>JAABNY020000039.1:6399610-6414243 GCA_015164015.2 Brevimyrus niger
CACGGTCACCACCCGCAGCACGATGCCTCTCATGTTGTTTTCCAGCTTCCGGTCTGTCAGCGTGCCGTTGAGGCCGTGCACCGGGTCCCATGTGGCGAGCTGCAAAACAAGCAAGCGTTCAGTCACAGGAGTCCGATGAGGACGAGGATGAGGATGCAGGCCGGCGAAGGGAGGCTGAGGATGGTTAACGAGGACAGGCTCCGGGACCGATGCATGTTCCAATGCAGTTTACTCAACATATAACACCTCCAGTTTACATGCTGAACTTGTGCACCATGCGTTCTTTAGTCTTTTTGCCACCAAGCGCTTCACCACACATCGCATGGCATATAACTGCGTGTGACAAACAAAACCTAATCTGATCGACTGACTGACGCTCATTAAATGTCGCACATAAAAACACACAGAAATCTGCGGGAAGAGTCGAGCTCCACCTCATTATCAGCTCACAGCACACGACTCTGCCGGAACGTTCCGGCATGAATGCGGCTACGAGCGGCAGCTCAAAGCAGCTGCAGGGAATGTCATCCTCTTTTACGGAAAGGGAATCCTTCTCCACGCAGAGGTGGCACATCAAACGCGAAAACAAAGGGATGGACATCTGTACGGGAAAATGGCGAACAGAGGGCTTATCACGCCGAACAGGATGCCAAGTGTTAAGACACCTTAGCACAGAAGCTTGATAAATATGCGCGGTCCCGACACTCGGCGGCATGCAGACTTACTCAGTGATTCCCACTTATTCACGTTTCTGTCTGCTCAGCTCTCCCACACACTCATTTATTTATCTGCCTATGCCCATTGTGCATATGTAAATTCATATTTATGCATATATGTCCATGACCATCTGCTGAAACGGCCGCAAAGGGCTAAGGGATGGGATTTACCGGTTCGTCACAGGGCGGGCACACACACACACACACACACACACACACACACACACACACACACACACACACACACACACACACAGTACAGGGGACCCAGAGATGCCAGCTAGCCTGACTGCATGCCCCTGGGCTCTGTGAGGAAGTATGAGCTCATTGAAGCTATTGCACATGATACTGGGGGAACTTCTGAACTTCATACACACAGAGCGAGAGCTGCAATTCGGGTCGTTGCCACACTGCAACTCTTCAAAGCACCGCGCCCCAACCTAAATATCCATGTTTACTAACTTCCAAATGTCACTGTCCTGTCTGTGTCTCTTGTGTATGTGCAGCAGAAGCAGACCAAACTCAAATCCCTCCTGTGCACCAATAAAGATTCTTGTTCCATCCTGCTGCGATGACAGGCCTTCAGGCTCATATTTTGTTTTAAAGTCACTGTAACTGGGGTCGGCGTATGGCTTAGAGGGTCACGGCTCTGTGTTTGCAATCAGAACGTCACCGTGGGCCCTTGAGCTAGGTCCTTAACCCCTGGAAAAATCCTCCGTGGCCAACTTTGCTCCCGCCTATATATGTGTGTGTATGTCTTAAAAAAGGAGAGCGAGACGGGATATTTGAGCAAATGGCAAATAAGGCTTCATTTCATAAAGGCAAAGATGGGTTAAATGGCTGCAGTGAGTCCTACATGGCTAACGGGCTGGGAGCAATGTAAGCACCACTGAGAGGGGGTGGCTGGAGACCATAGAATGTGCAGGAAAGGTCCTGCCAGGTCTGAACCTACAGCACTGTCTTCTCAGGACTTCCCTGCCCGAATGAAGCACAGAAACGCTAGCGCCCCCTTGTGATGACTCCCAGTCATATAAAGCTAATGTACTTGTACATTCCTTCTGGCCACTCCAGATGCATCGCCACCATCTGACCTCCCTGGGCAGCCACCCGCCCACACCAATACCAGGACAGTCAGCTGGTAAAAATAGCCAACAACCACAAGCCTTGATCACTCAAAGCCCTCGACATTTAATCAATAGATTCATCTCTAGCAAGACAGCTTATTCATTCTGACAAAACGGCGTGTCAGGTCTTAAAGTTGTCCCGCAGATAGAGATGTAGCGATGGCTGCAATTTTCGCTCGTGCTATATGGACGCATTCGCCATTTTTTCATTATCGAAATGAAAAACGCCCAGTGCTGAATCCACTGGGCTGAGGGATTAACACTCAGCAAGTTCCCTCCCCAGTCTTCCCATAATACCACACCCCCGTCACCCCAATACCACTGGATGGGGCAAGCCGGCGCCACTATAAATGTCACACATAACATTTCTAGCGAAGACCCGACTCACTGCGAAATGCCATGAATTATGATGTACAGCCGATTATTAAAACCTCCGCTAAACAATAGTGTCGGCAAACCAATTTGGCCGTGCGGAGTCCACAAACTCTAATGCGCTATACGGCGCCTTTCCTTCCCTCCATTAGCGCCGTGGAGAAGAAACCCAGCACAGTAATGATTCATAATCAAATCCAGTCTCACCAAATATCACCGCATGTCATTGATGACATTATTATGCAATTTCCCCGACAGTGATTTGCATAGCATCTAGACCGAGGATCAGAGTTAAAATCGAATCACTCGCAGGATATGGTGTCATCGTGAAACCTTATACTGTGAGGGTCACCCTCCCCCTCCAGTGGAGATCACCTCAGATGACAGTAAATAACTCTGCCCCCCTGATCTCTGGGTTAGAATCCATCAGCTCTTTTCTACGGGAGCTTCTGACGTATATTGGAAGTCCATTGATGGTCCGACATGCAGGGCATGTATCCAAGTGAATGTCCAGGCACAAGGGGGAGTAGAGGAGGTGTGGCGTGTGTGAATCTTACAATATTTGGAGGGGCAGAGACTCTGCTGATGAATGGTGTGTCAGCAAGTTATCACCCTGTGCTTATGATAGGAAGGTCATTGGTTCAAATCCTATTGTCGACAGAGCATTTTTACCGTTTTGACCCCTGAGCAAGGTCTTTAACCCCCAACAGATCCAGGGACTGTCTGACCCTGCTTACTCAATAGTATGTCCCTTTAGATTAGAGTATCTGCTAAATAAGGATGCGCAATTCACGAAACCAGACGTCAACAATTTGAGGGTCGCCAAGCTTCTGGAACAAAAGTTCTAGGCCCCGGAAGGGTAACAGTTGTAGAACAAAAGAACAACATGCCTAACAGCTGTGCAGAAATAGCTAGATGCACTCAAAATGTATATAAATAGCTGAAAGTGTAAGCTGACCCAGCCTTAACGTCTCCCATGGCCCTTTGAGAACGCAGAGGTGTTCAAACAAAGGTGGGGGGACCCCTAAGGGGGGAAGTGCAATTTTTCCCAAATTCAAACTCCCATCTGCAGAGGAAGTCTGTTTAACATCTGACCAAAATTAACCTTTTTTTTGTTGAAATGCTAGGAGAATAGCCAGTAAATGTTGACAACAGGAGGATTGAGAACAGGTGTTGGTGAAATTCAACCGGACGCATTGTTGCGTGAAGCCCGCTGGCGTCAAGCTGGCCAGCCTCAGTACCACCACGAGCTGCACTGGCATAAGACGGTGAGCCATTACATCACAGGGCACCATGGTGCTGCCAGATGAGGTGTGGAGAGAAGCCCTGGGCATTGTGGGAAGGTAAGAGATATTAACGCGAGTATTAATTACCCAGTCAAAAACATAGACGAGTATGGTCAGTTTGACCACTCTTTTTGGTTTCTATATAATATATACCATTTAGAAAATGTCCCCCCCCCACTCTCTCTTTGTATATTTATATTTATAAAGGTTGGGTTTTACATCAAGTACAGATCATGCAAAAATCATTGTGTCTTAAAAGATCTCAGCAAATCTGGGGTTTGATTAATATAATTAATGCTCTCCAAAAATCAGTGCCACTTGGCAACATTCAAGGCCTATCAACATCCACCAAATAATCTGAAAGACAGCCTAAAGACATTGGCAGAAAATGTCAAATACTAGACCATTTGGTCTTGACTGGGTGTGTTTATTGATTGGACAACCATTTAAGCAATGCCACGTGCATTATCCTATCATTTTGGGCAGTTTAGCAAAAAAAAAACAAAAGAGCTATTTTTCTGTCCTGGCAGAGGAGGAGACCAAACTGGCAAGGGAGACAGAAAGGTAACGGCTAGTCTAACCCTCCATGCACAGTGTGGGCTCTGAAGCCAGACCTCTTGATTAAAGGTGAAATCTCCGACTCCGGAGTTCCCTGTGGCGAAAGACCTCAGGAGATGCTCACAAATCCCAGGCTGTGCAGAGTTTTTCACCGAAAGACAAAAGGTTCAACTCTACGTGACTGCCAAGCACAGAGACAAAAACTCTGACTGTTGGTGTGTAAGGACAAAAAGCCAGTTTGGAGTACTCAACCTACACAAAAAGATGAATAAAATGCCAAATTTGCTGAGATCTTTTAAGATACAGTGATTCCTGCACGATTCATAATTTGTACTTGAATTAAAACCCAACCTTTATACAAATAAATATATAAAGAGAGAGTGGCAGGGAGGTTTCTCTGCAGGGTTGTGGACTCACTCTTTGTGACGTGGTGAGGGGTCTGGAGATATGGAGAGACCACGGTGCCTAAAAGGGAACTGCCTATGGACACTCTGGTCCGACTGGGAGGCATCACTGTTGATGTGGGGAGTGATGGAGATACTTGGATCTGTGTGACTGAGAAGAACCACCTCCTAGTGGTATAGAGGATCGCACATCTCCCACGGTACTGTAGAGGACACTAAACCCGCTGATCAAACCGAGGATTGTAGGAGTAACAATGCAGATTGCAGCCAGCTCTTATCCCTCATGCAGCTGGCTGGGGGCTTCTGGGAACATGCTAACATACAGTAGTCTACATGTGCTTTGTAGATGTGAGTGCGGGAGGGGCTGCAACAGCATGAGGTACCGGGAACAGCACCGTATTCAGCCCCAGTATGAGTGCAGTGAGGGACGTGCCCACATCAGAGGCGCAAAATCAAAGCTGTTTTGAGCGAATTTCAGCCTCCGGCAAGAATCCTTGTTATCTCCTCTCCTGTTTTCTGATTTTCATGGACGAGATATCAAGGCACAGTCGTGGCTGGCTGGGCGTCTGGTAGGAGGGGCTAGAGGTTACACCCCTGCTATTTGCCGATGGTGTCAAGCTTTTGGCCTCGTCCGACCAGGACCTCCTGTGCGTGCTTGAACAATCCAACGCCAACTGTGAAGATGAGTGGCGGAGATGAAAATCACCTAGAAATCCGAGGTCATGGTGCTCACTTGGAGTAGAGTAGATTGTTCTTTTCAGGTAAAAGGGGAGAATCTGCCCTTAGCAATGGAGCTTAAGTACTTCAGAGTCTTGTCCGTGAGCGATGGTAAGAGGGAATGTGAGACTGGCAGGCGGGAGGCGCTTTGCTGAGTACAGTTTTGTGGGCATTCGGGAGGTTAGTGATGGTGAAACAGGGGTTAAGTGGTGAGATGTGACTTATGGTTTACCGCTCGACCTACATCTCTATTTCCAATGAAAGAACAAGGTCACCAGTACAAGTGGCCAAACTGAGGTTTCTCTGCAGGGTTGCTGGACTCACTTTCTGTGACTTGGTGAGGAAGCTGGAGATATGGAGCGACCGTGAGGTAGAGCTGTTGGTCCTTCAGATGGTGAAGATTTTGAACAGGCATCTCCTAAGGGTATCACCTGGACAGATCCCAAGGGAAGTGTTCTTAGGAAGCCCCAGGACATGATGCAGGGATTATAGCTCTGATCTGACCCACCTGGAACACCTCTACCTCAGCAGAAGAAGCAGCAGGAAAATGAGACAGTAATGAGATGAGAGCAATTTTTTTGTCACGTGTACCCGTTACAATTATCCCACTCGTCAAAATCCATGTATTTCAATTTTTGGCTATTCCATTATGCCACTTGGTTTTTAAAGGATATGAATGTTGTTAGGCTTCCATTACGCTTGGTGGTGAGCTGGCCAAATGCCATGTCACACTCGCTCCCATGATGTGGACTGATGGCACAAAATAAGGGATGGGGGAGGGTGCCAGGTTCCAGCCTCGAAGGAGACAAACACGTCTCTGCTGGAAACCGGGGTGGCTATCGAAGGTTAGGCCAGCCAGGTAACTTCACATTTCGTTCACATGCCTGTTTAACTGGAGGGACCAGAGACAATTCTAGGATTTTTTTCTAGGTGTAGGTAGGGTGACCACCTAGTCCATGTTACCTCATAGTGTCCTAATATAAACTACTGTAAAACTGAAAGGCTCCTGTGCTCGGCTAAATTGTTTGATTCATCTTGTACTTGTACTGGTTTGTTTCCTTGATTGAAAGACTCATCCACTTGTTTCACATTAACATCCATCGCACATGCATGATTGTAGGAGACTGACCAATCAGCACAAAGCAAGATCACAGTGCTTAAGTGAAATCCAGGACCTTTCAATTGAAATCGCTGAAATGGTAGTTTACAAACCCTGTCATAGTGACCCTCCTGACATAGACTAGGAGGTCACCCTAGATGGGGATGTTATCCATAATTCTTACAGAAGGCGCAACCATATCATTAACCAAAGATATACAGTGGTACCTCAGTTCACGAACTTAATCCATTCTGGACTTCGGAAAGTTTGATCGAATTTTCCCATAAGAAATAATGGAAAACCAATTAATTGGTTCCCGGGCCCCCCCAAAATTACACCTAAATATGTTTGTTTGTTTTTAAAGCATTTCAACACAAGATGAACAAGAAAAAACAAGAAGAGCATTTATTTTCTAAATGGCTTCCAAAACGATAAAGATCTTATCCCAACCTTACCCCTGTCCTGCCCCGATCGTCCGCTCCTACTATGTGCCACGCCACCTCGTTAATCTGGGATCCCCATGTGATCAGCTGTTTCTGTTTGTTGTCATTAGTCCTCTGTATTAAGTCCGCATCTCTGTTTGTTTCCCCAGTCCGGTCATTGGATGCGTTTGACTTGCTTACAGCGCTGGCTTAAAGCAATGCATTCTAATCCTGACGCAATGCATTACAGCTAGATGCATTGCAACCTCTCACCCGGCTGCACAAACTGGAACTGCCTCTGTGACGACAAACCTTTGCCCTTTTTGACTGAAGAGTTTAGGTAACGCATGACGTTTGTATCCCAGGAAGTTCTGATGTGTAATCTCCTATTTCTTCCAAATATCACGTAAAGCAGTAAGAACTGGTTTTCAGTTCATTTAACTGGCAAAATAAAGTTTAAATAAATGCTCTAATAGCAACGTAAGTTAGTGGTTTATTTATTGTTAGCTACTGTAATGTTGTGCTGCTTTATTTGGTTAATCGTCCAGTCTGTGAAGAAGGCATTCAAGCATTTGAAATTCGAGTTGTAGTGAGTTCGAGAACCGAGGTACCACTGTATTCTAAATTGGCGTGTGACAGTGAAGGGGGTACTCTGGGGGCCAATCAGCATTCAGAGGGGGTAAGTGCCCCTGTGGAACCCACCCCTGTATGCACTCTTGGGAGGGAGTACGGCTAAATAAATGTATTATGCTAGGTGTATGATGTGCTTGTAAAAGGGACCCCAGCAGGGAGCAGCAGAGGAGTAGAGGGCATGAACCAGGAAGTTCTGAGATCTGTCATGGAAACGAAAGTCGCAGATCAGCCCGCCAGAAGCCGCAAGGATGAAAGCAGCAAATTCATAAAAGGAGTGAATGCCTCAATGAAATAAGCCAGTGTTATTGTTGGTTCTTGGTTAGCATTCTAGTGGTGACTAAGTATGAGTGATAAAGAGAGAGAGAGAGAGAGAGAGAGAGAGAGAGTGTGTGTGTGTGTGTGTGTGTGTGTCGAGTGAGGAGATGGGGCTGGGGGTCTCTCACTCCGATTTAACTAGCAACACTTTCGCATGGTACACCAATTAGTGAATGAATGGATCACATCCCTCTGTACAGAGTTTCCAGAGGACAAACCTTATAAGATGTGAAAGGGAAGTTTCTGTGCTATGGTTCAACAATGAAAAGAAAAAACTGGTGTAACTGCAACATGACTGACACGAGGCTTGAGAAAACCATCAAGGCACCGTGGCAGAAGCACTGACTTCACACAGCAGTGCAATCATAGCAGCAGGGGGTGCCGAAGGTAACAAGCCGGACCTGGGCACAAACCCTAATGTTGGACTGGTAGCTTTGATACACCCCTGAATGATGGGCCTTCAAATGGAAGAGATCCAGCTGTGCAAATAGGTGAAAATGTAAAGCCATTTAAGCGGTTCTGGATTAAAACCTTAAAGGATACAAAATAGAGTGGAGATCCTGCAGGGGAAGAAACTTCATATAAACTCCCACAATTACCACACTTCACAGGAAGTCAAGCTTCACAGGCCCAAGAACGACAATCAATATTGTTCCATTCATCCAAGGATCGCTATGGTTTCAGTGACAAGGCTGGCTGGGCCACCATCACCTGCTTGATCTATGTCCTGCATCCAGGAGACAAGTGCCCCAGGTGACAAGTGCAACCGCGGTGCGCCACTGAGGCCCACTGAGGCAGTGCCTCTATCCGAGGCAGGTCAGGTCCCATGTTGGCCACTGCCTCAGAATTCTCGGTGGGAAACGCTCGATAACCATCAGCGATGAGGAGCGCCGCCCTTGAGGGCTGACCAGGATGGCGGGTTTTACCGGGAAATCACCTCCTCAAGCTGAGGTTCGAAGCCCTCACCCCAGTTATCCAGCAGTTGTTTAAGGTGATTGCGTCCTTTATGTCGCCGCTCCATTCAAGTCCCGGGGGCGTTAGCAGACAGCGTAGAGGATGTCCTTATCTTCAGAGGCACAGATAAGGGCTTGCTTTCTGTCTCCGGTATCAGGATGTGTGCCGCCGCCCTCACGTGACAGAACGGCGCTGATCGCGCCCAGCAGGACCGCGGCCCAAAGCTGCTTCCCTTCCATGTATCTTCACCTCCTCTTTATGTTTCTACGCTCCGGCCGAGGAGCTTCTCAGTGCCAGGGTGTCAGATCTTTGTCACAGAGAGCTCGGGTTCGAGGCGGTCCTGTGGACCCCGCCCTCATCTTTTTGCCCCAGAGCAGGGTTCCCCAATTACGGTCCTGAAGGGCCAGTTTTCAAAGCAGTTTGCATATTTCCCCGCTAAGACTCACCTACTAGACCAGATAATTAGCTGATTAAAATCTGCAAACTGTGCTGGATTCTGGCCGTTCCGGAACAGGACTGGAATACTCTGCCCTGGCGTGTCTGAGTGAAACATGCCAGAGAAACTGAAGGAAGAATGCCCCGAGGCTACCTGGCCACTAGGCCCAACTCAAGCCACTGGCCCATCGCTGCAGAAAACACCCTGAATACCAGCGTTACCATAACGCAAGGGAAGACCGAGCAGGGGTGGCCTGACTCGAGGGGCCTCCCTGAAGCAGTCGGTCTCTGAGAAGCTCCTCAGACCACCGGCTTCACCTTCAGCAGAACCTGCTCTTCCGCCCATAAGTCTCAGCATTCAGTTCAGACATGCAGAGATAGAGGATACCGGTGCATCCGTTACTTGTAGACAAAGCCAAACGTTAAGGTTCCAAAACACACACACAGGCTGAGCCACATTCACACTCACACGAGACACAAACAGATGCACACAAGCAAAGTGACGTTCTTGCTGAGAGACTCCCAATATTATTATATTCCAGCATTTGTGCGGATATCTTTTTGACTCCTATTTAGAAGAAATGATCCCAAATTGCCAAAACTGAAGAGCAGAAGAGTACAGACGCACTCACACGCAAACGTACACATCAGGGCTGATACACCTGACAACTCACACACACACGCACACCGGTGTGTTTTGACCTCCACGTGTTCTGCACTGGGACACCTAAAGCTCCCAACTGGTGGCATCTGCGTTCGCGCAGCAGCAGATGCATAAAAAGCTCAGTGTTTCGAGCTCCGAAGGGAAGCAGACGGGGAAGCGCACTCACCGTGGCAGCCGTAAGGGATGGCGGCGCCTTTTTATTCATGAATTGTCTCCTTAGGAGACTGTAATCCGACAAGCATCATTTTGTCCATTTGCACAAAGACTTCCAAAGACAGTGAAACGGCCCAGATTTTCCCTGTCTCAGCTGTATTGGGTGGACACGGCACCATCCATTTTCCATAACCACCCTGTCCCAGTGAATCTGGAGCTGGTCCCAGACGCCAGGGTACGAACGGCAGTCCAGCGAAGGGCACACATCCAGAAACACGCTACGGGAAACCAGAGCACCCAAGCATGGAATCGATCCCATAACCTAGGTGGAGCGAGGTCACACAAAACTGATGCACACATAATACTATATAAAAAAGAAAAAAAGCACTTTTGAAGCAGAGTATGACACGATATCGGCTGCAGATGCTATGGTGGGATGCAGCTGGTTGGCCCCCATGTCGGGGTGCTGCCTGAGAGTCTGTCTCAGTGCTCACCGCTGTGTCACAAAAAAAGGGATGGGGGGACATTTCTGCCTACGTGGTCTAGGGGAGATGCAAAGAGCAGAAGAGCAGCGTGGTTAGGAGGGGGGGGGGGGGTTCTTAATTGTTAACAGTGACCTGTCTGCCAGTGTACCAGAGCACTATTTTTAAGTTGCATTAGTGAAAGGCACATTAACTAGGAAAGCGTGCCATCATTTACCGGGGCAGAGCGCTCCAAGTACCACCTACACAACTCTGATCGGAATCAATGCGGGGGGTTATTTAAATGCTCAGACGGTGATGTAAGTCTGGGCTCTCCAGCAGACGACGAAGCTCTCCAGGCCCTGGTCTCCGCGTCGACCTCCGGCTCACAGCTCCTGAGAGCGTTAAGGAACAATCTGCTCAGTGGAATCGCCGCACGGTTTACTGGGGTAGGTCGAAACTGAAGCAATGGCGAACCGACTTAACAGGGGTCACATTGTCAGCTACTACATCTGAGGTGCACTTGTCAGTCCGATTACTATGGTAGGAATGAGCTGTCTACATGCATTTATATAAAGAAAGGAAATATTGACTCTGGCTGCCCTCACAAGGAACACACAACCAAGCACATGTACACACACACATACAGACACACACACACACACACACACACACCTGCTGAGACTTTCATTTGCTCACGCAGAGCATGAAGATGACCGCTCAATTGTTTGTTAGGCTTGGAGGCTCACCACTCTACTCCTGTGTACCCACAATGCACGCTGCTTCCTTTTCCTAGCCAGCCTATTCATTAATTACACTTCACTGGGGTCTCACACACATCGATCCACTGTTTCTATTGGCAGTTAATGCCACAGTTCAGGAGCTGTTTCTGCCAATAAGTTCAATATGTCGCCCTAACCCTGCTTCGGATGGTACCCTTCACATAAAACAATGCTAATTAATATCATACTGATCCGAGACGGATATATCCTTCACTTCAGATGCTAAGAATTATTACTAATAAACAATTAATTGACTATAATTACAGCAGGCATTGTGTTATTTATTTTTTGGAGCATACAGGAACTGCTATATTATTATTATTATTATGTGTCTCGAAACGATAGCATTCACGCAGCGGACAGAGCGGCTTGGCGTGACAGACCGGGGCTGGAAGTCAATCGAGGGAGCCGTACAAGAGCCTAATTAAGAACTCCAGAGGAGGAGAAATTCACAGAGCACAGAGGGTCCGCAGCGGTCCGGGGTCAGAGCCATCATGAAGATAATGATTACATCAACCCCGCTGCCCTCTGCAGAGGCTGCTCAGGGAGTGTCAGACTGTGCTGTCTAGTCATGGAGGGGGGGCTGGTGCGCTACGGAAATCGCCGTCCCATCAGTGCCTGTCAACAACAGCCAGGACCAAGGAAAGAAAAAAAAATCATGCCAGAAACCAGGCCCCGCTCCATGGGGTGGGGGGCACCCTGTCATAAGCTTGGCCCACCCTATCAAACTGGAGCCAGGCCTGCCAGAAAGCAGCTTGCAGAGTATCTAAGTGGCATGAACAGCAAGCAATCGGGGGCCATTCTAGGAATATTTAAGATGGGGAGCGTAAGCGGGGCCTTAATTCATAGAAGGGCCAAGCTTACCATGGTATGTTTTCAGTCGTTGAGTGACAGGAGTAGGGACACTCCGGGGGCCAATCAGATTTCAGCTGGGGCCAGTGCCCCACCCCCGTATCCAAGCAAAGCAAATGACGAACAAAGCAACGCAGCAACATCTTGGTGGCGCCGTCCACAAACTCGGTGTTGCTCTTTTATAAAATCAAGTCAGAACTGAAACATGGAGTCATGGTGCTGAGGCCAGGATGTCAAGACCAACAGCGATAATCGTGAAATAAGTAGACAGGTACAAGGAGCTATAGCGATTACATTGGTCATATTTTAATCCCGGAGAGTTTATGTGGAGGAACAGCAGCCAAGCTTACAGCACATTACATGGGCTTCACTTTGCTTTTAATCTGTGTCATCAGACACCCATGTTGAAACCCCTGGGCCACAGTTGAGTTTTCTTTCTTTATTTATCTCGAAACACCACGGTCTTCCCACTGCCGCGCAGACGGACCAGTAATAGAAGGCAATTACGAAAACACGGCTTCATGGAGACGGGGGGACCGGCTAATGGACCGCAGGCCCGTTAGATCAAACGCACACGGAAATTGAAATGTCGAAGTGCAGTTTTGCAGACTAACAAATCTGCTGCCGTTAATTAGCTGAGATTGATTCCCCGAACTTCACTTTTTAATAAAAGAATTATCCGGGAATAATAAGAGAGGAGATAAATTAAACGACTCTCCGGCTTCACAGAACTGAATTCAATTTGAGCGGTGGAGAAACCGTGTGAGCCTCACTCCGTAAATATAAATAAAAGACATTATGGGATCCGGCTGACAGCCTCCCCGCATCTGTTCCCGCATCCTCTGAAGAACAAACGACTGGAACCACTGGCTCAGATCAGCGTTTTCCAAAACTTCTGAACACAACTCATCATACTCACGTCAACTAACCCTCAAGCCCTCACCTGTCTCCAGCGTGTTACGATATAGCTAAACATATGGTCCTAAAGCAGGAATTAAAACGCTCATTTAGGTCTGTTTTTAACCACTGAACATAGATGAAGCTTTTTTAATATGGAGATCAGAGCAGACATTATAGCTATAACCAGCTAGCACACAGTTAGTTATACTCAATCAACCCAGCTAGCATGCAGATAACTACACACAACTAGCACACAGATAGCTACACCCAGCCAGCACAAAGCTAGCTGCACCAAACTAGCATGCAGATAGCTATACCACACTAGCAACAAGCTAGCTACACCAAGCTAACACACTGTGCTCCAAAATGGCACCGATACACTGGAGGAACATAAAACAGGAAGGATAGATGGTGCTGCAGTGGCTTACGAATGCTGTTCAGGAGCCTGTGCCATCTTTGTGCCCTTGAGAGCGGTAACTTAACTTGGCTGCCCTGCAAAAATCCTTCAGAATAAACAAAAGTTTTACAGACTGTGCCATGAATGGCGAGTGCTCATGCTCACTGTCGATAAGAGCCTTTGCCGACTGAATGCATCTGAACATTTAAGGAGCGCGAACCGAAGCGGATCCCAAAGGAGGGCATCACCGGAGACTGCGGCTTTCTGTAAGCACAGCCTCACCTATCCCGAAGCAAGGTACAACTTTCTGGGATTTGAACCTGCAGCATTCTGGAGACAAGTAAAAAAAGCCACCTCTGGGCCCCCAATCACACCATACTTGACGTCCTGTAGGTCTCAACCAGACACAAACTCCAAGCACATCCCACAAGCCCTGTTGAAGACTTTACAATTTTTATTCCTACAACGAGGAATAACACTTTCACTCACAAGGGAAAGCAGACATGCTCACAAAAGGAAAGGAGAGCCTTTGAAATACAATTAAAGCCGTGTAATGAACAGCTCCATTTCATCACGCGTCCGTTTAATTCCTGTTATCATCTAGAACTTATACTGCAGTTACGGGATCCATTCACTCGCCTCTCAGTTGAAACAGGATGGGGGAAAATGTATTTAAATGAGCATGTGTGCAGCTGTGGAAGGTGATTGTTCGTTGTGTTCCTTGTGGAAAAGTCCCTCCCCCTCTGGCATGACAAGGTTTCTCCTGGCTCCTGCCATACCTACCCTCCCAGCCAGCCCCCCCCAAACTCGGCCTGTATCTCCGAACCAAACAGTAAAGGAAAAGCAAAAGCTTCATTATTAATATCAGCAGGTGTCCAATGGGCATTTTTACACTTTTGTCATGGAGATTTCCTGGTGTGTTTCAGCAGAAAGCAGCATACCAGCGACAGCTTCTCCATCATCCACACCAGAGCTCTCCCGTCCTGCTTCTGCCGACCCGCGGCCCGGTCACGCTGATACCGGGAAAGCAAAATTACTCCAATTAGGCCGCTAATCGGTGCCATCAAACACTTAAATGGCCCAGTGTAATGACACTGTGTTCGATAGCTCCACCTGGACCGCGTTTTACCTTCCATGGGAGTCGCAGCAGTAGAAGATGGACATCCTGGATTTTACCATGACTATCACAGAACGACAGCACCGTTTTAAGAGGCTGATCACATCGACAGGCCCTGGAACGCATGTGACGAGCATTGACATTGAGATCAGAGAAACACTGGCAGCTTCGGAGAGCGAATACATTACAGTTCCAAAGAGCCCCCCCTCCCTCCCCCTCCCACCCCCCCCAACCCACCACACCAAAAAAACCACTCCTGGTGCACCGCTTCT
>JAABNY020000039.1:6421925-6434790 GCA_015164015.2 Brevimyrus niger
GGGAGGGGGGGGGGGGTGGGGGGGGGGGGGGGGGGGGGGGGAGGGGGGTGGGGGGGGGGGGGGGGGGGGGGGGGGGGGGCAGGGGAGGCTGAGTGTACCAGAAACATGCCAGGAAAATACACCCAACACCGTAACAGAGTCATCAGCAGTAACAAACTCTCTAGCCCGAAGGCTTTTTCCAGCAAGTTCCACACTGGGAGCGGCTTGTTAAAACAAGCGTGAAGGATGACTCATCTGAGCGTGACTTTTCCCCCCGCTGCTCAGCAGACCACTGCCCGGATGCTTGTACGACTTTACCCATAAAAGTGCATTTTCACATGTAATAAGTGGTGTTCGCTGCGCATTCTCACCACGGGCTCCCTCTGCGTGAATTGCGACTGCCTGTACTTCTTAAAAGCCGACTGCCTGCCTCGGACTGACGTTTGCATGGAAACGGTTCCGAGATGCCCTTCATAGCAATGGCTGTGCACCTCCCTCACCGAAATGACTCCTTTATTTTGCCAGCGGTAATACTCCTTTGTAAATCTCTCACAAAGCGAGCAGCAACCCCTGATTGATTTATCCGTGGTAAAAACGTTTATTTGTGTGCTTGCTATCTGACCGTGCGTGATTGGCGGTGTGGTTTGGGATTTGATGTGTTCCTCCCCGCATACCACAAAAAAATACCACACAGGTCGAGTGGAACGGACTCAGGACAATTTTCCAAGTCGTCAATCAAAGATGGAATCAATTTTCGAATCACATGTAATTAGTCCATTTTAATCCAGGCTGAGCAATGCGGCTACTCTGCTCAAAACAATCGCAAAGGCCTTTGGCCTTTCTCACACTGGGGGGCATCAGAGTAGCTGCTTCCAGCGGTTTAATAACTATTTATCCCCTCAGAAGTAATTACCTTCGCCGATTAGTGGTCGAAGTTAATGTAATTACTCTACACTTTGAAATTAATTTAATCCTTGGATGTGTGGTGCATTTTGCGTTTGTCCGAGACTGTTACCCCTAATGAAATGCGACAATTTAATCTGCAATCTGTGGAGATGGAGGTGGAGTTTTTTGGGCAGGTGATGCCATCCCTGTTGCAAATTGAGGAACCCGGAGCCCCACATGCTCGAGGAAGGGGTCTGCGTCTGCCGTGCCCCCGCTGAGGGGGTATGTGAAGGGAGCTGCGGCGCTGTCTCGCCTTGCCGGATCCCCAGTGAGGAAGACTTATAGGAACTCTTCCAACACCGCTTTAAAACTCTCCTACGCAGCGAAGTAGGCAGCCTTCTGGAAAGTTCCGCCGTAACCCGAAATAACCACAGCCGGCACACAAAAAAAACACACAAACGTCACCGCCACCCCGGCTAATCGATCCATGTTCGGCAAGACGAGTGGAGTGACGGCAAAAGCCGGATCCAGGCAGCCCAACGCCATGGTTACACGGATAAGGTCGTTAACGGGATATGAGCGGTAAAAACAGATTAATTATCGCTGTTGGCTCGGGGAATCTGTCTTTGCAACTGCTGCCGCACTCGACCGAAGGAGGATAAACAAACAACAGAGAAAGAGATAAACAACTCGCACGGATACACCGAACGCCTCGCAGAGGGATGCTGAGAAAATCCATTAGACCGCTATGATTATCAATTAAAATCTTTGCGGTCCCTAAATTAATGTAATTACCGTCCACGTCGAGAGGAGGGAGCAGAGCAAATGGGTTTCGGTGTATAGACCGATAAGAGAGAGGCGGGTCGGCATACCTGGTGGCTTAAAAAGGGGGGGGGGGGGGCACTTACCCGGTGAACACCCCGTCCCCGGTCCTCTCCATAGTTGGTGCCAAGGATCTCAAAGTGGATGTTGGGGTTAGTTCCGTTCTCGTTAAACTCCAACAGGCTGGTCAGGCCGCTCACCCCCGCCTGCATGGCACAGAAGAGATTGACAGCTTCATGTCCAATGGGGATCCCCATGTGACCTCATCGTCACATCATCGACGTGACAGACAGCTTCACGTCCAGCGGGGGATCCCCACGGGACATCATCATCACATCGTCGACACAAAAGACAAGACTGTGTGTGAGGAGCGTATCTAAAGTCCACAGGACAGACGGGGTGCGCGTTTGAGCCTCTTTCAGGGGAAAACATCCTGTGTGAAGAGCCATCAATCAGGATCACGGCCAGGAGCTGACATCCACACTTCCGCCCTGATGTAGCTCGGCCTGGGCAAAGACACCCCAGCCGTGTCTGATTGGTCCTCTGAGTTGCCACCAGTACCTGGTTATGGTGGATCAGTCCTGTTCATTTACCGATATCACAGGCGGCATACATCTCCAAACACGCTAAATGACGGACAGATAACGGTGCGTTCCGTCTGCAGTCACACTGAAAGCAGCACGCTATGACGTTAGAGGGTATGAGCTTTACCCTTTACTCATGAAACCTCATTGAGGACATCTCTGAAAAGCCAGCATAAGGGGACAAAAACCATTCTGCTATCAGCATCCTGGCCAACCCCTCTGCGGGATGATGGTCAAGATAGGAGGTGTGTGGAAGCATCACATGTTCTACATCATCATTCCTCACGACTCTCCGCCCAGAAATGTAGCCTATTTGGCCATTGAGGGATTCGCCTCATGAGAGGCAGCCTGGTCTGCTGGACTACAGTGTGCGGAAGGTTAGTAAGTGTGTGCAGGAGGACTCAGGAGGACTCAGGTGGACTCAGGAGGACTCAGGAGGACTCAGGTGGACTCAGGAGGACTCAGGAGGACTCAGGAGGACTCAGGAGGACTCAGGTGGACTCAGGAGGACTCAGGTGGACTCAGGAGGACTCAGGTGGACTCAGGAGGACTCTGCATCTTCGTCCTCCACCACTGGTTTCCAGCAGGACTGCCACCACACTGTTGCACATTTATTAGAATGAGCTCCAGTTTGGTGGCGAGTGCATTGATTCATCTCCGCAGCCCAGGAGCAGACAAAGGAGAGACTCAATCCACCCGCATGCAGCAAATTAAGGCCTGGACAGCAATCAGTCCTGCAAACAGATGTCTTGTCACTGTGAGCTGAGGGGGCCATTGTGCTAGTTAATGGGGGCCGGGTCCCACATCCACGGCCAGGGAAACAAATGTTTCAGGAGGCGCCAGGCAAGGTCAAAACAAAGAGTTCATTAAAGCAGAGCTTTTCAATTCTGCTTGTAGCCCTGTGCTAACACACCTGATTCAGCTAATCAAGGCTTGTTGACTGGCTGAATTAGACAGACTGCAGCAGTCCCTTTGAGGCCCTTTGAGACTGGGACTGAAAATCAGTGCATTAAGGAAAAGGCCCTCAAAGCCCCGGCAAATAGACTCTCAGACAGCACAGCGGCACGGCTGTCTTTTATAAGCACAGCCACATCATTGCCGAAACAGGAGTCTGTGCCTAAGTAGAAGAGCCAATCAGTCTGCAGGTAATGGGCGTGTCAGCACCCACGGGGATCACTCATTGGTGGACTTGTCCCGTTTGGGTTTTTTTTAAGTTGAAGCTGATTCTGATTCACAGCTAGGACCTTAACAAGACTGAGAGGATGACTCTTGCGAACTGGACCTAACACAACCGACGTGGTTTTGCGTGGGTCAAAATTCAGACAAAAAGGCAGTAACTGAAACAAGCGAGTCCACCGAGCATCTGTCATGACGCAAACACGCAGAACCTTCACACAACGACATGATACAGGGTGCTGGCATTAGCAGCTGGTCTCCTAATAAAATCTCCAGCATCTCACCCACTTCCGTGAAATTCAAAGACACTCAGATTCTGATGATTTTTGCCCTTGAGTGAGAAACTGGAAAACTAATAAGGTCGTTGCAGGATCCTCAAAAGAAAAATTCACATTTCAAACATTAGAGTTGCTACATTAAATAAATATTTTAAGGAATGCAAATATGAAAAGATCTTGCAGAGGTTTTCTTTCCTCAGTTTGGTTCATGACCTGATGCCCTAAAGATGATTTTTTTTTTTGAACCTACCAATCAGGACAAGAAAGCAAGAAAGTGCTGAGTACTGGAACCTGGACTGAAACCTACAAACTCAAATAACGAATGCAAAAATGAAAGGATCTTGCAGACATTCGCTCTCCTAAGTCGTGCTCATGACAGACGAAGAGCCCTGTTTTTCTGAGGACTCGTTATTTGTTCAGCAGATCTTTTAGGCCACTTAGAGAGTTCACCCAGAAGCCAGGTTTTGGATGCTGAGCTGCTCGGTTCGTATCTTTGGCGCAGAGAGACCTGCCCTGCTTAGGCGCTGCCACTCTGTGTAATGCCGGCTTTCTCCTAAACCAGCTTAAATGCGAGTTTGGGGGGGGGGGGGGGGACTCAGATGGGCCGTCAGCGCCACTAACTGAGTTAAACACCTCATAACTTGCTGACCTTGCAAACCAAGCTAGCCGCTGCATTACCTGTTAAGTTTGCAAACTAAGGCAAGCATTGCATGAGCTCCCCGCTACAGCTAGAGAAACGGCTCGCATCCCCAGCCTAATTTTCATGACAGAATAGAGCTGAGTCTCCCCACGCAGAAAATGGTCTTCTTGACCGACTCCTCTGTCACATTTCGTATTGCGGTCTCATTGAGTAGATAATGGCGCTGTGATTGTGTTCACTGATGGTTCATTGGCCTCCTAACTGCACATCTAATGGGTTATCTAGGGACACTTAATGAAACGTTACTGAAGTATGGTCCCCTTGACCGTAAATTATTGATTTAATGCTCAAGTCCTTCTACTCCTGGCTGGCGCAGAATCCTCTGGCATTTAGACACATTCTGACAGGCATTCACGCACAGGCACGCGAACAGGCTGCAGGAGCCGCCCACCTTCTTGACGGTCTCCAGCATGGAGCGGCCCCCCTGCCAGGGCTTGGAGTTCTTGCGGATGCAGGAGAGGCTCGCCATGCTGTGCCACTTGCGGTCTTCCAGCTTCTTGTGGAAGGTGTTGGCCAGCAGCAGCACCGTGTCATAGATGTAGCGGTTGGTGATCTGGAGACCAGAGGCGAGAGGCCGGAAGTGGGTGAGCGAAGGACGGCTACCAGATTTCTCCTTTGCGTCATTGTCATACAAAGTACATCAATGTCCCTTTAAAAACCATAACAAGTCCATGACAACCTTAAAGGGCCCAGATACTTTTTTGTCACAGACAGCACTAGGGTGACCAGATAATCCATGTCAGGTAGGATACTCTGAGCTAGGACAGGAATTGTAAATGACCATTGCAATTAAAAGGACCTCGATTTCACTTTAGCACTAAGTTCTCGTTGTGTGCTGATTGGTCAGTCTCCTATAATCATGCATGTGTCACTAATGCTAATGTTAAACAGCTGGGTGAGTCTTTCAGTCAAGAAAACAAACCAGTCAAAGCACAAGTAGAGTTACTATTTAGCCAAACACAGGACCCTTTGACTTTGAAAATAGTTTGTAAAACCCGAAGTAGCTCAAAGCATCCTCCCTGACATGGATTATCTGGTCACCCTAGACAGCACCATACAGCAGGGGGCAGCATATCTTTAAATGGACAGCCCAGCTGAGCACCATGAGCCATAGTTTTACTGCAGAATCATTCAATGGTAATTATTCCAGAGGGAAGAAAGACTTTGTGGCAGTTCTTGAGTAAATGCAGAGAGGGACCCACTGTTGCCTCTCGCTCTACATCGTAAATCTCCTTCCTGCAAACAACCGTCCTAAATACTGTTTGTACAAGGGATTGCGCTCCCAAAGCAAGGCACAGCGTTTGCTTTACCGTCACAGATAAGGCCGCACCTCACCCTCTTTACGATACTTTACTGTATCTGCTGATCCCTTCATTTATACTCTGCGTGGCATCTCCATCTTATCCTTATACATGGATAACAATCCTTTGGTCAAAGCTAACGCATTTACACGCTAGTAATTATTTAAAAAAAATGTTTTGTGATTTAACGAAAAAACGAATTCTTTGACAGCCCTATTAATTTTTGCCCATACTATTCCCCCGCAGGAGTACCAAAATTAGCACAATTAAAATTGGTGCAAATAAAGAAATAATAACACATTATGACGTTAATATTAACGCTAACGTATTAACTTTAAATGATATCATAATTTGATCGACCACCCACCGCATTCATTCATCATTTTCCATTTTTTAATACAGTTTTGTCAGTCAAAATGGCCGACTTCATCTCTTAGTACTTTTGAGCGAGCGCTTAAGGTCCCAGCAGAGGATCTGAATCTGTTTTTGTTCAGAGAAATCTCGCAATCCCTATCTCCACTTCGCATCAATACTGTGAGCTTAGTGTACACATTGTAGTCAGAGTCGTCAGTCATTCTCAGACTAGGTGATAGAAATGTTGAAACTGACAGAGGAACGTAAAACAGCACAGAGGAAGAGAACGACTCAAAAGATCAACATGTGAGAACGTCTAACCGAACGGGGATATTACAAAACCGGCAGTGTCTGTTCTGTGAAGCTGCATAATTTATTGCAGCTCAAACAATCACAAATCAACTTATATACGCTAGCACTTTTATGCAGCGTGATTATAAAATGACTTTTTTCTAAAAGGCATAAGAGCAGAATCCCGCCATGTTTCCAAACAAGGAACCCTTTGGTTGCAGCACCAGATCCTCAACCGACATGCCACCTACTGTCCTGACAGCACACCCCCAGAGAGTCTGCACATTGGCTGGAGGGGAAAGGGGACTGAGAGGCACAGGGGAGTTCATTTCACACTGATCGATCGAGCAGCAATTCAGTCAGAGTGTTGTCTCCATTTTAATGAGAATGTAATAAGCAGACTGGAGTGGTTTCCACTGTTTATTAGTCTGAAATGCTCACGCACACTTGATGTTGTATTGAACAGTGCTGTTATGCTACACAGTCCCATTGAGGGACAACTGACCCCCGGTGCAGTCGTCATTAGTCTGGCTGGGATGATTACAGCCTGGAACGTTTGGGGGGGGGAGGGGGGGGCTCTTTAAAACCTGGCCCCATCCATACCTCCACCTCACTGGCTGCAGAAATACAGGTTAGTATCCGACTATGACGAATCCAAGTCAGGCAGTGAAGAACCCACAAATAGACATAGAACCCACATATAGACACAGAACCCACACATAGATATAGAATCCACACATAGACATAGAATCCAGACCACAAATAAATGTCATCAGTGACTATGTGATGGACAGAACCTGCCTCAATTTTTGCAGCCATTCTGAATCATTTGGGGGCTTTTTGGCTTGTTTTGTAAGCCTCAGTCAGAACAACATTATAATGCTTTGATAGCGCGTGATGTAATGTTTGGCTTAATTGCTTCCATAAAATCAAAGCTGATTCCCAAGCGGCACTCAGAAAGCCAGGAAAAACACCATGTTAGAAAATGGAAATGGTCCTAAGTTTTATGTACTCCTCTTAAAGTTAGCAGTCAATTTATGTATATTATTTATTCGTGTTTTTAAATAATCCTCTTTGTACAGTATGCTACATGTCAGCAGAGAAATACAGGAATATAAATTACAGCCATAAACATTTATTTAGCTCTGCTGGAGCCTGGGGCACTTTATTACCGAAAGAAACACACAGACACACAAACAGGAACTGCCTCGCTGTCGAGCGCACTCGGCATACAGGGGCCAGACCGTGCAAAGGGAAGCGTGGCTCTCATATCTGTTTGTTTATTTATATACATTTCCCAGCAGTGAAGCCAAAGGAGGAGGGACATAAGGAGCAGTTTCTGTGGATAGTAGGAATTTTATTAGACCTACAGGCTTTCAGCAGATACATTCAGATCACTAATATACACTGAGCCGCCATCATTAGGCTGCCTCACGCAAGCCTGAGTGCTCAGCGGAGTGCCGTGTGGAACAAAACGACCGCCAGCTGTCCGAACGGGCCCACCTGGCACCGGTTACGACCCTGTGGGGTGCTGTTTACAGGGGGGCAGGAGGGCAGGGTGGGATGCTGGGTAACAAACAGGACAATTCTCTGGTAAAGTGGCCAGCTGATCTCAAGCAGAGCCATCAGTGCAGGGATATACAGTCAGTCAGTGCAGTCAAGTGTGTGTGTGTGTGTGTCTCATCAGTACAGTCAGGAGTGTTTATGTGTGTTGAGGGACTTGTGAGAACAATTGAGAGTGTGTGTATGTATGTTTTTGTAATTATCACGTTGTGGGGACCAGATTTCCCCATATTGTGTTAAAAACCTGGAATGTTTTAAATTGTGGGGACATTTTATTAAAATCTGTGACTCCAATCAAAAACATAAAAATGCCAAATGTCTTGTATTTTGTTTGGTTACTTTTAGTTGAGGTTAGGGCTGGGTAGGGGTTAAGGTTGCCATTTTTGGGAAGAGGGTTTTCTTATGAAAATGATTGGAGGGTCCTCACAAACATATGAGTACATGGGCCGTGTGTGTGTGTGTGTGTGTGGATTATGTTTATATTACTTTTTTGGGGACCAAATGTTCCCCACAATGTAATAAAAACCTGTTATTGTGGGGACCATTTGTGTCTGTTGGGATGGTTGCTGATGGTTGTCATGGAATTGCACTCCATCGTTGTGTGAAATTGGGCCCTGGAAACTGAGCCAAACTGACCAGTTCTCTGCCTCCACGCCACTAACTCAGCTGTCCCCAGCACCCCACTGAGCTGACATTCTGCCTGCCAGACCACTTGATCACTCCCAAATATCACAATCCTGGAAAAATACAGTTTAGAAAAAGTAGTACAGTGCTGCCAAACAGGAGTGATCAAAACAAAAACATTCTTCCTGTTGGCACAGTGGATCAAAGGTTTCTCTCTTATTTAACTTCCACGCCAGCTAATGCCTGCAGGAAATGTAGTAGCACCCTCTATGGCTTAGGATGTTTTACTGCAATAACATGTTCATCAAACAGTTTCAGCACAAAAGAAACTGGAAGAATAATAAGCTAAAGATGAAGCCGAAATGACAATTTATATAACAGCAACTCTGATTCCCGTTTCCACGACCCCCCAGCGTTTCATGCATTCCTAATTTGCAGAAGTAATCTAATTACACTTAATTACCAACGTAATTGGATGTGTCACACTGCAAAGCGCGAAAGCTGAAAGACGTCTGCTGCGTCGCTGAGCCGCAACGAGTGCAGCGACTTCAGAGCGAATGAAGAAACAGAACAAGGAAGTCTGTTCGGAAACAGAGAACGGAGAAATGCAAATGTCACCCCAGAACAAGGGAGTGACAGACAGCTAATCTGAAAATGCAAAGATCCTCATTATTATCCATTACTGTGTGCCATTCTCTCGTGGTTCTTAGACGGAACCCCTGTCCAAGGTAGAGGTTTGGTTGTTCATTCTCTGCAGTCTGGCCTCACCTCCAGTGTCTGCGCCTTGGGGTCCTTGGGGTCACACAGTGATGTGTTGATGCGGTGGTTGTTGCGCACGCAACGCTGGCTGGTGTTCTGCGGCTGTGGGAAGGTCTGTCTGATCAGCGTGAGCCGGCCGATGGACTTCATCACCAGCTCCTGAAGGTCCAGGTCGGAGATCTCCTGCAGGAGTGACAGAGAGGCCAGAACTGAGGGAAATGTCCAGGAAGCAACGGCAGAATGACAAGTGTGGCATCGGTTAACTGAAATTTCTAGATATGGCCAGATTAAGCCCCTCAACCATCACACACAAAAGGAGCAGAGCACTCGGCCGGGGGTAGGACAAGTTCATTTCAACCATCAATCAGTCTCCGTGGCTGAATGCAATTGCTTCAATGTCCGACCCTCCATGCTCGGATGTTTGGCCACACAGCCAGGCGCTCGTACAGAGCGTCAGGACACTGAGAACAAGCACGCCCATGCTGCTGAGTCTACGGGCCAGACTGGATAGGCGCAGGGAGACTCCGGTGACGGTGACACGGGGGCGGAGTGAGCAGAAGGCCAGCCAGATGTGCAGGAACTGCAGGGGTCCCTCGGGGTCAGGAAGCCCCCACGTGTAGCTCACTGTCAACAGTCAGCTTTCATCAAATGCCCGTTTCGATCGTAAACACCCCTCCCTTCCTGTGGCATCGTGAGAGTCTCTGCGACACCCGAATGTTACGTCTTACACTCTTCTCTCTGAAAAGCCAAGAGAAGCAGTCTGCAGTCAGGAGTATCAAAGCCGGCCTTCTTGGCCACAAATCTGAAACCTTTTGCTGCCGCCTCTACATTACCCACAATCCCAGAGGGGCCAGGAGGCATGACAACGTTAATCAGACAGGGAACCCATGTGCGGGACCGGCAGCTGTCCCCTTTAATGTGCTCTGGTCCGTTTCACTACAGACTACAGGGGTGCACCCTCTGCATCTCCACGACCACACAGGGGCCATGCCCTGAGATCTCCTTAATGCCTTACGGGCAGAATTGTTTCTGCTACAACTTGCCAGGGACAATTGGAGTTACAGGGCTGGTCTTTTTCCTGACATTCTCACCCCCCCCCCCAGATAATCCAACCCTTACCTCCAGCACTCCATAACACTTCTATTAAAGCAGAGAGAGTAACACTGGAGGTGGCGAGCTGACACACATTTTCCCTACGTTCTCTCACAGAAGGACCAACACAACTTACAGTATATACTATGTAATGTCTATTACAAATACTGTCTCTAACAATCTAAAGTGCATCTATTACAAATACAGTAAAACCTTGGATTGTGAGTATTTTGCAAGATGAGCAAAATTTCATGAACTTGATAAACAAGCGAGGTCTTGGAATAGGAGTATTATGTATACGCTGTCTGCCAAGCATCACATGATCACAACTAATGGTTCTCTCTCTCTCTCTCTCTCGCTGTGGGATTGTGGGTAATCGTCTCCCATGCTTGGTCTCAGTCAGTGTGCCGCACTCATATAGTCAAAATTTAGTAGTAAAGCGCTATCCGAATAAGGGCATAGCAGTGCAAGTGATGTATCCGTTTAACGGCGATGCAATGTCCTCATTTCTGCGAAAGGAGGCAGAAGCGGCTGTCATTGGATAGGATCCTTGTTAAAGTCGCACAAAAAGAAAAAGATTCCAGTGAGCCAACAGATAGCAGTGATTCCGTTAGTTATAGTGAAAGTCGTGCTACAAAATAACCCTCCTCTTCTCCTCTCTCTCGTCTCCCTCACACCATCACACCATCCACGATTCTGTTCAAGGGTAAAGTGTAGGTTAATTTATTTTGTGAATTTTTACTTTATATTTTGTATTAATAATTTTTATGAGTATTGTTGGGTTGTGGAACGAATCATCTCAGTTTCCATTATTTTTAATAGGAAAATTTGCTTTGAAACAGGAGTGCTTTGGATTACGAGCACGTTTCCGGAACGAATTAGGCTTACAATCCGAGGTTTTACTGTACTGCTTTTTACCACTGCAATATACTGTACATCAATTACATTCTACCTTTGTAATGCTCAGTCAGAAATATTGTCTTTACTATTGTATTATGCATCAAATAAAATTACTGTCATTACAATTAGAATGTTCATCAATTACAAATATCCTCTGTACCATGAATGAGCATCAGTTACACAAACGTCCTTTGCCTTTGAAATGCTTATTTCTTTCTGCAAAGAGTATTAATGTCATTTCTGTGAAAAGGGTAAAAAGAAATGGTGCAGCCTCTTCTTCTCTGGCTGAGAAGTGACATACTGAATGTATTGAAATGATGGTTATATATTTGGGTTCCATCCATCCATCTTCCAACAAAGCACAGGGCACACTCTCAGTGGGATGCTGGCCAATCACGGGGCAATCCCCAAACTGGACGTCGGCCCGTCCCGGGGCAATCCCCATACTGGACGTCGGCCCGTCCCGGGGCAATCCCCAAACTGGACGTCGGCCCATCCCGGGCCACTCCCCAAATGGGATGTCGGCCCGTAGTGGGCCACTCCACAAACAGAATGCTGGCCTGTCCTGGGGCACTTCCCAAATCGGACATCAGCCCGTTACGGGGCACTCCACCGATTGTGAGGCATTCCCCAAATGGGGTGTCGGCCCATCATGGGGTTCTCCACAAAAGGGGCGTTGGCCAATTGTGGGGTTCTCCACAAAAGGGGCGGTGGCCCATCACAGGGTACACACAATGGGCAATTTAGAGTGAGCATTTCACATGGTTTGGACTGTAGGGGGAAACCTACAACAGCAATGTTGATGAAACATTCCCATCATTTCTATGGCACAGAACCCCTAGCTTACCTCATTGATGATGATCCAGTGACAGTCAAATGCCACGAGGTTAGTCTCCACAACCTACCACAGAGAAAGAGAGAGCGACAGAAAGAGAAAGAGGAAGGGAGAGAGGGAGAGACATGTCAATACTGAATTAACATAGTAATGACATGCCGGTCTAACAGTACAACACATAACTCTATCATTACTCTCACTGAAACGTTTCAAAAAACCATACATTTATACATATTTATAGTAGAAAAAGTGTACTGAATACTGGACCATGATAAAATTTCCAGTCGATACGGTGCATTTGGGAACGGCATAAAACAGCAGCAGGGCTGACAGCAGATCAAACAGATGAGTGTACACAATCAGAACATCGATAAAACACATACAGATGCACACAGGTGGAACACAGGCGAAACACATAGGAAACATTGACACAAGCAGAAGACAGGTACAGAACAACACGCACAGTCGCACATGAAAAGACAAGAACACACACACACACACACACACACACAAAGAAAGACGCAGACACACACCGGCACAAATGGAGACATGGACACACACAGACACAGATGCACATGTACACACGGCCAAGAAGAGTATCCACAAAGAAACAATGCAAATCCACCCCAGGTCCGCTCAGCTGTACGTATGTCAAGTGTAATTAGCTGAGAACTGCACTTGCAAGTGAGAGGCGGCGAGGTCTGGTGGGCAGCTCAGACACG
>JAABNY020000039.1:6434890-6445261 GCA_015164015.2 Brevimyrus niger
CGTATGTCAAGTGTAATTAGCTGAGAACTGCACTTGCAAGTGAGAGGCGGCGAGGTCTGGTGGGCAGCTCAGACACGTTTAAAAATAGAATAGACTTTGGAGGGGTATGGGGAGTCTGAGTTTTGACCCAGAGATACTCGGAACAAAGCATGTGCATGAGTGAACTCTATCCTCTCTGAGTATTTCAGTCTTTCAGAAGCCGCCAGTTTTAAGATTCAAGGGTCAAGATCCTGTAAATTGGCAGAGAGCCAGACTGTCAGTATTCAGAGTCAGTCCAGTGTGGCATGATAACAGAAGACAGGGAACGACAAGGGGCACATGACCTGCCATTCACAGCAGAGCCTGAGGACACGGCAGAAAACACACTCACAGCTCACTTTAGAGCTACGCCTTATTATGGAGTCTGGGTGACCGGCAGGGATCCCCCCCCCAAACAAGTCACAGGCCATGTTTCCGGCAGCTTCCGTGTGTTTCTCTCCGTTCCCACAGGCCTCTCCTGCTCTTAATCTCCTTCAGCCTTCGCACCTGGGGCTACTGCTTTTGTTTGGCCTTATAAGAGGCCCAGTGGTCCGGCCGACACAGGGAACATGTAGGTAATTTGTTCGGTTGCGAGAGGTTTGTTTATTCAACTGTGCCGCCGTGATAAACTTCCTCTGGTCTTACCGCTGCATCATAAGGACAGGCACAGGCTGAGAGCGTACCTAACTATCTGGCTGACCCCCCTTCCCGCCATCCCTATGCACACCACTCCAGCATCCAGCCACATCTGCCGAGTCCAGTACACGGCACGATGATTCCCGTTTCCATTAACCCTCGGTCAGATAGCATCTTGCTTTGAAGAGCCCCAGGACTGTCTGGAGTGCCCTAGGGGCCGGCCCCCTTTTTTTCTTTTGCTCCATAGCTGGGTGCTTCGCCCCAAAATGCTCCCAAAAAGCTAAAAACTGCAGCAGGAGACCGTACATGCAAATAATAAAAGAAGGGCCTCGCTCAGCGGCCCCCGGACCCCCGGCTGCTCTGCCAATCATCCAATCACAGGCAGAGAGACTCAACCCGCTGAGCCACCCGGGACCGTCACGTTGGCATCCTGTGGCCTCGGCAGGCCACTGCATGCAATATTTCATCCAGCCTAATTGTCGAGGTGACTCAAATGCTCATCATAAAACCTGGTGCCCGTAAACAATGGCAACAGCTGGGGGGGGGGGGGGGGATGACGACGACAGGGTAATGGCGTTTTAATCTCCCGCTAAGACTCAATAAAGATTAATAATTATGCTGCACAGGTCACATAAAATACTGCAGCTTAGTGGCAGTGCAGGGGCTAGAAAGGGCATTTGTGTGGCTCCGGGGTGGTGGTGACATCATCATCGCTGCTCCCACACCCAGCTCAGTACGACGAACCCCCTGGGGCAATGGTGGTGTAGCAGGTAGTGCTACTGTTCGGCAACCGGAGGGTTGCAGGTTCAACTCCTGGGTCTTCCTCACCCTATTGAAGTGTCCCTGAGCAAGACACTGAACCCCAAATTACTCCCGGTGAGCGAGTAGGCACCTTGCATGACAGCCTCCACCACTGGTGTATGAGTGTGAATGGGTGAATGTGAGGCATGTATTGTAAAGTGCTTTGGTGAAAAGCACTATTTAAATGCAGTGCATTTACAAACTGCTGATGAACAACACTGGATCCTATGTGGATGTAGTGGTCACACCCTGTTGTGCCACTGATGGCACCCTAAGGTGAGGAGCTGCCTCTGACTGCCACATCTGTGCTTCTGGGGCAGTCTGGGATTTAAGGAACTCAATGCTGTAAACATGTCACCAAAGGCCTTTAAGGGGGCGCACACTGCCCCCAGCACTGACACACACCAGTAGGCCTCGTTTCCTCTACTGAATTTGTGATTAAACTTTGCGAGGGTTTTGTGTGCCAGCCAAGGAGAAAAGTATCGATTCTGGCAGCTAGTCATGCTTCGAATGGCCGTCCGACACCGGTGCGGGGAAAGAGCGGGCCCGCAGTGAGCCGGACCCAAGGCACCGTGCCCAGAAGCCCGACATGTGCCGGCAAAACCCGCCTCCAAGCCAGAGAGTGGGTCACACAGAAAAAACGTGGTGGCGTAATGTTTTGAACGCGGCTTCAATAGACTTCCACACTGGGTCTGCAGGAAGCTGAAGTGGGTGGAAGCTAAACAGAAAGACGCAGCCTGAGTTCCAGCCGGAGGGTGGACGGCATGCAGGAAGGAGAACAGAACGTGAGCGGGAAGTTAGGGGGAGCACAAGCAGAACATACCAGAAGGTACGGCCAAAAGTATGTAGACACCAAGTCGTCCAGTATCTCATTCTCAATCCATGCCTATTATGAAATAATATGTATCATTATTTATTATTATTTAATATTAATATTTCCTATCATTGTGTCTGCTCCTCTGGCAAGGCTTTTTATTAGATGTTGGAAGACGGCTAGTAGGATTCCCTGCCATTCACGCTGGCCATTGATGTTGGGTGATCGGCTCCTTTCCAGTGAGCTGGCGTGACCTACCAACTCACACCTGAACTTGTTCCCAGACATTTCCCTACAATCACTTCACTTGGTTGACCATGGAGGCTCCAGCAGGGCAGGAGTGTGGTGAACTGCCTTACTGGAAAGAAGCCATCCTATGACAGTGCCAAGTGGAAAGTCACTAACCTCTCCTGTATAATCACCCATTTTGCTGCTAATGTTTGTTGCAGGAGACTGGGTGACTGCATGTTTAATTAAACACCTGTCTCAGCAATGGATGTGGATCAATTAGGCCATTCACCTACATTATTGGGTTATTCACATACTTCTGACCATATAGGCTATGTCCAAATTCAAGGGCAGCATACTTCATTACTTTATTAGTCAGCATTCAAAGACACAGTCATAGTGTAGGTCCAAACATGACAGGAAGTATGACTGTGTTCTAACAGGATGCATGACTGCGTGTTAACAGGAAGTAGGACTGCATGTAAACAGGAAGTAGGACTGCATGTAAACAGGAAGTAGTAGGACTGCACGTTAATAGGAAGTAGGCATAAAGTGCATCAAGATTTAGCCCTGAATGTTACAGAAACTGAAACGGGATACAAAAGTTAGCAGGAAGGTGGACCGAATATGGCAGCTTCTTGGGTACTATTATCGGCTTTAAAACTGCCAACAGTCAATCACTGGGTCCGGAGGTTCACTCGAATACTCAAGTACTGATGATGCAGACCAAAGACTGCACTTTAAACAATGTGAAGGGCTTTAACAAGCAACAGGAATGAGGTAAAGTGGCACCGTATCATAGCCAAAATAATAAATTAGTCTGTTAATTTGATTACACGCTTAATTAATGTCCTGGGAGGAATAGACGTATCACTTGCTGCAAACGCTTCCTAAGCACCCCGATGTTTTTCAGACCATCTAGCATTTAAAAAAAATCACAATAAACAAGCTGTTACTATGTTCCAAATAAAGACGTGAATTGAATAGTAATGGAGATACATAAAAAATACAATATAGACTAAATGAGTGAGCTCCAGAAAGAGTAATCTGTACTCCGTAGCGTGTCGCCCAGGGCAACACGGGGGCAGATGTTCATTAGCGCGTGCAGCGCTGCGCGGCGTTGCTGCGTCAACGCGCTGCAGCACTCCTCTGCAGGCTGCTGAGCTGTGCTTGGGCGGTGCTCCCGCAGGGTGTTTTAGCGCTAAAACGTGCTGCGACGCTAATGCGCGCCACCATGCAGATGAATCTGGATCCCCCCCACCTCCTCTTGACTCGAAAACTCTGGCAGTCCTCTAAATATGCTAGCAGAGCATAACGGAGTGTAGCCCGGATTGCTACGCTAACCGGTGAGCCAGATGCCCCCCCCCCCGGACCGCACAGCTGTACCGGTGCTACGCCGCCGAGGCTGTGACGGATGTGAGTGCAATGCTTTCCAGTGCTGCTATTTCAACAGCGGAGAGCGATGAGGCTGTGGAATCGCTTTATACATTTAGCTCATATTAGTTCAGCCGTGTGCTTTTTAATACATCATAACTGCTCTATATCACATTTGCCATTTACGTTTAATGTCAGCCACCCCAGTCACAGGGTGCTCCCACCATGTATAATTCATCGTCCCAGCACAGCTGTCAAGAGACAGACCAGCATATTCAGCCCTGCTTCTCTCTCCTGGGTTCCATGCAAGTTTTTCTTGAATAAACATTGCCTACAACAAACTGGGCAGCATAAACATAAACTACACTGGAACAATGACTGGTGTGTGACATGTAGAACACTGAGACGGGTGTGGGCAGGGTACAGGACACTGAGAATGATGTGGGTGGAATAAAGGATACTGGGACTGGTGTGGATAAGGTGTAGGTCATTGGGACTGGTGTAGATAGGGTGTAAGACACTGGGTCTAGTGTGGGCAGAGTGTAGGACACTGGGACTCAGATGGGCAGGGTGTAGGACACTGGGACTGGTGTGGGCGGGGTGAAGGACACTGGAAGTTAGATGGACAGGGTGTAGGACACTGGGACTGGTGTGGGCGGGGTGAAGGACACTGGGACTGGTGTAAGTGGGGTATAGGACACTGGGACTGGTGTAAGCAGGGTGTAGGACAACACACAGACTATGCCTAGGACACTTGTGTTTTATCTTTATGCTAAGCCCTGCATGTTAAGTGTTCTAGTATATGACCCAGGCTGCACTGGCTGATTTACAGGGACCGTAAAGTATGTCAGAAGAATTCTATACCATCCAAGGACATGTGGGTCTCGCTCTGACCAGCCCAGCGCAGGTCTGACCCATGCTGAAAAGCAGGGCAATTGATCTTTTCAAGTCTGGGATATAAAATGGCCCGGAGACCCGCGCCCTGATACTGAGAACCAAAGACGGAGCTGCTGAAACGGTCCAGGTTAACGGTCTGACCCTCACAGGTTCTCCTCCTCAGCCTAGACTGAGTTAGTTTCCATGCCATGCCTGTGGCAGCCATGTTTCTCTTGCAAGTCTGACAGGACGGGGAAAGAGCATACGCTTCTGCTCCAAGGTAATTAAAAGTCACTCCTTATAAGAAAACGCTAAATACGGGACCTGACAAGAACATGAAGTGACATGTATTAAAGATTAAAAAGGCATTATTCTGTTCAGCAGAGTGTCACTTTATCAAGTTACCAGCGGGATGCATGAAGATTTTCTAATGATTAGAAGTTTTTTACTTGATTGGAAAATGAGAATCGTAAATATAGATTAATGAAAATGATAAAATGCTGAATGAAGAATTACACACAGCATTTGCTGTAATTACCATTAATCTTGCCGTTTTTTGCTAAAGGTAATTTAAATTGTTTGTAAATATTTCAGTAAAACAATCAGAATTGAAGATAAAATCCCTGCACGAATACTGATCATGGTAAGGCAGCTCGAGTTGGATCTGGGGAGATCGTGTTGACTAGTCCAAGAGTACTTGTCCGTGATATTTTGATACCTGTTGTGTGTTGAAGTATTTTCCACACTGCACATATCATACTCTGTGAATTCCTGTCTTACCTATAAAAGGCAGTAATAGCACATTTTGCTGCTTAAATAAGACCCTGGGATCATGTGAATACCGGCCCACAAAATGTCTGTCTCGCCTCCCGGGTCTGTGCTGTGATGCGGGCGTCAGATCCTCCTCTGATCCTCCTGTGAATTAATATGTTAACCTCTGCATCACTGTGTCAGTCTTGCTCCACAGGGAGGATCCCAAGAGGGGGGTGGGTAATGGTTCCTGTGGATTCAAGTGCCAGTCAGGTGACCCACGACCAGGCTAACCCCCCCGCTGGCTCTCCTCTTGGCAGCCCTGCAGGAGAAGCTGCTGGAAGAGCAAGTGCTGTGAGACCTCCGGGGCCCTAGGTGGCACTATTTCCCACCAATAACATGCTTCCCACAATGTGGTCCCTCTCTTTACACATGTTTTTTGTTGCTCATTATATGGCTCATGCTCAATGGGGATCTTCCATACCTAGTTAAACACCATGGTCAAAACGAGTAGCGGGACATGACTTGTGGAACAAACTGCCTGAAAACTTCCACCTGCTGATTTCATTTCCTGCCAGTCTTCCCATGTCCTTCGCATGTACAAACAACTCCCCCCCCCCTACATCTACCCATGGTCAAAGTGACGTGTGTAGGGATGGGCCGTGTCCCACAGTAAATAGCCTGCAGTGTATAATGACCTCTCTATATGCAAAGCGTCTTTTTAATTATAGATGAAAAACCTTCCATGCAGAAAGCTGCAGAAATGGTAATTAAGCTGCGTTCTCCAGTTACACTCATTTTGCAATTACTGGGATGTCCTGTCTTGGTTTTGGGACGGGGGGGGGGGCATCTCTAGCTGCGATCAGGATGATGCCGCAGATAGTATCTCCGTGACATAGCTCCTGGCAGCGTCGGCACCTCACCCGCCACTGTTATGGTCTTCCAGATTAAATGGGCTCAATGCACACGCTGGGGCCTTATCAGCTCAGGACACGGCTGCCCCACCCTGTGCCCGCTCTCCATTTCCAAATCCCCCACCAGGAACAGCAGGAAGATCAGCCAGATTCATAGGGGGCGGCGGCTCCCATTCTGGGGCAGAACATGCCCCTGGAAGAGGAGCCCATCATGTCTCCACATTGATCCCCAGAAATATAGCCCTGCAAGCGCCAACCCCCCCTCCCCCCCGCCCCTAAATAAATAAATAAATAGAATGAATAATAAACTCCTGCGCTCTGAAAGAGGCAGCACCATGGATCAGCTCATAAAATCCTCACATCTCACAAGGGGGGGGCAGTTTCTTTGGCCCACGGCCCCTGCAGGCCCCAAGGTATCGTTGGGCGTCATTTCTCTCTAGCGAAAACCCAAAGCGGGCAAATAAAAACCAGGAGGGGCATAGACGGGGCTGCGTACGGCCCCCCAAAGGGGGCGACACCTTTCAGTTCCCTGTGCCCCCCCCCCCCCTGCATGACAGGCATAGGAGAAAGAGTGAGGATGACCAGAGCGCGGTGGAGGGAACGAGGATCCGGCAGGACAGCCCGACCCCGTCATCTTTCACCACGAGTCTCAGCCTCATCCGTTCGCATCTCAGCCCTGTTGCTACGGAATGGAACGTGCGTGCCAGTAACACCCATTTAAAAATAGCGACCTGGTTAAGCAAAAAGTGTGGATTCATGACCAGGTGTCGGGACCGCTAATCTGTTAACCGAGTTAAGCCGCAAGCTGCCGGTGGCACCTGTCAGCATAGCGGCGCTGCTCTCGGCAACGAGTCGGAAAGCAGGGGCCACTGGATGAATATTTAGCCAAGTCGCCAGTGCGGCACAGAGACACACGCCGTCCGCGTGATGAATTTAATAGGCTGAGCTATCAGCAGACTTGGCGGGGAGAACGTGCATGAGAGATGGAGAAGATCATCAAGTGTCAATCAGCGGAGGAACCCCGAGGAGAGAGAGAGAGAGAGCGAGAGAGAGAAAAGGGGAGGGAAGTGGAGAGAGGGAAGCAGAGAGAGAGACAGGGAGTTGCAGAGAGAGTTGTGTGCCCTTTATTGAAGTCGCCATCATGGTCTGATGTCAAACCATGACCCGCGTCACAAATAGTGAGCGTCTCCGGGGTGCAATATTAAACACATCCTCTTCGTTCATCCAGCAGAAAAAGCATGGGATGCCAGACCTTCCCTCTCCTCATTGGATAGTCACCGTCCAATCAGAGTGTGGCATGGCTTACCATGAAGGGACAAAAAGTTCTCAAATTCCTCTCCAGGCTGCTCGCTTTGCTGTGGCCGACCTTTCTTATAGTGTGGGTGGAGCATTACAGAGAATTATGCGAAAAAAAATACCCTGTTAGCCTGAGCTATGGCGACAACAATGAATGCGGCATTCAGTCACATGACAGCATGAGCTCAGCCAGTTCACCAGTAGGGCCTGCCGTTTGCTCTGAGCCACACATGCCTGCTAACCCTGTTAGCCATTCCCTTGAAAAATAAAGCAATTTTATAACTCGCAGTCCTTTTAAAAGAGCGTCAGCATTTCCGCCCTGTATCACCCCGTTCCTTACCCCCCACCCAGGCTTAAAAGGCACTATATATTCAACTGACCATCTAAAAAACATCGCTGGTCTCTAGACCCGGAGCAGATGAACAATAAAACCAGCAGGAGGCTGACAGATGCTGGGGGCCTTCTGCCCTTGAGAATCACAAGGCCATTACTTCAAACTGCCCACTGGTGCCACAGAGGCCACGAACCAATCACAACCTCCGACTCTCATAATCTAACTGCCGACCTTGTGAACCCTTTCCTTATTGGCCGCCATTAGCAATCTCGCACATATTCTGTGGAGGATTAAACATTCTTAGCTTAAAAATGGTGCACAAAGTTCCGTTTCCCTCCACCTTCGCAAGTCTAGATCCGTGTCATGCCTGGATTTGTTAGATAAGAGAAAAAAAAAAACAAGACCATTTTTAGGGACAGGCAGCAGGTCCATTTCCACTAAGTGTCGTGTCTGAGTTTGCTACTGTGAGCGCCACTGCGGGTTTAAATGGAAATGGCCTCTTCCTCCATGCCGACTGAGAAGAAGATGGGGCCTTAACAAGCAGAGGCGGAACACAACAGGAGCTTAAACACCAGTCGGCAAGTGTGTCCTGATCTCCACTGCGAGCTCTGGCGGTGTGACAGCTACTCGGGAGTCGGGACAGAGACGGTTATCCGTGACAGTTCACCCGCATTCCTCTCCCGCCCACTGGCATCCCTCGTCTGCCCCTATGTGTAGCAGCCAAAAGCCGAGGACAGAGAAGCGCAGCAAGGTAATCAGACACGGGGAGTCCATCCAAGCATCGCGGCATCACCGCGGCCGGGCGTCGTTTCACGGCTCTCAGACACCAAACTTAACAGCGCAGCCGGAAGATGAATTCCTACGGAAAATGTGTCTCTGATGTTCCATTGATATTCTGCAAAACAACATCTATGATGCGCATTTATTTGACTCTCTGTTGAGGACTAACCAATTTAAAACTACCAAAATTGCAGCAATAAAAAAAGTAATTTCAATAGTTCTCCCCCCTTCAAAAAAAATAAAAATAAAACAACGGAACACAATATTCATAAAAATATATAAATGTCAATCATCCCTTTTCAATAACTGCTTCTTCATTCTGCGATGCAATGATCCAGAGCCGGTCCTGATTAAGCGTCGGAAGCAGATGCTTTGGGCTGGACCCTCACACCTATTTATCCACCTGATCTGCTTGTAAAAGGCGAGAATCTGGCGGAATCTCGTCTAATTCGAACCTGTTGCTCTGGGGGGCAGAGATCCCTGCTGTGCTGCTGCAGTCCTCCCCCCCATACATTTATGAATCTGTCCTGCATCACAGAGGTCAACATCTTGCCTTGCTGTTGGTGCATCAAAGCTGCCTTCACGGCACCAGTCCGAAAAGGCTCCTGATGTCAATAAACGGTCATCTTGTCAGCCCCCACCTCCCTCACCAGTCCAAACCAACAGTTTTTTTTTTTTTTTTCTTTTTTTTTAAAAAAGCAAGCAGTTCACCTTCATACTGTCCCCTCAAGCAGGACCAATCGATTAAAAGCTTGGGGGAGTGGGGGGGATATGCAAACTCTGCACACAAAGAGCCGTGATGTGAATGAAACTCTGGAAACAGGAGGCAATCTTCCAACCCGGTTTCTAAGATAAATTAATATACCATTAATTACAAACATATTACTGGCATAAGTACACACATCCCCTGTGGGCCCATCTCTGATGTACAGTTCAGTCAAGCCATCAGTCAGGAAGAACCTGGGTTGTATAATGTGAACATCCTGAGAATAATGAGGGCTAAAAATATCAGGCAAGACGGTTAAAAAGCAGATTACCAAAGACTGACGGGGAAGAAGGACAGTAACACAGCAGCCTGTCAGGTGCTGTGGAGAGGAGGCTGGCGTAGCTCGCGGCTGGCAGCCAGCAGGGTAAACGGCGGATATTTCAGATTCACACAACCCATCAGCGGAGCTTCGATCTGAAAGCACAGCGACTGGAACCACCCGGCCAGCCATCATGCGGCTACAGAGACGTGGCAAACAGACATGCAGGTGTAACGGAAACGACCCACTGCAATCAACCTGCTGACATAGAGAGGCCTAAGACACAAAGTGCATGCCCATTATATGGATGACAGTGATTTCAGCCCTCTGAGCGACTTTGTCCTTCCTCCCATCAGCCCTCTGACCGATACCTCCATCCCTCCCATTTCAGCATTCTGATGAAACCACCTTTATTCCCATTTCTGTGTTCTGGTGATATCTCCCTTCCTCCCATTTTAGCGTTCTCATGATACCGCCCTTTCTCCTATCAGCTCTCCGACCGATACCGCCCTTCCTCCTATTTCA
>JAABNY020000039.1:6464193-6474397 GCA_015164015.2 Brevimyrus niger
TGAGGCTCCAGGAGCCCGGGGCCTGACCTGTCTGAGGCTCCAGGAGTCCGGGCCTGACCTGTCTGAGGCTCCAGGAGCCCAGGGCCTGACCTGTCTGAGGCTCCAGGAGCCCGGGGCCTGACCTGTCTGAGGCTCCAGGAGTCCGGGCCTGACCTGTCTGAGGCTCCAGGAGCCCAGGGCCTGACCTGTCTGAGGCTCCAGGAGCCCGGGGCCTGACCTGTCTGAGGCTCCAGGAGTCCGGGCCTGACCTGTCTGAGGCTCCAGGAGTCTGGGCCAGTCCTCCAGCTCCGCCTTCACAGGGATGTACCACTCTCCTCAAGCAAATGTCAGAATCAGCTGCTAAACCATCTTTATTAATTGGAGAATGAAACTGCGATATCAGTCTCCAGTCACATTAAAACAATCTGATTTCATAAAGAGGCCTCAATCTTTTCATTTGTGAGCAATCAAGTGCACGGGTAAGGTTGTTATTCTAAGTGAGATTCGATTTACCACTGGGTATCAGGTGTAGAAATCAAATATAATCAGCTGTTCTCCGATGAGAATAACAGGTCCAAGAAGTCTCATTGCTAACTGGTCCTTCTGTGGACAGGACAGAATTCCCCAGTGAGCTAGTCTGCAAAGCCAATATGCAGTCCCAGTCATGTGGTAGCCGTTTTGTTTTTCTGAGAAACTACCATACTGATTAAATTCACCAAATGACATCTTTTAGTTTCAGTTGTTAGCTTTAAAGGGTATATCGCTTAACGGCGGGCCTGAGGCTACAGAGCAGGGGAATTAATTATCAATATGAGTATCTATATGGTTTTCCATATTCTGTACATATGGCTATGTTAAATTATATTGGAGTGAGATCAAGAAAGAATCCATCCAGGGCAGGAAATTAAACTCGCCCACTCGCCTGAGACGAGTCATTTAGATGAAATGTGTAAAAAAAATTGCATGTCAGAAATTTACAATTCATAAGTTCTACCATGGATTGATGGATCCATCCATCCATCCATCCATCCATCCATCCATAAATTCATCATCCATCCATCCATCAATTCATTAATTAATCCATCAATTTATCTTCAATACATCCACCAATCCATCCATCAATCATTAATCCATCATCCATCCTTCCATCAATCCATCCATCCATCCATCCATCCATTTTCCAGCCACTTATACAGCGTCCTAGAGTATTCTGCAGCCAATCCCAGTTCCCAAAGGGCACACAGCAGGGGTACATTTTGGGCGCGATGCCCAACAGGATAAAGTGAAAAGTTTGTTTTGAAACAATCTTTTCTAAAACTTGAAAATGACCTCTTCATGCTAAGCTAAAGAGCTTAGAGGTAGGTGATGCGGGCAGGTGTCTGCGTGTTGAGACTGTCTACCCGCTGATTATACAGCATGCCCGGCCTTTCGAACGCCTCAGTGTTCCTGCTCGCCTTGTGGCTGTTTTCAAAGTGCGGCATCCTCAGGCCAGCGCCGCGATGCAGCTGGCGACCCCTCCGCCAGCCAGGAGGCACGGAAGGACAGCTCTGTACTCCCTGCCATTTCAGCTCGACCCTTGCATTAGCGACAGCGGCCAAAAGAGCACTCTGCAGTGAAAACCATAAAATCGCGACACGCCCACTGCCTCTCCCCTCTGCAGGGGGGGGGCAAACACCTGCCAAAAAAGTGATCCATAAATACGATGATGAATGACTGTCTCCAGTCAGCCAGTGTCCCCTCAGCAATTCAGCAGGGTGGTGCCAAACTATTAATGAGGTCCATGTTGGGCATGAGAATCAAAGAAAGGATGAGGAGCATCGCTGTCGTAGCATTATGGAATTATGGAGTCCTGAAATGTCCTGAAATGCGGACACTTGTATCCAGTGGAGTCAAAAATGGCAGCCATTTTTGTGAAGAGTTTCAAGGACGTAAATGCTTTTTCATCTCCTCCGAAGATGATCTGATGACCTCCAGATTTTCATAATCGAGTCTGTGGTCTCCTGACTGATTTTCACTAAAATTGTAATGATGACACCAATCACACCACTGAGATGAAATCAAAACCAGTACACTCCCTCCTCCCAGGGCCCAAAACCAGTGTGCCAACCTCTGCCTTGGGAAGTAGCCTAAGTTATGAGCTTAACACCTCTATCATCTCTGTCCCAGCTAAAACAGTGCTCACACCAACACCCCCGGTCCAACGCCCGCCATCTGCAAGCCGCTGATTTCTGTTGTTTTGATGTCAGCTGCTTACATTCGGGCTCAGGGTGCCTGATATGATTTGGAACTATCAAGCCGCTGGTGCTTGGGAGTAAATGAACATGCGGCAAAGTGTGATTGACAGGAGGAGGAAATCAGGCGGTGAGAGAGTAGAAGAGGAAACACGAGTATCAAAGAAATCATCAAACAAACAAGCAATGACACCACTGAGATGAAATGAAAATCAGCACCCCCCACCCCTCACTGGGACCAGAAAATGGCTGACGCCTCCCCACAAAAACCTGCCACCCTGCCAATCTCTCCATATCACTTTAGACTGTTTTCCTGTTTGTGAAGTTTTCAACACATTTCCAGTTAGGGCTTTTCACCAACGTAAACCTCGGCGCCGTGATCTCACGTCTAGGGGTAGCTTCATTGTTTCTGGGACCTTTGGAGCCTCCAAATTACAAATTAATAACTAGCGTGTAGAGTCATTAAACCACACAATGGTTATGGAAACATGCAGCTTCAACATCTCCTAAATAAGGAACACATTTATTGCATATTTAAGGGTTTCCGTGATGGCAAACACCATGACCAACATGTCAATCAGCACTATTACCTGAAAAACATGACAGTTACCCCTAACTTTCTAATCTTCAGTCCACTCTTCTCACTTCACCCCTCACACTGGGGTGAAGTTATCTCATCAGTGTGACAAGCAGTACTGTTATCTCACCAACGTGACAATCGGCACCGTTACCTCATCAGTGTAACAATCGGCACCGTTACCTCACCAATGTGACAATCAGCACCGTTACCTCATCTGTGTGACAATCGGCACCGTTACCTCACCAATGTGACAATCGGCACCGTTACCTCATCTGTGTGACAACTGGCACCATTACCTCACCAACGTGACAATTGGCACCATTACCTCGTGTGATAATTGGTGCCGTTATCTCACCAATGTGACAATTGGCCCCGTTACCTAATCAGTGTAACAATCAGCACTATTATCTCATCAGTGTGACAATAGGCACCATTACCTGAGAAACATGCAAACTCTCCTCACGTTTCTATCTCAGAGAATTTTTTTTTAATTCACAAGAACAAAGACTGTCTTACAGGCACCATGATCCCTCTTCTTTTGCCGGCATGTGACAGTGTTTTGTATATCTGCAAAATTTCACCATCTAAACATCACTGTTGTCGATAATGCTATTTTTTAGCTGGATGAAGGTAAACCAGTGTGATACAGAGACCAGCATCCCATGATAAGCATCACAGATGCGCTGGGCCCTTCTCTTCACGAAACCATGACCGCGGCAGCTCGGCCATCACGCTCAGATGAGTTTCGGCCGCCTGTGGTTTGTTCCAGTGTGAGGGGTGAAGTGAGAAGAGCGGACTGGAGATTAGAGAGTTAGGCAACAAGAAGTAAGGGATCCCAGTGTGATTATTTTGTTTTCATCTGCTCCTTTTTGGTAGATCTTTTTTCAGACATAAAACGAGGTGGGGGGGGGGGGTGAGTCTGGCTAAGATATGTGCTTCGCAGAGAAAAAAAGGGAGAGGGGGAGTGAGGAGGGAGAGAGGCTTCAGTCACCATGGAAACACTAATTCAATTCTAAGGCCGGCCACAGAAAAAAGGAAAAAGTGCTTATCACTGTTGACTTTTCTTCCCCCGTCTCTGAACCAGTGGCTCGCATGAATAGACAATTCTGTGTTTAATACCCTCCTCATTCTCGCTCTTAGGAATGCAGGGAGCTTGTCTACGGGATTCGGGGCTCCGCCACACTGACGCTTTCTGTTCCTCGCACAAAGACGCCGCGGTCCGAACGCCCCTGATTAGGCTCCCACTCACCGGCCGCGTTGCCACTAGGCTTAAATGCTGCGGCGGATCGTAAGCAAGAGCTACGCCATTATGCCGTTGCCATTCATGTTTCTGAAGGATGTGACTCGCTACACTCGCTTCCCTGGCTGAACGTGTCCAGCTGATGTTACTACGGTGACTGGGATGTGAGCGACTATCCATTTAGGTGTGTATGTGTGTGTTCACACTCCGACTGGGAGACAAGTGAGCTGCCCAGCTGTCGATGCCTCCACGGGTGCACAGCAACGCTCAAGCTCACACCCACACACACACGTGCATGTGCAAATACAGAAATTAATTATCTTGCAGGAGTGTAACGGGCACGGGAACATCAACATCCTCGCAGCTACACGCTGAAATGCCGCCAAGCCGAAGGCATGAATGACCCGCGCATGCGGGGGGGGGGGGGGGATGGCGAGACTGGCGGCGTGCTCAGAGTGTGAGACGGGTTCTTATTCCCTCAGGAGTGCTACCACAGGCCCCCAGGTCATTCCACAGGACTTGTCATCAAAACAACCCAAAGTAAAGGTCTCATTGACCTATTGTAATAAGATCTGCTGAAACACCAAAGGTCAGGTGACCGGGGGTGTCCCCTCAGCACACAGAGCAACACGCATATGATGCGGGCGGGGAGGGATATGGTGAGGGGCAAAACTGAGGGACACAAGTGAATGGGTGTTCTTCAATACAACCCTGGGTGTGAACGCTTCCACACACACACACACACACACACACACACACACACACACACACACACACACACATGTAGGCATCATAACTCTAATTCAGTGATCTACAGATTTGCAAAACGTTTTCCAGTGAAGGCCTGCAACAAAATGCAAATTGTCTTTCAGAGATCCATGAAATCAGATGCCTCTTTTCTTATGACGACGACTTGATGATCCCCAGATGTCCATAACTGAGGAGCTGGCAGTCTGCAGTGACAGCGACCGCTGATTGATTTACGTGGGAAAGTGGGCATCCGTTACTCTGCATCCGACCGCCCACTGGGCTTGGAGATGAACGGGCTCACCGTGCGGGGGCCCTGAAAGCGTCTCCCCGGCCCCCATAGGGTGCCCCGCCCGAGGCTGACAGCATGCGGAGCATCTTCATCCACGCCCACTTATATTTAAAAAGGGGGCGGAGCACTTTGCGGATGACCTCCAGCGCTCTGGATGTTGTCATTAGGACCGTGCCACACCTAAGTAATCTGGCCACAAATATGAGTCTCCGCATGCCCGCCACATGAATATAAAACAGCGGATGGGGGTGCACATCACTTTGATCTGCTGCCTAAACTTCAGCATTTGAGGGGGGGGGTGAGTTCGAATCCCACACGTCTCGGACACAAACAGAGAAAGAATCAATGCTAACTCTGAAGATTAATTATAACTGCTGCTCTGCAATTATCTTGTAGTGCTGAGTATCGATTTGCATATTCCCGGTAAATTCTGACCATGCTGTGGTGGAATGTGAAGCAGATGCATGGTGACGGCAGGCAGGATGCTACTGAATTGCCCAAATATCTCCTGCCTTATACCAAGACCAGGCCATAAATATCTACGCATTTCTTAGTAGTTACTGAGTTTTAATCAGCATTCCTAAAATTTCTGTTATTGGGTGAAGGACTGGGTCTTGTAACCAGAAAGTTAAAGGTTTGAGTCCCTGGAGCCAGCATGCCTCTGCGTGCCTCACTCTTTTATGTGCCTCACTGGTCTCACTACCCCAGGCAAGAGTCACCCTGTATTGTGACACCTGGCATGCAATTAAATAATATAAAATAAAAAAGCACTTGAGGAAATGGCAGGATGGGATCTGTGCTGAGATACTTCACCCCTGGGGCCTCGTCTCATTCCCACACTCATTTATTACTTTTGTGTTGTGAATCAATGGGGAGAGAACTCTGAGGGAGTCTGGTTTGTTTTGCACAGTGCAGGGATTTTAAATAGCCTGTTTTTTCATTTAAAATAGCAAGAAACTTCCCCTAAGAAAACCGGCTATATTTCAGACAAATGTGATCCCCAGCAATAGGATCAAAGATTCGGCTTTTTGAGGGGTGGGGGGTGAACAGAAATAAAAATTTAAAAATGAGATTCTCTTTGTGAAGTGGCACCTGTGTTTATGAACAGTGAGGGGGTGAGCCCAGGGGGGGTAAAGGACTGAACCAGCCGGACTCCTTCGATGGAGAATCGGGTCTCACCGGAGCAGCTCTCTGAGACGATGTGGGTGGGGAGAGTGGGAGCCCAGCAGCAGGAGCTGGACTGGGTGAAATGGTGGGGTTGTGGGATGGCGGTACTGTGAGACAGCAGGACAGAGGGAGAGTGACAAAGCAGAACTGTGGGAGGATAGAGGGAATGTGGGGCAGTGAGACTATGGGGAACAACAGGTCAGCAGGACAGTGGGAGAGCAGGATGGTGGGACAGCAGGACAGTGAGACAGGAGGACAATGGGACTGATGCATAAAGGACTGTGGGACAATAGGACAGTGGGACAGCAGGACAGTGAGACAGGAGGACAATGGGAGAGCAGGATGGTGGGAGAGCAGGATGGTGAGACAGCAGGACAATGGGACTGTGGCATAAAAGACTGTGGGACAATAGGTCAGCAGGACAGTGAGAGAGAAGGATGGTGGGATATCATGATTTGGACAGCAGGACAGCGGGACTGTCTTCTCTCTTATGTCTCCTTTTGGATAAACTTTTACAGTATACTCATCTCATGTTAAATAAAAGATCGGCTGTCTAGACGTGACTGTGATCTTCCTCCTGGGCAGCGCATCCCAGTGAGAGGCTGTCGCGTTGCATGAGGGCGCCACACCGCGAAGATGACCTCACTCGTCCTCTAACCCGAACTCCAGTGTGTCTGGGCTGCCGTCGCACTGCCTCCTCCTCCGGAGAGACACAGCTGGGAGAAGGACGGGTGCAAGTGCCTAGGATTTGGCTGTTGGCTCCCTCAAAGGCATGTATGTAGGCTTTTACAGCCGGGATGTAGCAGACAGGTCAGGTGTGCCGGGGCTGGCAGGCACTTCAGGCAAACACCAGCCAGTACAATGCTGACAGTGCAAAGGGATCAGCAGCAGCTGCATAACAAGACCTTCACCAATAAACAATAAACCTGCCAAAATATATCACCCATTAACATTGGTGGTATTCAGACTGTTTCTGACAAGGCCCTCCAAGGGCTGATATATTTGTCCTAACCCCCCCCCCCAGCCCCCCAAACACACCCCAAAATAAGCTTTAATCATTGCATAAAATGAAATAAAATGCAATTATTTTAATTTGTTTTCATAATATAATATGTACAGGCATATACTGTGTTCAAATTATTTTTAATATTCCTGAAAGGTTGCCATTTAAAAACAGGTGTGCCCCCTCCACACACTCCCCTCCATCCTCTGTGTTTGTTTATCCACTCACCTGTGCCCCCCTACAATACCATCGTGCCCCACTAGGGGCACACTCCCCGTGGATTGCATTCCTCTGTCCGATGATATTACATCAAAAAAACTATTTTCTGTAAAGCTTCCAAGAGGATTGCAACTCGAGGTACTGCAGCACTGCCTGTTCCTGAAAGAGGTTATGGGTTCGAGTTGCCGTTTAATGATGCCGATTGTGTCTGTTTATCTGTCATCACCATAAAAGGGGCGGGCGTGGATTTTCGGATCGGATTTGGAGTTTTGATTTGCAGCAGACGATTTTAATTGAAAGCAATGAAAGTATCACACAGGCAATCAAACAAGACCACGTAAGATAGGAGAGGAACTCCGATTCTTTGGTATTGTTTACTGTTTATATAATTCGCTGTAATTACCGCCGTGCTGCATTTCACAGGAAGCCAAAGACGTGGACTATGAGAGGAACATCATGTGCTAAGCTGAAAAGAGTTGCAGAAACCGTCGCTTTTATCCGCCATTATAAGATGCAGCGAAACTTCAGAAAGAGAAATGGGCAAATGGAAAACAGCTCCTTCAGAGATCTGCTTGAACTCAGGGGATTTTGTCGAAAATTGTAGATGAAAGCGCATGCCTTGTTATGAGTGTCGGGCTAATAAACCGAGTGAAACGTTCAGGGTAAACAAGCATGTCAGAATCACCGCTACTCGCCGAAGGGTCTCCTTCAGAAAGGCGGGATGCGGAGTTATTAGTCGCTGCAGAAAGCAGGGCTTATGTAACTGTGTCGGCACAAGTCGCAGGCCAAGGTGGATCAGGGAGATCGAGTAGATTAAGTTTGAAATTATGATGAAGCGGATTTCAGGATTAGTTTTTTACCCCTAACCCCAGATCGTTATTCAAATTTGATCATAGAGGTCGATCATATCCCACAATCCACTCTGGCTGTGACCAGCTCTGCCTTCTCAGCTCCACCAATCATTCCTAGTTTAACAAACATGAGCTTTTCAGCTTCCTATCACTGAAAGTGAATCATGTTTCATGTTTATCTATGAAGACATGAAAGGCACAGAACCCCAGGTGCACCTTCCCGCGCATTTCGGATCCAGGCATTCTGAGGCTCATTAATAATCAGGGAATGTTACATTATCCTTGCGACGGCGAGCTAACTCTCCCAGTCCGTATGATAGCACTTATTGGTTTTATCGGAGCAGAATCCAGATTCTCCATGCCTCAGTTGAGCCTGACATCAGCCTGCCCCTAATACAGCCTCTCCCAGAGTCCACTCATGGGAGTTTTACTTACACAAAAATGTTCTGAAGGCAGAAGGAAATATGATTGGTTCAGGGAGATAACCAATGAGACTGTAGAAGAGGTAAGTCCAAGCAACTAAAGGAGGTAGGACCATCAGATGTCTTGGTCCTACCTCCTCTACAATCTGATTGGTTAGTTCTCTGAACTAATTATTGTCCTTTCTGCCCTCGGAACATTTTTGTGTAAGTAAAACTCCCACATGTCGTGAGTCCCCTGATGAAATCCATGGGGAAGCTTCAGTTCAAAGGCTACAAAGTCAGTATGTTGGCTGCCAGATTTCGGGAGACCGTTACAGCCGCCTTTGTTTGGATTCTGTATCACTCTCAGATTAGATCCCCACCACTATCCTCTTTCTTCCCTTATTTCTGGGGCATTTTTTGCCCCACTTCTGTCAGGAGATGCTTGAATGCAGAGTGACAGCCTCAAGCATGGGACCCAGGCTCCAGCATTCCTCTCGCTTCCCTCCTGGTCCCACTCTGTTGTGCTAAGGAACAGAAAGGCTCATGCACAGTGAATGCTAACAGGGCACAGTGCCTCATCCTGGTCAGAAGGTAACAGTGGTTAAAGAAGACGCAATAGACTCAAGTCCATGGGGTGTGAATTTGGGCAGAGAACTTCATGCCCAGATTTGTAAGTTGTTTATGGACTTTTACACAAAATTCATAATAGTACATAACCGTGAACGGCCAACAGGGAGACAGAGACTCTGCTGCTTGCCTTACATCCACTGGTCCCTCCAAAAGTGGAGATATGGGAGAACCAGGAACCACCCACCCTGCACTGATGCACTTACTGCAACCTTCAGAGGGAGGTCAGGGACAACAAGACAGGGCAACCAAAAGGGCACCTGGTTTTCAGTGGATGAGGAAAACGGGGCCGGTACTTCCGAATAAAAACTACATTACAATGATCAGACAAGAGTCAGTTCCACAGACGAAATTAGACACTTCTAGAAGATTTATGCATACGTGGCATGGGGGGGCAGTATAATTTAACTCTTAATTTCCACCCCCTCTTTACTTTCCCCTGATTTATCTGCCTCTCCGATCATCTATAACTGGGCTGATGAGGGTGACGAACGCAGCAGAAATAATGATATATTTTTTAATGGACTCGCAGCCGGGTGGCGCCGCAGCACACATGAATGTTTTATGGGTATTTAAACAAGTCAATTTCATGCAAATGTGCCCATTGCCTGCCACGGCGGAATTTACTAACAGCCGCCTCGTTTGGGGGGGGGGTGCCGTGGTGGCACACTTTCTGCCCTGGCCGATTATAAACGCGGAAACCACAGCTCCTGCCCGCCCACCTGCACCTTCATCTCCTCCATTCCACCAGCCCCCCCCCCCCCCCCCCCCTCCCGCCCCCCCCCCCCCCTTCCCCGGGGGGCGGGGACGAGGCTTTTTTCCTCTTCCCAATTAAAAATTCCCTTCTTTGGACAGTCCTTGCCG
>JAABNY020000039.1:6490315-6508589 GCA_015164015.2 Brevimyrus niger
TAGATAGATAGATAGATAGATAGATAGATAGATAGATAGATAGATAGATAGATAGATAGATAGATAGATGGATGAACCAGGAAAAACAAACATAAACATATCAGCCTGTAGCACAAATAACCGTCTCTGATTTGAAAAAGTCACAGGATGTACAATTACCTGCTGAAACACGGGCAAGCAAACAGTTGCCATCGTTTCGATTCTGCCTGAGCCTATTTGTGCAAGTGCTTTGCCACCGAGCTCCGAAGATGGAAACAAACTCAGAACAGCCTCCTTATTACTGCCAGGGAATATTAGACTGGGATCCACACACACACACACACACACACACACACACAGGACACCACACCCCTATCACATCACTGTCAGAACACATAGCCATGACACGTGTTCACATGTATAGACCCCAAGTCCTAACCCTACAGCACGTCCCTAAACACACACACGTTGCCAGCATGTCCGCCTGCATGCTGATCCACTCACTCGTTCACCCGACGGGCTCCATTGTTTACACGTTGTAATATTTACCGTGGTTTTTATGCAGCGCTGCCTTGACCTGAACCCACAGTGTCCCAGAATGCCCATTTGTGAGGCCCCACAGGCCTGCTGTTTTTCCCATGGGACGAGGGCAGAAGGTGATGATTGGCTGTGGTGTGTGGCCCAGAAAGGAGGAGGATCTAACCACCCCCACTCCCCCCCCCCCCAGCTCCACAGAGGACGTCAAGCTGCACAGTGGATAGACACATTTCTGTCTAACATATGCACGCTGATCTTGTAATGGGGAGAATTGTAATCCCCCCCTGTGCTTCTCTCTGCGCCCAGGAATCGCTGTGAGCCCAATCCTAAGTTGTTCATTGGAGGAGTCTAATTGGAGGTGAGCATGAGCCCAGTGTTCCTGCCGGGGATAATGAACAGCACGTGCCACTGTAGTTTGGACATCCGCCCGGGAAGATGCTATTCCAAAAAAAGACGGAACAGCCTCCATTTTTTATTTATGGAAATAGTGCTGCATTCTCACGGCAAGCTGTGTTTGGCTGTTAAGACACCGGGAGACACGGACTGCATTAGGCAATGCATACCTGTGTCAAACTGTATGTGCCTGTGCTAAAGCTGTGCAGACCTGAGTCAGACTATGAAAAAAAATCTCACACATACACAGAAACGCAGACACCCCTCATACTCACATACACACACACACACCTCTTTCCCAATCACATACACCCATCTCTCTCTCTCTCTCTCTCTCTCTCTCTCACACACACACACACACACGCCCTCCACACCCTCACCCACCCCCCCCCCCCCCCCCTCCCTTTTCCCCCCCCCCCCCACCCCCGCCCCCCCCCCCACCCCCCCCGCCCTCCCTCCCCCACCCACACACATACCCCTGTGCTCCACACACACAAACCCCCCCCCCCTCTCTCCCTATCTTAGACACAGCCTCCCCACACGAAAATTCGTACCCTCTCTCTCTATATCTCTCTCTCTATCACACAGACACAGCCCCCACACACACACAAACATGCATCCTCTCTCTCTCTCTCTCTCTCTCTCTCTCTCTCTCTCTCACACACACACACACACACACATGCCTCCGTGCCCCATCTTCTCCTGTTTACCTGCCGTGTTTTCCGGTCCCAGCATCTGAGTGGGCATCTCCACATGCCAGCGCCAGCCCCTCAGATCCAGGCCTGGCACGCACAGCCTTTGAGCATGTGCCAGTTAACATGGCACCTCAGCTGTTAATTGTTTAATTAAACTAATGAGTTGGCTCGAGATGGCAAACCAGTCCGAAGCAGTAATACAAACAGGCTTTTCCCTTCACATCGTCTCCTTTCCCATTTCGCAGCATTGAAGTGATAAAAATAAGATGGACTAGATGTCTGAAAGCCAATGAGATGGGGGGGGGGGCTTTTGACTTTTCAGTTCCTTTATCAAGCAGTTGGTCACATCTTATCCAGCCTCCCATCATGAAAGCATTCATTTTAAGTGGGAAACTGTGTAAATAGGACAGCAGTAGGTGAACAGCAGACTGTGTAACTATATCAGTCATCCCAGTCATAAGGCTGCCTGAAGAGTTCACCACAGAGAGTGACCACAGAGAGTGACCCTGGAGAGTGACCCTGGAGAGCTCACCCCACAGAGTGACCACAGAGAGTGACCCCGTTGAGCTTACCCCAGAGAGTGAAGCCATAGAGTGACCAAGGAAATTAAGCACATCATTAAAATACAGAGAATGCCCTTAATAGGAGAAGACAGATTAACTTATCTGGGGGCCCGAGGCTGAAATCAGCATATACACTAAAGTGTTGCTGCACATTTTAAATAAATTAATCAGTTAAGTCATATACCATCACTACAATGTAAATACTTTTAAGTTAACTTTGTTCGGCTTTTAGGTTTTTTAAATATACGTGTGTGTGTGTGTTTATATATATACACACACACACACATATTTAATTATTATTATCTTTTAAATGTAATTTTATTATCTTTTATTTAAGTGTGCTCTTCTGCCTTTGAGTTGCCTTGTGTCTGAATTGTTCTGTATAAATACTCTTGCCATTTTTTTCAGGTGCATGCATGTCTGCCTTGATTATAGCTCATGCATTACTCTGCCTCTGCTAATAGGCCACACATCTCTTCAGTAAAGAAAAAATGTTTCGGGCAAGAGTCTGAAGATGTAGAGGTCAGGTTAGGTCATTGGAGGTTTATTCCTTTCTTTTAATTAAAGTTAAACTGAGATAGAAGAATGTGGCAAACAAAAATATTATACTGTGTTATATAATTTGTGTGTAGATGTGGGGCTTGCAGGTTTGAGTTTGGTGGGTACTTATCTTTGCATCTACAAAACAAAGATACCTGCTGTAGGTGTCTCATCCAGGAGGACCCTGCCTCATGCCCTGCTATGGACTGGTATCATGTGCCACAATTGTTTCTGTACCCATTTTCTGCATGTATATAGGTATTTAGAGTTACTGGCACATAATAGCCTCCACTGGCCAAGCCTGTGTTGTTAATAACAGATGTGATTACCTCTCCTGTGGGGGTGTCATACCCACACCCTGCAGTGTCTCTAACGAGCACCTCTGTTAACGAGCATCTCGCTTGCTGCCTCGTCACTCACACTGGCCCCGGTGATAATCATCAAGCGTTCTGCCATGATTAAACATCACTACCGGGGGGGGATTTCAAAAAGCACATGGGTGAATGCAAGCACCTCTCTGGGTGGGTCGTTCCTGATCTTTCATTTCATCCCCCCCCCCAATTTCAATGGTTTGGCCCACAATCTAAAAGAAAGTCCACAGGCTCTGAGGTAAAATTGTAGAGGGCACAACATTATAAAGAAAGACAACAGAAGGGAGACAACAGACCCTTTATAGCACAGACTCTCTACAGCACAGAATCTGTATAGCAAAGAATCTTTGCAGAACAGACTCTTTACAGCACAGAACAGATGCAGCACAGAATCTTTGCAGCACAAACTCTTTATTTGCAGAGACTCCTACCCGCAGCCTTACACAGCACAGCCTCCGCCAGCACAGCCCTGCCCAGTGCCAGGTCTCCCACGTGGGCAGCTCAGTATAATTACTCGCTTGTCCTTGTTCTCCTGCCCCGGGGGCTGGCATGGAACTTCAGCTGGATGTGGAGCTGCAGAGCCCCCAACCCCCGACACTTATTACAGCATTTTGTTTTTCATGTGCCCTCCCTCCCCACCCACACATCCACCCACCCACAGGTAATCCATTTCTGTTGTGCAGTGTTAATAAAGAATGACCTCCCTCTGGTGGGCCTGCCCCATACCTGAATCGCCGCCAGCCCTGTGTCACTGCCTGCACCTCCATGCTGCTGCCGACGGGTGCAGCAGCCAGACACCCCCGTAACTGGAGGTGAGTCTGTCTCAGTTACCCTGTGGGCCAAATTCTCACAGTAATTAATCTGCAAGACTGACAAGGAAAGCAGCTTCAAGACTGCAGGCCGAAGAAGGGATCAGGAAGGGCAGCAGCATTGCCTGAAATCTGCCGCCGCTCACTGGGTGATTCTGCTCTGTGATTTCCTCTTCTTTAAAAACCCAGTTTGGCTTAACCCTGACAGGTGAACTTTCCTTTTCGATGGCAAACTTTTAGCAGCTTTCTCACCCAAATCGCTGGCTGAATCCACTCTGTCAGACCGAGTGAGACAGCTGGCACATTGTTACAGGAAATAATGGGAGAAGGAAGGATCGGTGCGTAATGCGAGGTGAAACGGGGACGTCGCCTTTCAGAGTCACCAGCAGCAGCAACAGCGTCACTAAACAGTAATTTAGTAAACAGGCCGTTCAGCTCTGCTAGTTCATCTAGGAGTTCTGCCAGGAAATGTGCCGTTGAAGAGCCACCAATCACAAACATGACACTACCCACACACATCACACAAACATGACATCACATAAATGTGACATCACACATCATGTATGACATCACCCACACAGATTTCAAACTCTCATCATGCAAACTATAATTCACATAAACAAAGCTTCACAAATCATGTAAACGTGGTGTCAGACACGTCACACAAACATGACATCACGCATATATCACAGAAGAATGGCATCCTACATATATTACACAAACATGGCACACCCCATCAAACACGGAAAGCTCTTGTGGGGGTGTGGCCATAGATGTATCACATGCCCTGATTGAATGCTACCTTAATTACCTATCATCTAGTAGTAGCTAATTATGGTAATTTCATTAACAATGGACCCATTTAATATTTATCACATATAACGCATGACATCACACAAGCATGACATCAGACACATCACACAAAAATGACATCAGAGTGATTTGCTCTAACATTACATCCTTGACAGATCACACAAACAGTAGATCACAACCTAGCTAATGATGCCTACAAAATGTGACAAAAATGTATCAAATCAATCAGGAAGCCAGGAAGGAGGTGCAACAAAAATGAGGTCCACTACAATGTGGTTCTGTTATGCTGTCAGCTGCAATGATGACTGATTTTAGCTTGCCCCTTCCGGGGCTCCATGCTGCTATATGAAGATCTTAACAGGGCTCATCTGTTCCTCTTTTTGCTTCCACGGAGAAGACCAGGGTAAAGTCAGCCTCACTGCTTTCCTGCTAATTTACTGACCATGTTTCTTCTCCACATGACAGGTGGTGTTTGCTACTCTTTAATAAAACAGATGGTGCACATCCATCCTCTTGAGATCCCAAGTGCGATGCTACCGGCATTTTTCTGTTTCTGTCATGGAGGCCTGGTCACACTGAGCACAACATTAGACAGAACCCTGAGCAGATCGCTGACTGCAATGCTGAGCAGAACCCTGAGCAGATCGCTGACTGCAATGCTGAGCAGAACCCTGAGCAGATCGCTGACCACAATGCTTAGCAGAACCATGAGCAGATGACTGACCGCAATACTTAGCAGAACCCTAAGTAGATCACTGACCTCAATGCTTAGCAAAACCCTGAGCAGATCACTGAGCAGAATCTTCAGCTGCCTTTAAATGGCTGAGCAGCCTGTTGATGGCCATTGACTGAGGTGTTAGATACCATGTGATCATGAGGCAATAACACACTTGTTGATGCATGTTGCAACCAAAGAGCAAGCAGAAGTGTGATATGTTTGTCGTTTCTGTTTACATAAAAGTATGCTGCCTACATGTTTCTTCTGCCCCACTGTCTGCTGGCCCTGAACATAATCTACTAATAGGTCTACAACACTGTGATTAGTATGAAAGACTTCAGAGCTTTGGGGCTTGTAAAGGGCGCTATATAAAATTAATTGAACTGAATGGCATGAATATCTACATTTTTCAGTTGAGAGTTTGAATGCTTGGTGTGTTTGTGTGTCTGGATGGGACTCTACGCTGGAATCCAGCACGCAGGTCTGCATGTAAGCTTCTCCTTGATCCATTCAGTGGGCTCATCAATATCACTCTGACCTGCCACATATCCCACAATGCATCTGTGCAGAGAGAGCCCTGTGGGGAGAAATGAAAATGAGGAAACCTATTCCTACGCCACAATGTATCCTTTAGATGCCTTTGTTCAGCAACATAACTGAAGAAAAATATTTACTTATGGACAATGCAATTCCAATCCTTCACTGCACGTGCTCCTCCTTACACATCTGCTCACATGTGCTCCTCCTTACACATTCTTTTCCTTCACATCTGCTCACATGTGCTCCTCTTTGCACATCATGTCATACTTGCTCCCCCTTGCCCATCTGCTCACACATGCTCCTCCTTACACATATTCTCGCATGTGCTACCCCTTACACATCACCTCACATCTGCTGCTCCTCACATCTACTCACGTGTGCTCCTCCTCACATATCTGTTCACAAATTCCTCTTTAAACACACGTCCCTACTTATATATATAATCATGTTTGCTCCACCTTACACATTTTATTTACATATGCCTCCTTATACATCACCTCACACCTCTGTCTCCTTACACACCTGCTTGCGCCTGCTGCTCCTCGCACATCACCACACACCTGCTCTCCCGTACACATCGCCTCCTATGTGGTCCTCCTTACACATCAGTTTATGTGCAGCAGGATGTCATATAGACACTTCTGGTGCAGCCCCTGTAAGCACGTCATTCCCAAGCCCTGGGAATTTGGGACAGAGATTATAAACAGGGAAGGGCTGTGAGCTTGAAGCACATTCTGGCAGGCCAAAGACTCGCAATATCAGCAAAAAATATACCAAAAAGCCATTTTAAGGAGCCAAGAAAGTGCAGCCATCTTCAAAAGCAAAGAGGCATCACAGCACCAGGCAGGAAATGTGCACCGCTGAAGGTGGGCTCCGTACGCCGTACATCCCCGTCTCTCAGGCATTCCTGTTGACCACCTGGTTCTCAGCAGTGTTCTCTCGCTCTCTCTCGCTCTCTCTCCCCTGAACAGGTAACAGGAAATTATACTGTCTGCTACATCTCCTTTTTTCTTCCTTTTTCTTATAAATAATTTAATTTTCTTCCCTCTAATATTGCCTGCAGTGCAGCCAGCTGTTAGGGGAAAATAAGGGTCAGTCCTTTGGCAGAAAGTCACTACGTTGATGCTCTCTACACACCTGCATTGCTGGAAAGCCTCATCCAAAGGCTGCTCTTATTCTGTTACCTGTTAGTGCACCCTGCTGTTTTTCTGACAGCTTCATGTAGACCGACAGCTGGCGTTAATGAAATAATCACTAAATAACTACAGGAAAACAAAGGGCTGTACTAACATGGAGTCCATGTATTTTAAAGTGTTTGAGATCCAACATAGTATGCGTAAATACTATCAAAAAAGATATATAGTTTAACCAAAAAAATTTGAATTAAATGCAACTCAATAACTACTCAAAATGCCTCAATACAATTGATACTCCTTCTGTCAGAAAATGCATTTCTATGCAGGAGTGCATTATGGGATACATCATTACACATCTTTTTTTAGATACTTCTGCCAAACATTCAGGTCCCTGCAGCAGAGGAATCTGACAAAATAAAGAACCACAGATTTTCAAACCTAATAACTGAAGCAACAAACAAACAGAGGAAGAGCATTCCTGTGCGATGCGATGCACACGCGTGTCTCCTTGTGATCTTTCGTGTGATGTCGCCGCACTGTGCTCCTGCCAGGCCCACTCCCTGCATACATGCAGTCAGGCACGTGAAGGCAGGCACACAAGTGGAGCCGTCACTGTACTTACAGCAGTGCTGCATGGACTGTTCTCCTATTACACCAAATATAAATGTACCCGCGACTGAAAATCTCAGAGCACTTGGCTGTGTGTGTGTGTGTGTGTGTGTGTGTGTGTGTGTGTGTGTATAACCTATTAATGTCACTCAGGAAGTGTTAAACAAAGTACTTGTGGTGTGTACCAGTGCTCATCTGTATGGGCCCCTTTTGTCCTGACTGTTGTGCATTTCCCCATTATAAATTGTAAGTAGCCAGCCGATCTGACATCATGCCCCCTTGCTGATTGGACAGGGCATTTTCAGGAGCACGCCCCTTCCTGCTCCATGCAGCCTTCACGCCATCCCGTATTTCAGCTCCTGGGCTTTTTAAACGACCACCCGCAGCAAACCATTTCACGCGCCTGTCACTCCATGTCGCCAACAACATCAAGCCTAATTTTATGACCAATTAACCTGCAGCTCCCAGGTGGACAAGAGAAGGATGAGTTTGTGTGGTGGTGGTGGTGAGGGGGCTGTGGTTTGAGGACAATTGTGCTGTTTTTGTGTATGAGGCTTCATGGTTCACTTACTTTAGACAACAGATGGGCTATCATCCTCTAGCAGACACACAGTCCTGACAGACCAACACGCGGGAGCCTTTACACTGTGGGGGTTTTCTAATTAAATACTCTACGGGCCTCTGTCCTCATTCAGAAGAGCCCTACTGGGTGCCAGAAGTAAGTAAAATGGACTCTAAGAGTGATGCTTGCAGTTTAATACAACCAGCATGTGACACACAGCTGGATAAAACGCAAATGCTTATAGCGAAGGAAGCAGCCATTTTGTTGTTGAATTTGTTCCAAGGCCCCTCTTACCTCTAGGGCAGACAGAGCCCCAGTACGCCTCCTGTATTTCCATTCAGTGTTTACATACGGCTCCACCCATCTCACTTAGCTGTCCTGTTTTTTGGAGAGCCAACTTGTGTTTTGAGCTCCTCCTATGTTTGCGAAGGACCAATAAGAGTGTTGGACTTACATAGCCCCTCCCATTCCTGATGGACAGCCAATTAGCATGTTGGGCACCCAACACTGCTACCACTTCTTCAGAGAAGTCTGAAATGACATATCAGTCAGATCGATAACATTACTGTATACAGCTTGGACCTTTGATTTCAGAGCAGCAGATTGTCTGGTGCTCTTCAAAGCCATTCGTGATGCTTTTATCCTCTAAAGGTCAGCAATAAAAAAGCGGCAGATCATATTGTCGTTGTCTACAGCATAATGCCTCGTAATTGAGAAAAATGAGCCCTCAGGGAGACGAAGCACTGGGTGGACATGTGGTCAGTCTGTGTTCTCCACCTCCCCAAAATATATTCCTGCGCCTGTGCTCCCAGCCACGGACAGCAACACAAAAGCTGTATAACGAAAAATAACAAACTACAGCACCAGCAATGATAGTAGATAATAACAGTGGCAACATGAACAAGAGCAGAGCATGGCAGGAAGTGTGGTGGTTTGAGGAATGCTGGCCGGTGTGATCGCTGGAGTCGTTTTTTAACCAGCAGCATTACGGTGTTGACAAATGTGAGCCTTAGTCTGCTGAACCCTGTCAGAGATGATGACATGGGCTCGCCAGTGTTTGCATTTCCAACATTCCCCCGGTCAAAGTCTATGGGATTTTTTACAACCTAAAAATCAAAAAAAGATATTAAAGATCAAAAAGCCGCTGACAAGCCATCTAATCTCCAACCAGCTAAAGTTACAAGATTCCATTCTGGAAGAAGAGCAAGTCAATGTAAAGTTGGCAGATGTAATAGAATGTATTCTATATTCTACCCATGATCTGACTTTGTCCCTGAGAGCCTGTGTGTTCATCATTAAGCGGCGTGGGGAATCACCATCTGTGTCATGAGACTCTGCTACCATGGTACCACAACTGCCAGCCTTGTCATCTCTCCCAACATACATGAGAACTGGATAAACATTTTGGATAATCACCCTCTATAGGCAGCCTGGATAGTTGGTCTAGTTAATCATTATGTATAGTCACTCTGTACAATTGCTGTAGATGAACACACTAGATAATCACTATGAATAAGAACTCTGGATATACACCCTGGATAATCACTCAGGAAAATCACTCTGAATCAGAGGTTCATTTAACATTACTATATAGTTGTTCATGCTGATCTGGGATTCCGATGTTTGATGAAAGTACAGGTGAAAAACCCCTGTTCCTTACAGATCTGAGGATAGCACAGGTGATAAACCCCTGTACTTTACAGGTCCGAGGATAGTACAGGTGATAATCTCTGTGCTTTACAGGTGTGAGGACAGCACAGGTGATAATCCCCGCGCTTTACAGGTCTGAGGACAGTGTGGATCATAATCCCCATGCTCTACAGATCTGAGAACAGTACAGATGATAATCCCTGTTCCTAACAGGTCCGAGGATAGTACAGATGATAATCTCTGTGCGAAACAGGTCTGAGGACAGGAGATAAATCCCTATGCCTTCTCAAACCTAAGATCACATTTCTTACCCATGTTTCTTAATACTTATTCAGTGTGTATCTATTTTACATTCAAATAGTTTTCCTTGCAACAAAACAATCAACTATAAATTTTCAAATCCCATATATTTAATCGCTGCGCCCCCTGCAGCCCAGTATGACTGCGTGCGTTTTCCTTTCCGCGGTGGTAAGCCCAACTTAGTCTGTGCTGAATAAATAAGAGATTAAATGTGAACCCTGCAGACACACACAGCGTGGCGCTGCAGAACGTGGATGTGAGCTCTGTTCCGAGGCCCGTGCCACACCACAGGACCCCAGAACCGCCCGGCGCTGCATTTACTGCATCTGAACAAACACCCATCCCTCACGTCCTGCCGCCGCCAAGCACACCCATGCCCCTCGCATGCAGCGCACCATCTGGCGGAGCGAGCCGCGTACAGTCAGCGCTCACTCCCGGGCTGCCATAGACAGATTCAGGGCCGCCCTCCTGCTGACCGGTGAGTGCAACCGGTCAACGGTCTGACCTGAGGATGCCGCCACCACCTGAATAATTCCACATTTAGCAAGAGACTGACGGCCTGACAGAACACAGGGTGACTTTTCAAAAAGCCAATCCATGGTTACAGAACACCTGACACTTCATTCTTTTTAAATTCGCTAGTAGTCAGCTGGCCGGGCACTGGAGAGGTTATTCAGGGAGCTGATCCATCCCAGAAAGAGACCTTTTACAGTGGATCCGTGTCCCGGTACCATGGTAGAGCTTGCAGGGCTGGATTCGGATGCTTTAAATAAATCACAGATTAATTAAAACGCAACGCGACATTGTTGCTCACGAGCAGGATCACGTGATCAAAACAGGCACTAAGCGCAATAAATCAAATTCAAATTAGCATAAGGAAGAGATATAGAAGACAGTGTGATTTGCGGGGTTAAATGCCGCCTTAGGTCTCGTGGCATCCGTGTTTCTCGTTTTTGAATGTGATCGTTAATTAATCTCTGTTCTCCTCACGGAGCCTGACAGCTGTGTCAGAAGCCGCATCAAAGTGATGGAGCACCGCCGCAGCATCTGTCCGCGTCACAACCGGCCAGGCCATGAGGTCTCCCCCGGAGACGCCGCGCGCTGCTCCACCTTCAAGTTGCGCATAAAAACCCGGAGAGCCAGGATCCGGCCGAAGCAGCCAAGTTCAGGACTTTTAAGAGAATTTGCATCCGATTCATGTTCAACAAAGGGCCCAGTAGTCAGTCACACCCTCCAGTAGGAGCAGTTTATATTCAGTACCTCCATCCAACAGTGACATTAACCATTTATACCGCCCCACATAGGCAAAATGCAGTAATTACAGCAACACCAAAATTGGGAAAAAGGGCTTTGACGTTTTTTAATTCTTCACCCATATGCGCGGTAAGTAGGGGGATGATAACTAAGCAAACCTGAGCTGAGATATTTTTTCAGGAGATAAGGTTGCGCCCAAGAGACCCAATTTCAGTCATAGCTCAATTTTGATAAAATATGCAGTGACGGTGTTTTTCCTTTGTACGGCATGGTGGTCTGCTGATGTTCTCACTCACAGGTACAACAGTAGGTTTCTTCCCGTACCTCAGCCGCTGTGCCGGCTGATGAATATCGCTCTAAAAATGAGCCCAGTGACAAAGCCTGCTCTTCGTTTCTGTGCAGCTCCCCCTGGAAACGGCACTTTCCAAACAGCAGAATAGTGCGAAGCCCACTCTGCTCGGGCCGGGCTGGAACAAGGCGACTTCCCCGGGGCCAAGGAGTGCACCAGTGAGAGAGAGGGAGACACTGAGAACAGGCTCTTATTTTAAGGGAATGGACAGGGGAAATGTGCTGCCACTACCTGTTGGCAATTTGTCCCATCACTGACGAGGAGGGTGGGGAGGTTCTCTGCACTAGGTCACTCAAGTACCCCCTACAGGGGCACGCCTAGTACTGTATATAGCTAGCAAAAGGCAGGAGAAGGCGCCCCCTCCTGTTTGTGCAGGAGATCTTCCACCAGGCACTCATGATCAGAAACTTGGAGTCCACTATAGCCCCATAACTAGTCTGATTTAAGGCAGTCTCTGAAGTGTTAACTCATTACCAGCAAAGACTTCTGCACTGGTGCTGCATTTAATCACAGAGGCTCCCAAATTAACCATGACAGTGACATGCAATATTTCCTTGCATTAAGAATGAGGACCGATATGGAATAAATTTGAAAAAATAAATGCTATATCTTACTTTAGGAAGGAAACATTGGCTTGGTGCCCAGCTGGAAACAATCTGCTCTGGCTGTTTTTTTATTTTTTTATTTTTTGCATGAAAGCGGTTAATTCACATTCTTTCATGTCTCAGGCCGGACTTAAAATCCGACAGCAAAGTGCATCATCAAAGTGCTTGTGTCACTCTCAGGCTGACTTGCCAGCACTCCACGGGCTCGATTGGCCCCAGTGTAATACAAACACAGCAGATGCATGTATTGACGAAGCTTCACTTTGACTCAGTTAAAAGCCCCCAGCTTTCATCCCTGTGTGTTGCTGACACGTGTGATCTCCACAGGAGGGGGGGGGGCGCAACTCGGGTGCTCGAATGCACCACGGAGCACTTGGTCGGATCACGTGATGCAGGCACACCGGTTGGTGAAGCTAGCAGGAAACCTCGAGATGCACAAGCCAGGCTATTAAAAGCGATGGTGAGTGTACCTAGCTAGGCTAACAGAATAGGGGATTGTGACTGTTTGTAACCAGGTGTAACAGAATCTAGGGTGATAGCCTTTGTAACCAGGGTAACAAAACAGCAGATGGTGATCGTTTGTAACCATTGGTAACACAACAGGGGGTGGTGACCATTTGTAACTGAGAATATGAGAACAAGAGCACTGACTATTTGTATATGGGGGTAGCAGAAAGAGGCAGTGACTCTCTGTAACTAGGGGAACACAATGGGCTTAGTGACCATTCATAACCAGGGGTAAGAAAACCAAGGGTGGTGACCTTTATAACAGGGGGTAACAGAATAGGGAGAGGTAACTGTTCACATCAGGGTTTAACAGATTCAGAGACAGTGACTGTTTGTAACTGGGGAAACAGAACCAGGGGCAGTGAGTGTCTGTAGCTAGGAATAACAGAACCAGAGGCGGTGACTGTTTGTAACTAGGAATAACAGAGCCAGAGACAGTGACTGTTTGTAACTGGGGGTAACAGAACCAGAGACAGTGACTGTTTGTAACTGGGGGTAACAGAACCAGAGGCAGTGACTGTTTGTATCTAGGAATAACAGAACCAGAGGCGGTGACTGTTTGTAACAAGGAATAACAGAACCAGAGGCAGTGACTATTTGTAACTGGGGGTAACAGAACTAGAGGCAGTGACTGTTTGTAACTAGGAATAACAGAACCAGAGGCAGTGACTGTTTGTAACTAGGAATAACAGAACCAGAGGCAGTGACTATTTGTAACTGGGGGTAACAGTTCATCAGTTGGTGATGAAAGTTTGTAACCGGTGGTAACAGAACCAGGGATAGTGTTCATTTATAACTGGGGGTGGCAGAGTTCATGGCAGTGACAGTTTGTAACTGGGGCGTAACAGAATCTAGTGCGGTGAGTATTTGTTAGTGGGGGTGACAGAAGCCAGGTGGTGACCAGTATGCTTGGATAGCAGGTGAATGAGTATAAACCCATCAGATGGGAGCCTGAGAGCCTCCTGAGGGAGTCGGTGTCTCAGTCTGTCCTGACAGCACAGCTATGTCCGCCAGCTTAGTGTATCTAAATCTCCAGTTTCCCCGTCTCCTTTTTTGTCCTTGGAAAGGCAGACAGCAGATGTTTGGGATGGTGTGACTGAAATGGAAAGAATGAGCGCTGAGCCATTGGAATTGACTTTCCTCCACAGCGCATCACCTACGGAAGCAGGCAGTCGGAACGCAACAAGACAGCTCAGCTGGGGGGAAGCACATGCCGCGTGTGGTGGGTGTACGGCTCACAGCTCAAAACACCACGCCAGGTGGACATGGGACGGAGACTGGCGGGATTCACCCCAACACCCCATCCTGTGGTCAGGCCTGCCTGTTCAGAGTTGGCACTGGGAGCAGAAAGACAGGCCTTCAGCATGTATAATTGTAAGATTATGTGACATGGAATGTTGACATGTGTAATGATGTTATGTGTGATAATGATGTTAAGTGTGATATGTGAAAAAGTGTTATGTGCAATATGTGGAATGATGGTATGTGTAATAATAGGCATGCAATAATGATATGTGCAATGACTATGATTATGTGTAAAAACAATATGTATAGCCTATAATGCTGTTACGTTTAATATCAGTATGTGTAGTCAATTATGGCTTTATGTGTAACAATGACATGTTTTGTCTAAAATGACATCATGTGTGATAATGATATGTTTAACGTATAATTACATTATATGTAATACTGATACATGTAGTCTATAATGACATTATGTATAATAATGATGTAGTCTATAATGACACTATGTATAAAAATGATATGTTTAGTGTATAATGACATCATGTGTAATATTGATACATTGTAGTCTATAATGACATCATGTGTAATAATGATACATTGTAGTCTATAATAACACTATGTATAATATTGATATGTTTAGTGTATAATGACATTATGTGTAATAATGATACGTTGTAGTCTATAATGACATTATGTGTAATAATGATATGATGTAATAACATTACATGTAATGACTTTTCGTGCTCTGTGCAATAAGCCTCCTATCCATCTTCCCACTTCTTATCATGGTCAGGGTCGTGTGTAATAATATTACATGTAATAATATATGTAATGATGGTTTATGTAATTAAGTTACATGCAATGATCCATCCATCTTCCATAAGCGCTAATCCAGCGCAGGGTCGTACTGATGTGTAATGATTTTCTGTGAAATTACGTTATGAACAGAGACAGACACAGAGGGACGCTGTCCTTTCATCACGCCCCGGTGTAAGCGGAGGTGCTGTTCACACACTCACGCCGGCACTCCAGATCTTAAGGTCCCATGCGGCTTAAAAAAGCACGTCACGCCCCCAGTCAATGACACCGTAAACTTGGAATCACCATCACCACATCGACCATCATCAAACTTAAACAGCAGAAAGACAGACTAGGAAATACTTTTGCGATGCATATTGGGTAAAGACTGATTATTAATACACACAGACATTCTGGAAGGACACGGTAAGAATGAACAACATTGTTCTGATTACGCTGGTCTGGTTATTGGCATGCAGTGTTATGGCTTCTAGCACATCAGTAATTCAGTAGGTAACTTTAAAACCGGGACAAACTAAGAATGTGCTGCTTCCTAATCATTTATTAACCCGCTGTGATATCCTGCTGGAGGAAATTACCCCATTTAGTGCAATACGGAACCACAACCCAACTGTGGCGTGGATTGTTCCCCCCGCCCCCTCTGAATGCAAGGCCCACAGTGTCACACAAGAAATGCGTCATGTCCTACCTGTGTGCAGGGAAACCAGGGACGTCGTGAATGGCAGCATCATGAAAAAGAAGAGAGAGAAACATTCTTTTAGTTCCGGAAACTCAAAATCCGAGAGCTATAAAGGGAGTCGCTCTGATGTTTTCTTTGCAAGGACAAGCAGAGCTTGTGAGGCGTGCCGGTGACAGGCCCGGGTTCGCCAAAGCCGCCGCAGCGAGCGGCCCGACTCCTGCAGAAACGCAGGATGAAGGCCAGGCTCGCCCCGCACCTGTAGCCTCGCCACTTTCTCAACTCCTCCGATTCTCATTTCATGTCTTTCGGTGCTGCCTTTTGAAGACGTTAATGTATTTTTAATGTCACTTTCAAGCAAAGCCCGTTATCTCTCCCCTCTTCCCACATTCCCCAAGCGGAAGGCGGAAGCTTCTCTGGATCTTTCGTCTTTGTCTCTAAAAATGAGAATTCTTGAACATCTTCGAAATTAAGCCCTACGTGGGGATTTGAAAGCATTTGATGATTTTTGTACAGTTTTGTAGGCTGGCCTGGTCTCCAGGGTAATGCACTCAATGGGTTATCATGCTCTACAGTGGAACACATCTTGCCCTCATCAGACCTCAGTCTGAATTAGCCTGATCAAGGTTACCAGCTATCAGTGTAGGTGAGCCACAGATTGGGATGGTGGACGTTCAGAGGCGGAGCTCACCTGAAAAATTTGGAATGGAAGCCGCATGGGCTGAGAAGCAATTAAATGCTGGTGAAAGCCAAGCAGACTGGGCTTACTGCTCACAAGGCCTCGTGTGTCCAACTACAGGGGTCTGACCCACTGTATGTAAGCCTTTAGAAAAATGGGGGAGTGACCAAAGGCTGTTCTCTGTGAGCCGAGGTCACCTTGTGGGATATCTGTGGCTGCCTAACAGACTATAAAAAATATGGCAATAACATGCAGTTAGCAATGCAGAGAAAGTCATATATGTATATATGTATATATAAAAACCCCTGGCACAATAGCCCCACCCACAAATAAATGAATAATACATAAATAATGCATAACACAATGTAGGCGGTGCACGCGTGGTATAAACACGGTTGTAAACACCCGTGATTTAGTGCCAGCAGAAGCTATAAATGCCACAGTGCAGCACGTGACTTGATCCCTCTCCTGTTAATTAAGTGAGGATTGTCAGGAGTGTCACTTCAGAGCTGTCACCGTCGGGGTGCACTGGGGATGTCACACAGGCACGGTGAGCTGCCACCGAGGCGGCGACGACTCGCCCGGGCCCAGCCAACGCCTGCTCATCCCCCATTATAAGCAGGCTGCAGCCGCAGATTACACTTCTAATTGGCAATATCCCAAAGAAGCTTCCATGAAATTAATTTGTCTGTGCTGCTGAATGTGTGCTTTCTTTTCCGTTTTGTTTTTTCGTTTTACGGGGGGAGGGGTGAATCTCGACGGGGGAGGGTTAAAATACGATAGGAATTATCTGAGGGTTTGACAGTCGAGCAGATTTTCTCAGGTGGCGCTCAAACTGTGAGGAAAGAGGGCGACGGGCGAGAGCGAAGGCCCTGGCAGGATGCAGAGCGTCATGGCGACTGTGGCGAGAAGAAAGTGGAAAAAAAAAAAACATGGGGGGGGGGGGGGGGCAAGGGTCCGTGGCACAAGTGACAGGGTGGGCCATCTGGTTCAGCTCATTATTTACCAATTATGGTGACAAGTGAGGCCTCCCAGTGGGTGACAGGAAGCTGACGGCCACAGAAATGCATGCCGAGCTTCGTAGATTTCCGCTCTGTACTCTTACCCTGGCTTGGGCCTGATTCCCCTCCTGTCCTTAATGCTGCCTTTGAGCATCCTCAGCACCTCACAGGAAATCCAGCCAAGCAAGACTTAGGTAGCCAACACCCAATGGTCCTCTTCCACCTGTTCTGTTGTCGAGCCCTTAACTTCCATGCCACCTGCTGGCCTCAGTCAAAGTGAACACCAAGCTCTCCGTGACTGCTCAAAGTGAATCACGCACCGGCTTATCCAGCTGGCCTGAAAACACGTCGGGGAAGGTCCCGTGTTCCAGAAATCGCATGACAGTGCACTGTGTCTATCCAGGCGCACAGGCGGTCTCAGGCATGCAGGACGGACCGAGCAACTGAGGTTCCTTCAAACCACTGTTTCTCAACCCGGTCCTCAGGAAGCCCCAGACAGTCCACGTTTTTGCTCCCTCTTAACTCCACAATTTAGCTGTGACCTAGCCGGAGAAACACTGCTCCAGACCATCATGAGGCAGTGCTCTCTATAGCCAGTAAATATGGAGACTTTATCATATCCCACTCATTCTTATGACATCTAAAAAGACAAAGTCAGAGAGCAGGCAAAGTGCGTCGATCATGGGCTGAACACTGAAGCTGAGTGCCTGTATTAAGTGTAGGTATGGTACTAAATTGATTGGCCATTCAACAGCTTTCTGTTTTCAACTAAAATGTATGGATCGCCCTTGCCCCTCCCCCCCCCCCCCCCCCCCCCCCCCACACACCCCCCCCCCCACCCCCCCCCCCCCCCCCCCCCCCCCCACAACCCCCAAAAACACACCCTCCCCCCCCCCCCCCACAAACCCCCCCCCCCCCCCCCCC
>JAABNY020000039.1:6542291-6555586 GCA_015164015.2 Brevimyrus niger
AAACAAGAGGACAACAGAAAGGCAGCGACTTGAACCCTGGTCCCAGGTGTATGAGGCAACAGCACTAACCACTGCACGAAAAAACCCATCAGAGAAGGAGGAGAGGAGAATCAAGAAGCCAGCACACAGAAGATCAGTGATATTCCTTCAGGAAAGTTCTCTGGAGAAGGTGTGAAATATTTCTGGGCAGTTCCTGGTCCAGTGGAATAATAGATTCAGTCCCACGAACCCACCTGACCACAGCCAAAGTTTGGCCTCAAGGCAGAGGGCCCCTCTGAAATTCACTTCCCAAGTTTACATCTGAAGCTCCAATTAAGTTGGTAAACATCGCACTTGCTGCCGCCACTTCCCTTTCATGATGACCATCAGATGAGTCAGCCAAGCACATAATAACAATCGCCTGTCGGCAGCTTGCTGACCTGGGAATTAGCCGCGAATGCAACGGGTCAACGCTCGGCTCGCTAATGAAGCAGCAGGCGAAACACGCAATGCTGTCTTCCTCGTTGTTTTCACCTCTCGACTGATGAAGGATTCTAATGAACACATGATCAAGAGGAAGGAGGGCACGCCTTCCGGTTGTATAACAGGATCGAACTGAGAGAGGCGACAGAACAACACCAGAGGTAGATGCCGGCACACTCATCAAAGTGTCCACATTTTAATACATGAATTACAATTGCACTGTTAGGAACGCGAAGATAACAGCGACCGTGCACAGGCGCATGCACGCATGCAAACACCCACAGGGCACATGCATTACTCAAAAAACTGAGGACGCCGCCGCTGCACCAGCTCACCACTCGTCCGTTTCATTTTATTTTTAAATTAAACCGAATAAAAAGTTCAAAATCAATGCTTGGCCTGTTGAAACTAGAAAAAAAAAATTAAAAAGTGCCAATCTTAGAACAACCTGCAATTCTGCGCATCAGAGTAATTGTGAAGACAGATCAAATGCTTTTCAGATATTTCAAGACGCTCAGAAAAGTCTTGTTAATGCTCCGGCGACAACAAAATAAAAAGTTATAATGGTATGTTAAGAGGCGAGCTGGTTTTCAGCACCTATCATGCGTACAAGATAATTACAGTTTTCGCTGTCCTGCTTTATTGATCACTGTCAGCAATGATGCTGTGATTTCGAATGAGCCGGGTGACACCTGCTGGGAGTTTTGGGCTCCCACTCATCATATCTGCCTGGTTATTGGACACAGAGTCTTATGCGAAGCCCAAAAGCTCTCACTTTATAAAGCTGGGTGTCTCCCTTGCCTGGATTCACTTCTCCTGGAACCTCGATTCACAATTAGCCGATAGTGCTGAGTGTGTGTTTCACGAACGGGGTCGTAAAAGCCCTTGTGGAGCTGCATATGTCAGCCGTGCCAAGAGAGGGACGCCCACCTCCTCGCCCGGCCCCCTACCCCAGCTCTCTGCAGCCTAGATGACGTCACGATTCCTAAATAACCCATATTTCCCAGCAAGCCACAGTCACAAGCGATAGACGCAAGTTCATCGCAAGCCATTGAAACAAAACAACAAGGGTCCCCGTCATGGTGAATAATCATTTCACCGCAATGCATAATGGGTCTTGCTGTGATTGGTCCGACGCTGACCAATGAGCAGCTCGGGGGGGGGGGGCATATATAAACCCAGCTGAGAGAAACATCTGTGAAAGAAAAACAGGCAAGACCCCCACGGGCTTCAGATCAATCCGCCATGCACTAATCCATAACCCCGCCGAATCGAACTGGGGTCCCTTTTGACCCGCTCGGATTGATCAGTATCGATTGCGTTGAATTTCCCACGCTGTGACATGCTAACCGTCAGGACCCCTGCAGCTGCCGCTGTCTGGTTGCGGTTGCGGCTGTCTGGCTGCGGCCGCCGCCGTCCGGCTGCGTACCAAATGAGGTCAGGGAAGCTGCCCCCTCCTTCTGCTTCACACCATCGTTTCCCTCCCACCCCCCTAGCGGAAAGACGGGGCTCATCACTGGCCGACAGCGGCTCCACACTGCTTCAAAGACCCACGGGTTTGCCACAGATGCCAGGGAAGCCCACCGGAACAATGTGATTCATGATATTTGCTTGGATCAATCCTGTTGCTCCCTTGCCGAATAGAATCCGCGCATCTGAGACCTAATTATCTTTTTGAAGGATGAATTAACAAATGGATAAAAACTGTTTGTTATGATGCACTCACAGAAATGTTTACCAGATATCTCACAACAGACTGTGACCCTGAACTGCAGTTTGAAATCCCTGAGCAGGTTAACTGTTCAAATCTGTTCCGCTTCTCTCAACGACAACAAGATTTCAACAGCCCTCCTCTCTTATAGCCGGATGGTGCCAGATAACTAAGTTTGCCATAATAAAGCACCGCAATAGACCATCTCTCAGCACGGAAAGGAGCCACAAGCCAACTAGCCACATGGCCTCGGCCAATCAGGTGGAAGAAAAGACATCATTGGACAGCCCTATAAGCTCGATTCTGCAAGGAGGGGCCACAGAGGAGAAGGAAAGCCGTACATGGTCATGCGCTCTCCACCGTGCATATGGAGCCCTTCAGTGAATCAGCTGAGGGATGCGTTGATGTGCCCAGCTTGTGTCCGCCTGGAGATTGGAGGACCCTGAACCAGCTGTTTGAGACGACTCCAAGAATAGACCTCTTATCATTGCAAATGGCGGCACCTCGGCTCCGGTGATTACAATCCATTTTCATACTATTATCATTAATAACTTGCTTAGCAGGCAAGCAGAGTTTTATCTGTTGTGCTGCAAAATTAAACACGCAGCGCGTGTGTCAAGCTTGAGCGGAACACCGAAAGGGCACAGAAAGAGACACCTACTGTATATAAACACCTTTCTAAATTGTATTTGTACTTAGTCTAAAGGGATCTATTTTGCCTGCATATTCAGATGGAGGAGGGTGGGGATGGTGCTTCAGTTTTGCTGCCTATCTGCCCAGAAGAATAAGCAGAGTAACAGAAGTATCTGTATCGACTGTCTGCTACTAGGCAGTAGAGCAGAGCAGAGACACAGTGAACCAATGATGATCTGACTGAGATCGTACAGCTAAGACAGGCACCCAGATATGTAGTGGCAATCATCCAATCAGAATCTCGGTGGGGAGGCCTGTAGGGGGAGGGGGCTGCCGGTACAAATGCCGGTTTGACACTTGTCAGAGTGCTAATTTAAATTGAAAGTAGGCTCTCCAAATCCTTTCTTCTGCGTTGATGACTTGTTGAATATGCATGACGTTCCTGAAAGCCATCTAGGGACCTTGCACACCTATCCTAGTAACAAGCAAAAGCAAAAAAGCAGCTCTGAGACCATAGCAAAGTTAAGCCAGCAGGGGGCGCCGCTGCTGAACCACTCAAGGACAGCCCCCTTGGATGAATGTAGCCACCATACCTTTCATAAAGAACTTGCTTTCTTGATAGCAAGACACATTCCGGAGTAACTGTCTTACATTTTAGAACAGCGCTATCTATCTCCTACAAATTTACTGCATTACCTCAGTACAGGCTTTCTAAAGCAACACATACTTTTCCTCTGGACAACTTGGGACTATATCCCATTTATATTCCACCAATCAGCCACGTTTCCCAGCCCAGCCACACCAATCAGCAACATCACTACCCCTTTCTCAGCCAATCCGCTGAAGCAGCAGTTACAGCTTTATTAGCCAAACCCGCATTAGCATAAGCATAATTAGATTCATTACCATTCATGCCTCCTCCAGTCATTTCTATTACCAGGCACACCGCGCCCATTTGTTTTGCAACTCATTAGCTATGTCACCCCAACACACGGTGTCATCTGATCAGCCTTCAGACTCTGTTTGCGTTGGGCGTGCAAGAGCTGAGCATAAATCCAGCCGCAGGCTCAATGGAGGAGGCACTGTCCAGCAGGCAGCACTCCTGGGACCACCGTTTCCCATCCTGCACATAAGCAAACAAATTGCAAGAGAGAGCACTCGCTGATGTCAACACGGCTTGATGGAGGACTTTCTGACAGGCTGAGGAAGGGGATGGCGCTGGCTGGCGGTGGGGGTCGGCCGCCTCTAAAACACACCTCTCCCTTTTCAAACCTACTCACAGCATCTATTCCTCCACAACCACAGACAGGTCGCCCCCTGCAGGGACTGTCATGTACTTCAGAATGACAAGTAACCATGTAGGATACTTGTTTTACACCTGTGGTGCCTGCAACATTTCTGTGCCCCAGGACAAACAAGAACCTTTAGAAATGTATAGAAGGTTCAAGCCCCAGGAGGGGTCCAATCAGCTCAAAGGTCCAACTGCCGAGTACAGGGCCATGGGGAACATAACATAACTTGTCATAGAAGACAACTGGAATGGGAGGTAGGGGAGATACTGGGAGATTTAGAGAAAAAAACTGATTAACCACATGGACAGGGAGACACAAAGCCCTGAAGAGTAAGGGGCCAGTGCTACACACTCAGCAGCCAACCCCGCCTGAAGATTAAGATGCTTAACGTTATGAGAATGCTAACAATGATTGGGATGCTAATCATTATGAAACTAAATAATTATCTAAATGAAAAAGCCATCCAACTCAGCAATGTAATCACAATCATGCCATGATAGTGCAGCCAGCGTTCTCAGTCTGATCCTGATTGGGCCAAGCCTCCGCCTGATGCGCTCAGCTCCCAGCATGCCCTTTGATTCAGGTAGCCCATTGATTCAGGAGGTCTTTGCAAAGGTGGCCCTAAACTTTCAGGTGCAAATGCAGCCAACCTCCCCCCCCCCCCACCCAAATAAAAAATTCTGGCCATCATACTGGGTCATGCTAATGCTTGGGGACACGGATGTCTCTTCTGGTTACAGGCAGCTCTGGAGGAAATGACTGGCCTTTGATTTCCCCATTCCTTAAAGCTCCACACAACAGCCAGGGTGGGGATGGGGGGGCAACATCTCAAAAATCAGACCAGATTTTTCTGTCAAAGCGGCCCCACAGCACACATGCTCAACAGCCCTATTGCCCTATGCTGTCAGTGGTATAAGAGCATTACTCCAGACTGAGGCTTTGAGGCCTACTGAGGTTGTAGTGTTCCAAACGTTTACTTCTTAAACTTTATTATTTCAACAGACAATTTCATCCAAAGCGACATACAATCGAGACAACAGTGGCAGAAAGTCTCTGAGTAACTGGGTGGTAAGGTCCTTGCTTTGCTGATTTGAAGCACCAGCCTTTCAAGGAGACCCGTCTCCACGTCTTACATTGCCCTTCTCAGCAGGGTATTGCTGCTCTTCCGTTTCCTCTGTGTAATCTCTTATTTATTTTCTGATAATCCGATTGGTCCCCTTGCCTCGAAGTATTAATCAGCGTGGAAGTGTCAGTGCAAGCCCGTCAGCCGAGACCACGTCTTCGGCAGAGACGTCCCCACTGCTGCCCGCAAATGGGCTCTTTAATCGCCTGTCTGTTTTTCACTTGTCATTGTTCCGTTCATCAATTAGCTCAGACCCAGGGGACTGGGGTGGGGTGGTGGGGCAGCCTGACTGGTTTGGTAAAAGAGAACAAAATCTGTAACAGTATGATATGGATAAATAACCCACTCCCTGGCTAATCACAGATAATGCTAACCGGTGGCACAGTAGAGGCATGGATATCTTGGCAGATTTGGGGGGCGGGCATGGTGACATCGGGTCAGGGGACTAGAATTTCTAGCTATGCCTGTGATGCTAACATAGGGTGAGTACTCTGATTTCCGCAGTCCAAAGTTAGAACCCATTATTTCAGATAATTCATTAAGACCAGTGGAACAGAAGACGGACTGCAGGCCAGAATGAGAAATGGGAATAAGCTGCAGGAGTTTAAGAGCTCAGTGTTTGGGACTGAGATATAGGACAGCTCTGAGACACTTAGACCACCAACATAACCCAACACAACAACTGTGATGGAGAATCGTGAGGATTTATTTACTCTGAACAGCAAATAAAACCAGCTGGATTTAACAGGGAATAATATTTTATTAAGGTGAGAGGCTTGGCAGACGGTCTGAACACAATGCAAACACAAACACAAAAATAAAAACCCATTTTTGAGGCAGAAAAAAACAACAAAAAGCACAAACAGACAGAGGCAGGGATTTCAAGTAGTGCCTTAGTCAGGGTCACCATCCAAAACAAAACACACCAATTAATGATCTTTTCAGCATTGAGGGATAGGTGGAACTAATCAAAATGACAACACAAAGACCTACACCACCCCTGAGGTGGTGAGTAACCAATCACAGTGAGGCCTGTGGCTCTAGCCAATGCCATCACAGTCAAAGCGGCTCAGATTGGTCAGATTCTGCATCATGAGATCTGGGCAATTGCCTGCTTCAGAGATTATTCCAGGTACTCCAACTTCGCAACAAATATGTGACCTTTCTGATAATATAAAGCACGTTCATACCGTAATAAATTAATTGTCATAATGGATTGACTATTTTGACCTCAATCAAATCCAGGGAGCGTTTCAATTAAAATAATCTCCTGCAGTCTAGCCTGTGATAAAGAACCACACTTGTGTTGATTGAGTAGACGGAGATTGTGAGTTTATAAAATGTGATTATTATCAAGACCAGACACTTGGGGTTAAAGACCTTTAGTGTTTATTCTGATAGGTAGAAATAGTCAGAGAAAAGAGTTGTATCTTCCAGAAGCCAATTAATGGCTTAATGTATGGCTAAAAAGGGGACAAAACCGAAAGTTTCTAGTCTCTGCCAACCAGTTAAGATGCATAGTTAACACTTACACAGACAGCTCAACAACATGCAGTACCATTGGCTTGTTTTTTTATCCATCACGCTTCATTGGTTCTTTTGATTCTCTGCCTGCATTTGACGGGAGCCCGTCATTGGTTGCCTTTGACCTAATTAGCAGTCTCTCGGACATATTTGTTAAGATTATGCATTAGGTCCCTGGGAGGGTAGGGATAGGCACAGCCTCATTCAGTCTGTAAAGGGTTATACCACAGTATGATTTCCATTCACAAATATGCAATACATATCCTGCATATTGTCTTTTTACATCTCACAAATCAGCCATCTCATTGCTATTGGATAAGCAGTCAAATCTCATTAAATGGAATTGCATTACGCAGTATCTTTACTCTTCATTTTGCCCAAAAATGCCTTCGGTAGGAGGTTGCACCACGCTAAAGAAAATCCAGAAGCTGAGGGCAATTGACACAATTTCTGCTGTGAAAGCTAATGGAAGAAACACAGGTTCAATATCGCAGAAGTGATTTGTTTTCCTCCACCATTGTGTGCGGCACGACTCAAAGCAGCTGCAAATTACATCGGCGGGCACATTGTCGGAACTCCTATTGGTATTATGGGTATGTCGTTCATTACGGTGACGCAGAGACACCACGGTTAGCTTGTAGATGGAGGAGCAGGCAGCTAGCAGAGGAACGCCACCAGGATACGGCCATTTCAAGCTGGCGTTTAATGTAGGCCAGCCTTCACCGGATTAATTTCACAGCAAGCCTTTCATCTGACTGTGGAACCAGTGGCTCATTGATTTTTATAACTTCATAAAAATTACACGGCCATTTCTTTAATAAAATTTACTAACCCCTGAAACAGTAAATTGCATTGAGCTCACTGAGCTCTGCCAGGTTGTCCCCAGGCCCGAAAGTCAAGGAAAATCATCTCAAGGTGTTTCCACATTGGGTGGGTCTTGGTGATGTCATGAACGGGTGGGGTGGGGTGAGGGTGGAGCCAGTCCCCAGAGGAGAAGCAAGATTATGGAGGAAGACCCGTGCCCTGGAATCATACACATTACGCAGACTGCAAACTCCAAAGAGGCCACTGTGATGACACAGCCCTACATGCAAACATCCACCTGTCTGCTGGCAATATCTGGAGCTCACAGAAGGATCTAACCAGCAACTGGCTCTCCATTTTTAGCTACTTTTAATTGGCTTGTGAGTAATCTGGCACTTAACATGCTGCAGAAATCTGCTGTGGAATTTGGTACAAGAAAGAGGATCAAATCTCAAGTAAGAGGAGCTATTTTTCCAGATGGAAGTAAATTAAGTGAAAAAAAATAATGCTACAAAAATCCAGGACTGCAATCGTGAGCTGCCATTTTAGAAATCTATAGACGCAGTTAAGATGATAAACCACAGCACATGGCTCTGGATCATAACGTTGGTGAGATGCCTGTCTTCTATCGCCATCTCTGAGGGGTGTCATGTCCTACTAAATAGCCACGGCATCCACCCTGCACGACCACAACATTGTCAGATGACCTTACCCACAACTCTCTTCAGTACAGATGGTAGCTACGTTAACCAAGCTAAACTGAGTTTAACTTTCCTTTAAATTTGTCCATTTGCCATCCGGTCTGCCAAATTGGGTTCAAATGGATTGCGATGGCATATACAGCCATTACCTGTGTTTTACCAGTAAAAGCTAGACTCTTTCAGAACATTTCCTCTTTTACTCCGGCGTAATTGCGATGGAAGATGTCTGCCTTTTACTTATATATCCCATCATCATCTCTCAGCATTTTCTTTGCAGGATCATTTTTTGTGTTTTATCCTTTTTCCGTCTGGCTAGATGTCACGTCTCCCTTGACTGTGGACCCCGCAGCAGTACAGGGAACCACATTTTACAGCAAAAGGGAGTCTAAGCAGTAGGAACAGTTTCACCTGGAAGGGTCTGAACTACACAGGGAAACTGCACTGACATATTTACCCATAAGGCACCAGCACGGGGCTGCTTATCACATTTCATCAGCTTCTCGGCCTCTGTGCGGAATGATCCTACCTAATGACACCCCGCTGGTTCCAACCAAGGTAAACGGAAAGGAACTGGTTGAAAGTCAGCCAGCTGCGCAAAAGCAGGGGAATGAACATGAAAGCAGGAGCTGGCTATGGTTTTGGCTAAGAGTGATTTTATTTCAAGTGCCCCTTTTAATTCTTGCTTAGGACATCATTTAAGCCGAGAAATCTCACTGATTTATTACTACCATGTAAATAACTATGCATTGCTTCTCTTTAATACGACACAACAGATCTCACAGATTTTTTTTTCTCCCTCTGAATAAAATTTCCACAAAACCCTGCTCTTCCCAAGAAGTCTGTTTATGTTCTGCCACTTAAGGTTGTGATGTCTTTTTACCTGTATTTTAACTGTAAGTCATTACAAAAATCACTCACCTTGGAGTAACAAAAAGAGTCTTCATGCTACTACGGTTCTATGTGCAGCAGCCTTTTACAGGTAAATCGGGACATGGAACCTTAGGTACCTCTCTAAACAGTCTGTTCAACCATTTCCTAATGGAAAGACCCAAAATCCCTAGGCTCATCTTCAGCTGGAAGTGCACTGAATCTAGCTTGTTTTTCCTATTTTGCCAGTACAAAGTGAGTTCAGTGGATGAGTGTGATAATGCACAAAGGCTATGGTATCTTCCACATGATGAACTGATCTGGAATGATGTAATAAAGGCTTTAAAATGGATTGCAGAGGTCTGGTCTCTCTTTGACCATAGCTGTATATCTGTTTAGAGAGGTACCTAAGGTTCCATGTCCCGATTTACCTGTAAAAGGCTGCTGCACATAGAACCGTGACCAGCTAAGACTTTCAGGATTCCAAAGAACTTCCATTCTACTAGATTAGAGCATTTGCACACGGAGATGTCCCTCCTCAGAGCCTCCTCGACAGCCCTGCCACTACAGCCACATGGAAAATGCAAACAAAACATACATCAAAGCAGAAAAGCTGGCATCTTTTCAAGTACATGTTTTGCTCAAAGATAAATGTTCTTGATTATAACTAATACAGTGTCAGGATTCAGTGGTTGATTCTTGTAGTTGTATGTTCAAATATCAGAGTAATAGCCTCAATATGCTGGTTAATACTCTTGTGGGCCTCCCATTAACAGGGAACACAAAATCACAGGAGAGACGATGGCTCCAGATTCGCCCCGATCCATCGAGGGAGCCCTTTTTTGTTTACTGAAAAAAAAACACAGGATGCCTCCCTCATGGAGGAGTGGGGGTGGAATCCGGGGCCAATATTGTTCTAAATGCGTGAAGGAACCAACGGAGCAAAAGCTCAAGATTGGTCCAAAAGCCACGCATTGCTCTGCACCCCCCACCGGCACCAGGCAGTGTGGGGGCGGAGTTTTCTGGCACGTAGCCTTCATCTAGAACCTGTGAGATCATACTCCATCATTGCCCCCGTGTGAAATGTAAATTCAGGTGGGGTACCAATAAATATGAATATCATTAATCATTATTTGCCAATTTAATTATTTTGTGTGAACTCATGTATCCAGCGGAATGAGTTAGCCCTAGAGGAGCATATCTTTAGAGCATTGTATCACAGAGATGTTGCTGGAAACTGTATTCGAACAGACATATTTCTAGAGTCAGCAGGAAGACTTGGCCAGAATGTCTTGGGACCCGCTACTACAGCCACGATGTAAACACACTGTACCGCCGTCACACCACTAAAGAACACCGTATTTATGAGGAGAGAGAGCTTCCCGCAGACAACGTAGCCCACCTGCCTGCCAGCTCCCAACGGGAATTAAATTACACTTCCTCTGTCCTCCTGACACCCCTGAGTGTTTCATGAGCATCTTTTACTGGCTCTGTTAAAATGATTAAAAAAAAAAAAAAAAAAAAAAAAACGACAGAAGACACTATGGGTCAGTTTGCAGGGGAACAAACTGCCTCTAAATGGCAAGTGAATTATACATTTAAGCAGTTATACTGGTCCGTATGTAATGCTCAAGTATGTCATGTTGCAGAGGGTCTGTCAAGGCGAAGCAGCACGATACTGTGACACCTCCAGACATAAGGTGACCCTGCTCATACGATCTACCATGTTCCTCCATCTCAGATAACCGGCCGACTACATGCAGTTCCTTATATGCAATTTCATGGGAATGCAGGGGGTGCAATTGCACCCCCTCCTTGTCAGATGAAAATGCCCTTTGAACATATTAAGCTCAATACATTTAAATTGTTTTGTAAAGTTGTATTTGAAAATGTGGCTTATGTTATTCATAACGGGTAATAATTATTTATATTTTAAAAGTATTTTGTTATTTTTTTTGCAAATGTATTTATCTGGAGGAATGACTGCTGGGGTTCTCTCACCTTGCACCCCCGATGCAAACGGCAAGAGCCACTTTTGCTGGTCGTCATAGCCACACATCTAAAACGTGTTCCTGGTCACGCTTAGCATAGATATTATGTTAGCTCAGAAAGGTAATGATACCTGTAGGAATCCGCTGCCATAATGACCTTAAATTATCTCCTGCAGAGTAACATTTATACACACCCACATACAGACAATCTCCACTCACAAACCCATCCCCCCACACACACACAGAGACACACATATGCACACATTAAATCTGCCTCATCTGTCTTTTGCTCTTACACACAACTCCCACACTATTATATGTACTACATAGCCTAATCCAAAATGCGAGACTGGCTCTCTCTAAATTCTGAGTTCTCTGCTAACACTGGCTCTGTTTACAGCTTGAATCTAGCATGTAACACTGCCTCTATTTACATCTTAAATCATGTATGTAACACTGCTTCTATTTACTGATTAAATCCGCACATAAGACTGCCTCTATTTACAGCTTAAATCCTACATGTAACACTGCCTCTATTTATAGCTTAAATCCTGCATGTAACACTGCCTCTATTTACAGTTTGAATCATCCATGTAACACTGCCTCAATTTACAGTTTGAATCATGCATGTAACACTGCCTCTATTCACAGCTTGAATCTGCACATAACTCTGACTGTATTTACACCTTGAATTCTGCCTCTATGCACAGTTCTAATCTTGAATGTAACGCCACTTCTATTTACAGTCAAAATCTTGCATGCAAAACTGCTTCTATATACAGTGCTAATTTTGTAATGCTGTCCTGCTAATAACACTGCCTCTACTGACAGTCTTAATCCTACATGTAACAATTCCTTCATTTACAGTTACAATACTGTATGTGGTACTGCCTTTATTTACAGACCTACTCCTGCTTATAACACTGTCTCTGTTTACAATCTTTATCCTGCATCTAACACTGCCTCTATTTACAGTAGTTGAGGTTGAGTACCAGTGTAGAAGGTACAACAGAAGTTTCCCCAACCCAGAAAGTTAACCATTGACCCATTGACCTGCATCCTGAGGGCATATTCAAGTATAGTCCAGACTGATATGAAGTGAAATTCTCCCGGATGATAGCAGCATGCATTTTAATGACCTTGGGTGCTGATTTATGTTGTGTTTATATGTTGTCTTCAGCATGGCTCATGCATGAAGGCTTTGCCAGTGGGCTGTAGGTATGCCTAATACAGCTGTCTCCAGAAATGACCCACCCAATCCCCTCCCTGCCCCCACCCCAGCGCATTCCCCAATTCAATGTCTTCCATCATCTAAAAGTGAGACCCATTACCACTGACTTGAGTGGAAAAATTGTTTCCTTGACCTAATTCTCTTTTCAGTAGTTTGTCCCTCTTCTGCCCGTTTTCCGGTGGAGGTGGTGTAATGGCTTAGAAGAGGTACTCAGCAAGGCTAAGTGTAAAATACCTGGGCCTGGCCAACTATGGAAAGTGCAACTTGTTGGCTATGGGAGGAATTACATTTGATCTTTATTCAGAGAGTTCCCTATATATTGCCTAGGGGGAGAACAACTGTTTCACTGGAGCTTGTTCTCCAGCGAGGCTGACATTAATTGGAGAAGCAAAGCCAATCAGAATAGATGCTCAGTCCACCAATCACAGCTGGCTGGATTCGTCCAACTAGAGGAGTGAAACGGAAAGCCTGTGCAGGAACCTCTATATTTGCACAGCAGTGGCCAATTAAAATCCAGGTAAGGTATCTGGAGGTATCTTGCCATTCATGCACACACCTCTCACTCTGCACACTACGTAGTTATCACTCGACTGCATAATTCCTGTCATCACTCACCCGTGAGGGCTGTTGTCATCATCATAGCGAAACGCCATAATGGCTTGTCATTCTAAGGACAGACACAGTGCCACTTTAAGACTGTATTTTGCTAGCACTAAATAAACGCCGCACCATACTGGCTCAGTGTGACAGTGCAAGCAGCTGGCACTTATGCTGCACAGGAGGCTTCTGGGAACTGGGAGGACTCAGTAACTAGGAAAAAAAAAAACGTCACAAAAATGGCCCGTAAGGCGCTGCCCTCTAGAGGGATGTGAATAGAACTGCAGGGGTGGGGGTAAGAATGTGGCAAGAACTTGGGTATGAGAGAGAGGAGGAATGCATGGGGGGGGGGGGGGGGG
>JAABNY020000039.1:6565754-6586514 GCA_015164015.2 Brevimyrus niger
GAGTACAGTCTACCTTGGGGGAGGTCTGAGCCTTTGGGAGTACAGTCTACCTTGGGGGAGGTCTGAGCCTTTGGGAGCAGGGTCTGCTGTAGGCCTTTTTTCCTGGGGCTGTGACGGCCCCATCAGAGGCTCTGATACGGTGTTAATGGGCGCCAGCCCAGCATCGCGGTAACCCCCTTGGGCCCCCCAGCCTGAAATGCGAAGTGCAGCAGATGGGCCGCAGGCACCATCCTCGGCCCTCTGGAGGCTTGACGTGGCACGCACGTCCCGCCGGTACGTGGGGAGAAAACGGATAGAATAAGTAGAACTTGGAAGTCACCTTTCAATGTGTTTCAAAAACATAAACAGCGCAATCCGCCCGCTTCTGCTGTCCATATCCCTGTTTTTGAATTCTTCAGCAAGCCTCGATCACCAGGGAGACGAGGGGATTGGCAGCATGTAGACGCTGAATATGAAATGGCCAACACTGGGTGTGTGTGTGTATGCGTGTGAGTGCATGTAAAGTGCACATGAGGGAGGGGACATGTGCGACTCTGTGAGTGGGTTTTGAGTTCCTGCCTGCCTGTGCTTTTGTGTGTGTGTGTGTGTGTGTGTGTGTGTGTGTGTGTGTGTGTGTGTGTGTGTGTGTGTGTGTGTGTGTGTGTGTATGCATGTTTCCTTTTTTACAGATTCAGTCTCTGCTTTTCCTCAGCTTATGGGCTGTTGGGAATATGAGCCTTTAATTCAAAATCTCTATTAAATATCACACCTATTACTGCAGGCAGAGGAGAAAATAAGGAACTCTGAATCAGGGTGGGGGGGAGAGAGAATCAAAGGGCTCCAGTGTGCAGATTGGTGCCCGAGGCTGTCAGTCATCCTTAGAGGACGGGTTGGAGACCTTTGAGTGGCACCTGCCCTGACCCCCGAGAATCAGCATGAAGTGAATGGTGGCTTCCTGCCGATGGCTGTCCTGTGCCCCTGCTCTTTTTGCCCCCCCCCAGGATACAGAAGCAGCCCTGCCAATCACAGCGATCTCACAGCAGCCTGGGATCCGAAGAGCTCATTTAGGAAGCTGGATAGTGATGGTGGGGGTAATTAATGTGATTAACACCACTCGGGGGAGGGGGGGGGGTGGACAATAACAGAAGCCTAAACTGACAGGAGAGAAGGACGGAGTAAGCCAGGAGCTGGATAGGCCTGGATATCTCAGTCACCCCCCTTGCAGAGGTGGAGGGTCTTTTACCCCAGGGGACCTAGCATTCCGGTGGGGGAGGGGGGGCAGAAGTAGCCCCTGCTGCTCGCATTTCTTATTGGATTTGGGGTTTTATCACAGGGCCTGCTGGGACTGGCCTGCTGGGGATGTTCTGTGAAACATTCACACCTGTCATGGGCGCAGAAATAAGTCAAGCGCTTCAGACAGCGACCCCACGCTATACTGCGATGCTGTCTTCACTGCCTTTCTCAAATCACTGCACACCCGAACACAGGCATACAGCGGGCAGTGACCACACAAGAGAGGCGGGATTGCGGGGGGTGGGGGTGGGGGGATGATGACATCGCCATGGTGACAGGCTCCAATTGTACCGCACGTCTGCCTGTGGTGACACAAGCAGCCGGCTGGTACATTTATCACTCCGGGCTGAAAACCAACCGCTCGGTGCAGCTGCCAAGAACACACGAGGAGCATCCAAGAGGCTGTGGGTTCGAGTCCCGAGTGAGCCCTACTATCGGGTCTTTCGGCCAAGCGCTCAGCCTCGGTGCCCCCAAGTGGTGTAGAGATGAATGAAATGCAAAGCTGAGCTGGATGACGGTGTCTGCTGAGGGACAAACAGAGCAGTGACATGCCCATGCTCCCTCCCCAGCTCCTCAGCACACATCCCATTTGCTCCCAGTTCATTATAAAGGCTGTTTATGGCGAAGCCTCTGTTTCCTGTGAGCCGTATCACAACACAAAAAGCTAATTCAATTAAGGAGAGGTGAAGGTGACTGTTATTATGGTCTGGCAGCAAATTCACTCATCTCACAAAAGCAGCATGACGTTTGTACCGCACGACATTAAACAGTACAGAGCAACGCCCCCTAGAGGCTCATTGTGCTGCATGCAAGACAGCTGTGCTTTAGCATCATTAGTCTCATTAGCATTTGGTGCCCAGGATGAACCAGGCACGTGAATAAGGCTGCAGGCATCCCCAAAGGGACACATGCGGGTCTGTGATTACAGACCAAGAGAGGGGCAGGGGAGCCAATCAGGATGCAGTCAGTGGGCGGAGCAGATCCAGCAAGGGCTGCCCTGGTTTAAATGGGCGGGTAGCTGATGTTAGCGAGAAACCGCCGCGGTAGCTGTGCTTAGCAGAAGCTTTTTCATAGACCAGCACGTCCAATCACAACTTTGAACAGTTCGAATGTGACACACGGCAGGTGGCATCATGAGAAACTTACAGCCCCCTTGGTTTCCACATTTAATTGTCAGCTATACTGTAAATTCATCTGCACCACAGCAAAAGCTAAGCACTACATGCAGTATGCACAGGTAGGGGTTAAATGAGACATGCGATTAAGTTATAAATCATATTACACGTATATTTTACTAATAAATAGCGATTCGTTCGGGGGCTTGTGTAATTGCACCTGAGCTCACAAATGAGCTAATTAACGTCGGCACAGAGCAGGAAAACAGAAAAAATATATTTTCAGGTGGAGCATTATGATATGAATATGAAATCAATGTACAGACGGCGACACAGAAAGACGCCTAACGTTCTCAGCCATGTAACGAGCTGTGGGCATGAATATCAGCCCAATGGTAATTATAAACGAGAATAAAAATGTACAGGAATATTGGGAAAAGATATGGCAATAAACTATGGTCTCTGGCCCTACACGATAGAAACCACAGGACACTTCACATATAGATCATAATGGCCTCATATTACTGCACCACAAATAGACACAGTGAGATGCAAACATTCAGCGCCTGTGGAAAGCACAGTGCAGAAATGCACATTTAAAAGCCTGCCACTATCAAGTGCTTCACTTTAAACAGGCTCTCCATCAATTATTTGAATCGTATTCCTTTTAATATCATCTAAATTGGGGTCACAGTAAAAATGACAATAGAATGTTGTCATTTACGTAGATTAAATTTAATATTTCCGATGCCGCACGCCAACCGAGCAGCGCTCACTCCGTGGGAAACGTTTAGATACGCATCAGTTAAACCGAAAGCTGTACGACTCCAGCTTAGAGGATCAAATAAAATAATGCCCAGTATCAGCAGAGCCACACTGTGCTGCTGATTTCCACCATGTAAATTCCGGGTTTCCGCATTTCCGGCTCCTTCCGTCCGTAGGAATGCCGAGCGGCGCGACGGCCTGTCAGTAACCAGACTGGTCTGAGCATATTCATCATGGCGGCTTTTACAACGGAGCAGCAGCATCAGCAGCAGTGGGAGGGAGTTCCTGTGGCCCAAGCCAACAAGCCAATCAGAAATAATCAAGTGGCCAATCAGGGGCAAATTAATGCAGAATGTGGTCGTGATTAGTCTTGTACACCGCATACTTTAAAATTTTATCACTATATGATTTTTTTAAATTACCCTAGGCCATAAAAACATTTTTCAACAAGGGGTCTAACACTGTGTCATATAAACAATATGTGTCTAAATAATAATATTTGATGGCTGTTTAAAGCACCCGTGTTAATTTCTGTAGTATAAAGCCACTTAATAAAGCGGCGAGAGGGATATCAAACAACTATGCATTTCACACATTTCCAAAGCTCTGAGCTTTTCTGCATCCTTTGTTTTTATCCCAGTTTTTTATTACAGCTTAATTATGTATTCAGACATTTGGCAACAAAATGATTTCCTTGCTACTCTGTCCATTTATTTATCCATCCATCAATCCATCCATCCATCCAAATCACTTATCCTGGTCAGCGGTGCCGGGGGAGGGGTCACTGGGTCCCAGTCTAGACAGGACTTGGTACGAAGCCGGGGTAGACCCTGGGCAGGATTAGAGTCTCTTCATGACATTCAATATGCGAAACAATCTTGGTTCAACAAGATTACATGTCGAGGAATTGATAACATAACTTACACCCTGTTACCTAGCGCCTCAAGAGGGGCTGGAAGAAGGATGGATGGATGGATGAATGTGATCAATGTGTGACATAAATTGCACAATTTATGCAACATATCACTCACTGTTAATGCAACAATAAACGATATATGAGCTTCAAAGGGATGTGAACCCAGGCATGTCCCAAAGGGTGTAGACCCTAGGGCAGAGTAGGATACACAGAGGGCACCCCCCCCCTCCCCAAAACAAGAGAGTCTGTGGCAAGTCTGGTCTGACTCCCCTGGCACACTGCCCCTGAGACCCTCAGCAGGTGAAGCCGTCTGAAGATCATGATGATGATGATCGTTTGTAAATGTCTTATGTTCTTATGTTTCTTATGATGATAACACCATCCATCCAACCCATCCATCCTTAAGAACACAAGAAATTTCCAAACAAGAGGAGGCCATTTGGCCCATGAAGCCACATTGGGGAGAACTTAACTAATAGCTCAGAGTTGTAAAAATCTTATCTAGTTCTGATTTAAAGGAACCCAAGGTTATAGCAGTAAGACTGTTCAATATTGAACCATCCAACCATCTGTCTATCTGCCCATCCTCCATCCGTCCCATCTCGTGAAAACCTTGCTTAGCAAGTCACAAAAAGTCAAACTGAAAGTGAAATATTTCATGTGAAGGATCTAGAAGGAGTTACAGGAAGGCCGCTGCTCAACGGAGCGCACTCTGACAGGGGAAGCCTTCACCGAAGGCTAATGGTGCTTACAGAGATCAGTGCGCTGCCCCTTTTCAGAGTGTCGGGAGTGGGGGGGTCGAACACTTCTGCTGCCCCCACCTCTTCACAGCGTAACTCCGGCTAATTAGAAATGATAAGAAATAACCATTATCTTTCAAGGCTGCCATGAATGTCAGTATTATTGAAACAGTCCAATTATTCAAAGTACTGAGAAATAGAAATTAATTGATATATTTAAATAATTGATGCCGCAAATACAGAATGTGACAATTCGCAGTCCCAGCTCTCCTGAAAGCTGCAGGACAGACCTATAGTCTCTCTCTGTGTGTCGACCAGCCCCGCTTCCTATCCTATGGTATCCCGCAGCATCTCCCTCCTCACGCCCTCCACACGGTCTCCACACGCCCTCCACACGCCCTCCACACGGTCTCCACACGCCCTCCACACGCCCTCCACACGGTCTCCACACGCCCTCCACACGGTCTTCACACGCCATCCACACGCCCTCCACACGCCCTCCACATGCCCTCCACACGCCCTCCACACGCCCTCCACACGCCCTCCACACGCCCCCCACACCACCACGACGCAGACCCCCTGTGCCAGTGGGATTCTCCCGGCAACCAGCAGCGTGCTGAAGGTCTCGTCTCACTCCTCCCCACCTCCACGGCGACTGCAATATTGAACAATATTTAAGTAAATGTTCCTTTCTAATTACCGGCAACATAAAGCGTATCTGCCGAATGAAAAGGAGGGGGAAAAAAAGTCTGTTTACACTGCATGACAGAATTCTGAAGACAAGGCCTCACTTTCATCGCACGTAGCCTTGAGAGCAAAAGAATAACGAGCAACAGACAATATTTAATGTTTAATTGCACCTTCCTTCTCCATGACGGACAAACGCAGACAAGGAGAAAGCTGTATGAAAGGGCAGACGGTAGCATATGTCATACGACATAGACTGTGGTAAACTGCCGGCTGAGTCTAACCAAACTGAACTGCCAGATCTGTCATCCAACCCTATTCAAACCAGCTTTTGAAAACCTGCCTTTGCTGTGTGTTCCCACCTGTAACCTTGGCACGCTGTGGGGGTCAAAAGATCACAGACAGAGTGCTCCCAAGCTGAACATAACTGGGACCGTCAGAGCACCGTGACTGGCTGGCCTTCACCGCACAAAGGCCGTCATCATTACAAGTCATGACTGTCACATTCAGCGTGAGTCAGGGACAGCTTTGGGGAGATTCAAGTGCATGGCTTAAGTCCCAGGGTGGGCGTACAGAAAACAGGTCAAAGGTCAATGCAATGCATAATGCAGATGACAAAGGTCTCACTGACGAAAGGGCACTGCAGAGGTTTCTAATCCGCCCAGTCACTCCCTACTCTGACCCAATTGGTAGGCCTCCCCTTGTGGCCCCTAGCAGGACCAACCCGCTCACACCCACTTGACGGGCTTTCACGGGTCGGTTCTTATTTTGAAGTAGTGACTGGCTGTCCGGATCTCTGCTGTCTGCATGAATGCCAGGTTGCGTGTGGCCCCGGGCCCTCGCCTGTCACGCGGCTCCTAACCAGGCAGCTCCAGCTCGGGGGAGAAGGGACCCTCAGTGACACTGTTTCGCCACTGCAGAAGGACCCCGGTGGGCATGGCTGGGGTGGCCAAACTCTGCCTGAATGAGCGGCAGAATTGAGAGCCATGTGGGCTGGGAGACCACCACATACAGAGACCGTGAGTCTCCTACAGCATTTAGCATCACGCTGAATAAAATCTGCATAGTCACGGAATGGCAAATGAAAGTTTTCACTGTCATCCCATACAGGATATCTGTCGCCTCTTGCCCTGTACTTCCGGGGATAGACTCCAGACTCACAAGACACTGTACTAGATAACAGGTATGGAAAATGGATGGATGAATGGATGGATGGATTAACCTGTCACTTGTAGCTCTAACCACAGCCCCACACTGTGCACACACAGCTGACACATTTGTGTACCTATATCAAGATATAGGTACCTATACCTATATATTAAAAAACGACACACATACACTCCCTGTTAGGAACGCAGCTCATAGTCCATGCTGCAGTGTGTCACCAAGAGCGACCATCATCCCTGCTAATGGCTCTCCTTGCTAATTTGCGTGAACCCTGCGGTCACATGACCGGCTCATTACCTTCTGGGCCACTCTATCGCCTTAATGAGCAATATGAGGGAAAAAAGCTTCGAAAATCAATATGAGGAGATAAAACTATTAAACGAGCAATTTATTCTAATAATGATAACGATAATAATAATAGTCTTTTATGTAACAGAACCAAAAGCAATTCACGTCGCGGTTTGTTCACAAAGGCAGTCTCGAACCCCCCACCTCACCATCAGGAGCGTGGATGCCGCTCTATGACACGGACTGATGTCACCTGGGACTCCGGCTCGGATAAATCATCAGGCCCTCCTGCAATCGAAACACCAATCTTTACCATCCCGGAAACTGATGCAAATCAATACGAGAGGGCAGCGGCCTGATCTGTATTCAGCAGGCAAGCTAAGTTTGAGGCTGGCACCAGCTCCCACAATCAGACTCCAGGCGAACGGACGGAGGGGGGGAGGGGGGCACGGGTCAAATGGCGGCATTATCCCCACGAGACACCCGGGGGGCGAATTTAAAGACCAAGATTGAGCTTAAGGAGGAAATCTCAGAAATTAAACGAGAGTCGTTGTTTCCGCCCCCGGCTGTGCATGGGGGTGCGGTATCCCAGAGTGCACCAGTCCTGGCCAGGGCTGGGCGCAGCTCCCCGGGAGCGGGAGGCACACTCGGTCCAGCTTGGGGATCGGAGTTCCGCAACTTTCCGGGTTTTTCTTCCCGAGTTCCGGGCCGCTGTCTCGGTCGATCGAGACGGACGTGGCGCTGAAGCCGGGAGAGCTTTTTTGGCCAGGCAGACGCGCGCTTTATAGAGCGTATAAAACGCCCGGTGGAGCCAGGGCTTGCTGTGCCCCACCCTTGCCGTATATTTGCATCGATTTTATCCGTTTATTTTAGAGGTTTTTTGTAAGCCCGTCAAGGTGTCTACTTCTCACAAAAAGCACCTTTTATGGGCGTACTGCTCAATCAGACGCTTTCGGGAATTACAGCCCTGTGGAAGTTGGCCTGGGCATAAATGTAGACGAGGTCCTAGCAGGCCGCCCACCGCCCACGTGATCGGCGCGTGATGCCATCACTTGGGTGAACCTAATGGGCTGTTTCCGCGTCCCCCGTCCCCCCCAATCTCCCCCCGCCCCACGCCATGTCCGTCCGCCAGGCTGCGCAGCATGCGAGGGGAAGCGCGATAGAGACGTTCGGCACAGTGCCACCGAGGGGCGCTCACAAGCGGAGGCAGCCTTTGTCCCGCCGGCTATGGGAAAGCTCCGGAAGAGCCAACTTCACAGCGGGCGACCGGCGGGCCATCAGCGCAGCAGCGCGGCCAGAGCAGGACAGATCGGCCCGGCTGTCAGCTGCAAAAAAGCACCATATCACGGCTTTATTACGGACGTCAGCGGCGCGACGTGAAAAGCTTCCCACTGATCGGACCCCGGATAACTGGATTGCGATAATTCCTCTGGAAGGTCAGGGCCCTCGGGGGATGGGGGTGAAGGGGCTGGCTCATAGACAAGCCCCCAACGGGACACCTGTAACCGGTCAAGCCAGTGTGACATAATTAACGCTCAAATGATAAAGGAAACAAAATCGAAACTAAATCAAAACAAAAAAAAAAAACGTATTTTCCCGACTTTGCAGTCGATCAATCGATAAAGAAACACAGTGGCATTTGACGCGGTGAGTTTTCAGAGTATAAAAATGTAGCACTAACAGAGCTTAAAACGTTGAAGTTCGTGGGAAACAGGAGGAAAGCTCCAGCAATTTTCAGTACGATGGGATCACGCTGCAGGCCGAATTGAATCAACATGACATCAAGGCGGCTTATCAAGTCGGCCAGCTACATACAAGGTCTTTCTACAATCGTGCTCCATTTGGGAGCGACAGCACCAAACAAGTGTCAGATGCCTGAGATGGAGTTTGTTCACCGCTTAACTCCGGTCCTGCCTTTTCCTTTGTCCTTCTTCGTCACCGTCCTCCCTTATTCATGCCCCTTAGGTCTCCATCACAAGATTATGTCAGCATCGCCGCAATGCCGGGCTGCTGTGGCAGGCACGCCGGTAAATGCGGCCGCTGGACTGAGGCCCGCGGAGGGCTCTTTGTTTGTTTTCAGACCCATTAAAAGGCTCTGCGCTGATGCGGGCAGCGTCCATCTGGAAGACTTTCAAACCAAGTCCGGGCTTCTCTGTAAATCAATGAGGAAGATCGACAGAGCCGCGACTCCCTGCCTGGGTAGCTCTAATGCTCAGAGAGATTGGTGACCCAGCAAGGTTCAGTGGCTGGGCTGTCAGTCAGCACCGGTGGAGGTCTGACACGCAGTGGTGAGGTACACTGGCAAGCGAGTTTTACATACCCAGAATTAACTCAGTACAGTTGGGCTAACTAACTCTGACTGGCCTGATTAGCATTAAACAGTGCTATGACAGTGGTTATCATTTTTCCACACAAGTGGTCTCTGAAGTGCCATCATGAAAGCCCCTGTGCCTATAATCAGAAGGTTGCTGGTTCGAGCCCAGCTTTGGCAGGACAGTCACATGTTCGTGGGCCCCTGAGCCAGGTCCATAACCTCCAATTCCCCGGACTGACCTTTGCTGCCAAGCTTACTCTCACCTACCTGTGTGAGTGGGTATACTTTACCTTATGGGGACACAATGTCCCCATAACATAATGAATACCCGTTTTATGGAAAAAAAAAAAAAGTTTCTTGGTCCCCATGAATTAAGGTAAACTCAATTTAATAAATATTGTGACTGCACACACAGCAATGAAAAAACTAAAAATTTGTATTTTACTTGGTTACTTATGATTATGGTTAGGGCTGGGTAGGGGTTAAGGTTGTCATAGTTAGTGTTAGCATTTTTCCCATAGATATGAAAGAGCAGTCCCCATGAAGATATATGTGTGTGTGTGTGTGTGTGTGTGTGTGTGTGTGTGTGTGTGTGTGTGTGTGTGTGTGTGTGTGTGTGTGTGTGGAGAGCGAGGTGGGGTAGGCAACAAGAGAATTGCCCCATGAAGGATCAATGAAGTGTCATTATTATTAATGTGACCTGGGTAACTTAACTCTGGGTTTGTCTGTCTATGTTCACATAAAAGGAGTGGAGTCGGCATCAAACTAAACACGCATTCTAAACGCTGCCCTTTGACAGGGGGAGGTGTGTAATACCCACCCTGATCAGCAAACGTCACTGTCAGCATACCCCCCCCCCCAACAAATTTAATCCTCCTGGCACCAATACTGGGATGAAAACCTTTTTTGGCAGGGGTGACGCTACAGATTTTGGGCCCCATGACAGCATATAATATTGGGCCCCAACCTAGACCAATCCAACTATGAATCAAATATTTTAGGGCCCCTGTCACTCAGGGGTCCTTGGAACCCTCCTAATGTTCCCTGACGCACCTCTTTCTTAGTAGAAAAGGAAATCAGTGTTATTGTCCATCCACACTATTAGTCAAAGGGCAACTGTTATAATCTGTGTTTTTGGTGAATTCAAAATTCGAAAAATTCAAGAAAGCTAAGCCAGGAAGCCTTTCGGGTGCCCCCTGTGGGCCGTGGGCCTCCGCAGATAACCACAGATAACCCCAGCTATGTTGAGCCACTCTTTTTGATCCATCTGTCCATTACTTACCCTTCATTTTATGCCCAATTATCTCCTGTTAGATATACTTCCACACAATTAGAAATCATCACTGATACTGACAGAACGTAATTCAGGTCAGACAATACACATATGTGATACTTTTAATGACATGCCATCACCGCCCAATTCTCCCACAATGCCATGCTGTTGTCCCAGGCAAATTAATATTTATTTAACAATTTTATCCAAAGAGACATACATTTTTCAGAAAGCCGGGTCAGCCAGTCCCTGGAGAAAATGAGGTTAAGGACCCAGCGGTGAAATCATTCCACTGACCATGGGATTAGAACTGGAGACCCCCCGATCGTGGACGAAGAGTCAGACGCAGTTGCAAATAAATAGTGATTCATGTAAGTGTCCTGGACGCATGAGTGTTATGATACTGAGGCAAAATATGCACCCCCCCCACCCCCCAAACCGAAGCAGGGAGAAAGACATCAGGCCCCCCCACACCCAATCCTTCCCTTCACACGTTAAACATCTGAGGAAAAACAGACAACTGTTTACTTTTACCAAATGTAATTAACTCCATGTGTCACTTCAATGGAGACGCACGATATGGGACACGAATGATCGGTGCATTTAGCGCCCGTCCCCGCCAGGCCCGGCCCACACCGCTCCTCACCGTCTCCCGCATCAGCCTCCCGTTTGTCGCTAAGCAACTACTGCTAGCGGGTACTTTCCCTGTGCCACGAGACAGCATCGTTTCATAATTTCTGTGTGCCGTAAATGAATAGCCTTCAATCACCACGTCTCCCCAAGTCGCCCACACTGCATGGAAGCGCTAACATTCCAGAGCATGGCCTCGCCACTCGCTGACACCGCTAAACTGACCATATCTGTGGCATCAGCATCAATCTTCTGGATAATTCCTTAGATGGGCCCCACATTCCATTCATCACTGGCGGAGTAAAGGCGCTGGTGCTCAGGGAGCCATTTTTACGCCTTAACAAACAGGAGGCGGGGCCTAACAGGCTCCACAGAGGTAGTGCAATGCGGTTAGACGGCGAAAAAATGTTGTTTTCCTGAGAAATGGACATAGTCAGGTGAGAGAGATTCATAATAAGGCATGCAGCAGTATAACAGTGTCACAGACAGGGGGCGCTTTCAGGGGATCCTCGCTAGTGTAGCCATTATGGTCTATAGCAGCAGTACTGGTCAAATCCCATGTGGCACCCTAGGCAAGTTTCACTGCCAGTACCACCCCCACCCCCCACCAACCACTCAGAAGCTCTGTACTGTATGTTTATACAGCGCAGGGGGCACTGGCAGTAAACCTTGTCGGTGGGGGGGGAGTAGGAGGGGTCAGTTTGCAAAGTCAGCGGCCCTCACTGTATAGCAGGCCATGGAGCGGGGGCCAAATCTAAGCCTCACCGCATCAGCAGGGAAGCATTCTTTAACGATTATTACGACGTCCCATGAAATCTGCAATGATACACCCGTTAGCTTCTACTTTGCCCTTTTTCAAAATGCATGTGGAAATCAATAGCAGCAGCGCCTGTTTCGTGTTGAACTTGGCTTATATATGTATTATTAATTGGGGGGGATGATATGGTCTCTGCCCGGGGCTGCTCTACGGGGCTGTGGCTCCAATCGGCTCCTTCCTCGACAGCAGGATGCCCCCCCCCCCCAACCCCGCATTCCCAGGTACTGTCTGCCTGCTGATTATCCCAGAACGCCGAAATCAGTCTCGGCGCCACTTCCCGGGCCAGTCGACCTTCCTGCTGAGGTGGAACGATAGAATCCAGAGTGAAATGTTACAGTGGTGCAACACCAGAGGCTTGAAGCTACCCAGAATCCTCCAGGAGTGTGTGTACATAACTCCCCAAAACAAACAAACAAACATTTCTTAACAAGCAGCATGCTGACAAACATTAAGGTGGGATAGATGTGCATTGCAGAAGGTTGAAGACGGGGTGGGGGGGTGGTGTGGCTTCTGGGGGCTACATCCACACATGTGAAAGCATGTGGAAATTGACTTAGTTCTCTTTTAGAATTGGTTGGTTGCTTCTTCTGCTAACAGGAGTGGGGGGGGGTCTTTGTTACTGAGATCTCTCTTGATAATGAAAGGGAACCCAACGGTCCTGCCTGGTGTTGATCACACGGTTTGGGGCCCGGTCTGACAGGCAGACAAGCCCCAGTCTGCCTGCCTCGAACAACAGAATCTGTAACAAGCTGTAATTACTGATTCTATTCTGGTTAAAGGTCTTTCTTTTCTTCTTTTCTCCGCCTCGTTCTTCTCCCTGTTCTCCGTGCGGCATCAGTGCCCTTATCGGCGGCGAGCGCGAAAGCAGGACACGATTCCTGGCAAACAATCAGAAGTTCCAGAAAGAGGCGGGAGGCGGGCGTGGCGACGGGAGGCCGTCGCCGTGGGAACAGACGCCCATAGTCGATAAATGCAAAGCAGAACTGAGAGGGACAGAGGATGTGGAGAATGCTTCAGAGCATCTCTGGAAGCTGCACCACACTCAGCTCTACTGAACAGACACCCCTACAGGTATGACCCTGGGATGTGGTTCACTGGCCACTGCTCACTGGCTGCTCCAGTTTCCAAGGAAACCCCAAGATGACACACTGGCACTTCCCACCCGCGGCAAACCTATAGCGGACCATCCGGAAAGCGGCACAGTTACGGAGAGACCGGCCTGCTTTGGAATATACTGAAAATATTTGTGAAAGGTGTTTAGTAATTCCTGATGTCAGTGCAGAGTACGAGTAGAGCACCCTGATCTCCACAGATAAGTATCCCCACATCCTGACCACTACTGGGGTCGCCTCAGTAGCCATGGTCACTCTGCTGAAAGGACTGGAACACTAGGCCAGGCGTGTTGCTGAAGGTGTGCGTGAAAGCAGGAGTTCGCCAAGTAATAGCGCCCCGAGAGCGTTCCGGATGGAGCCTACCTTCCTGCACTGCCTGGAAGGGGTTGTTCCCGTCCACGAACTCCACAGAGATAGTGATCTTCTCCGTCTCCAGGATCTCATTGTTGAGGTTCAGGTCAGCCACCGCCATGCGGAACACCTCATCATCCTTCTTGGCCGACTCGTCGAAAATGGCCCCTGTGGACAAATGAATGCGGCCAGTGTCAGGTGACGGGACCTCGTAGGTCACATGCCGAAAATCTAACGCCACCAACATCACCCACATATCCACCCCGCCTACCAGCCGGAAGCTGAGAAGCTGGGCTAACATCAAGTCCAATTACAAAGGCTTTCTACAAAAAACATTCCTTTCTTTATGTCACAATACTATTTAATTTCCTTTTTCTGAATTGAATACTTGTCCTGCTTTGTTCTTTCTTGAGTCAGCACACCTTAGATTGAGGTGCATTTCAGAAGAACATGCTGTTCTATTTTCGGGGCGTACGCCGGTTCTCATCTCAGCTCATCCAAACGTTTCACTCCCACCCGAGTAAGCAGCAAATCCCCTGAAGGTGCACGGTGGGATGTTCCTCCATCCATGCCTACCTCCATCAGGGTCATCACTGAACATGACCAGCTAGTGCGCAGGGTGAAACAGCTGACACCACAAACAGCCATTTCCACAAAGAAACTGCATGATATTGAAACAGCGATCGGAGCATTTAATAGGTGTTTATCAGGCAGCAGTCAATTAGCTAAGGCATAGTGGTCCGATTTCTTTTCAGCGGATAAGAGGGAACTGAGCTAAAGGAAGAGTAATTATAAGGTATTTTATGCCCCAAATTAATCCACACTCCTCTGATGACCTGATGGGATGGAATAAACATCTTAATGGATTCGATAAATATTCATCGCGGCTTCATCGCAGCCCGCGTCCGCGGCAATCGTCTCACACCGTCTGTAACTCGAGCGCGAGTGGGAGGAACTGAAACGACCATGTGACTGGGGAGCGTAATGGGGCAAAAGAACAGGAAAAAAGCAGTATGGGCAGAATCGACAGCGTGGAGACTCTCGCATCCAGTCTATGCTGAGCATAGGCACTGCATGAGGTTTGCTTTCGACATCTGCTCTCCCTGTCCGACCAAAGCCGATAGCGGAATATAAAGCCTCCCCAGCACAGTCACACAACCCCCGGAGGCCAGGCTGCACCCCCGGTCTCCAGGGAAAAGCCCTCACTCATTACTTACAGATGAATTAGTGATTAAGCTAGACACTCCTTTAAAATAATTAAGGCCATTGTTGTTTTAATGTTATATACCTGGGGCTGGTGGAGGCTGTGCTGCAGTGTTCTTCAAAATAGGTCCCAGGCCGGCCTCTAACTGATAAAGCATTCCAGGGCTGAAAGCACTTCTGCCCCCCAATGCCCCCCTACCTGTAATTTTGCTGCAGCTGCCCACCACCCACTGCTTTTCCTTGGGAGAGCAGGGTAGCAGCGTGTCAGCCTGCCCTGAGCATTTGGCTCCCACCTTCACCAGTCTGCCCCCTCCCCACACACAAAGCCCACTGTTCCAATTAGACACATTAATCATTCATTCGTCCAGAGGCCACGCAGAGCTGCTTATGAGTGTTGTAGGTCACACCTTACGGAGAGACGGCGGAGAAGGCGGCCAGCGAGCGTGACGGCCCCCGTTCTCTGGGCACCTGCTGGACAGACTTGCCCCGCCCCCACACTTTCCCCATAGACACGCACCAGACCAGTGAGTTACACGCTATGCTAATTTCCAAAGGTGGGGTTAAGCCAATGAATGAACATGAACATGAACATGAACAGGACATATCCCAGAGGTACAGGTCAAAGTGTCATACCATGTGTGAGAGAGCATGACACCCACCAGCGCTGGAATGCAAGGCCCGGCTGCGGAAATCTCCCACCTAACAAATCAGTTGGACATGAAGGATGGAGGGGGGGGGGGGTTACTTTACCTCATTTAATGAGGACCCATTTTACCTTTCTGCGAGTGTGTCATATTTAATTCCAAAAGATTGGATTCAACCACAACTAATTTGTCCTCACGCAGAGATGCTTATGGGGTGATGTAATTATGCAAGGGTTAATTGATTTCCAGCGTAATTAACATGTTCTTATAGTTCCCCTGTAAACCTTTCATTCAGACATTCAGCTGCTTCGTTTTTGGACAAAGCCCTGTGGGTCAGGAGCGCAGATTGGCTAGTTTTAGGTGTCAGGCGGAGGGTCCACGTCCTGCTTACTTTAAAGTCCAACACCTCGCTGGTCTGCATTTTGGCCACCAGTGTCAAACAGGAGACTGTCGGCGCTTTCGGGGCCGCAAACGGTGTGCCGAGGACCCGCGTTGAGTAACTGCAGCTTCTCTGATGCACTAATGTCATTATCTCCACGTGTGACAGACAGGCCACCCTAAGGGGATGTTCTCGCTGCCCCCAGGAAGCCCGGCAGGACCCCGGCGGGAGAAGGAGGTGCCGCCTCCGGGGCCAGGAGCCCAAGCCGCTCCCGAGAATCTCCTCAAAAACATCATAACGGTTCTTTTATCTGAGTCTGCAATTGAGTTGCCATAGAAACAAAATTCAAGGTGGTGTCTTCGGAAAACGCGTTTCACGCGGTGGGGGGGGGGGGGGGGGGGGGGGGGGGGGGGGGGCCCCGCCCCCATTTCCCGGGCAGGGGGCCCCACACAAGGGGGCGCCCCTAAGGGGGCTGCTTTGTGGGGGGGGGGGGGGGGGGGGGGGGGGGGGGGGGGGGGGGGGGGGGGGGGAGCTGAGGGTGGGGGGGGCTCGGTCCCACATGTCCGAGACGACGGCCCACACACATGGGGGCCCCGGTAAGCGTGTGCTTTGTGGCGGGGGCCCACGTGTTGCTGTGACGATCGGCCAAGACGTCGGTTTACCTAATGTCACGATGTGACGCGTCATCCACGAAGCAGGAGCCTCGCACCGATGACACTGTTCATTAACGACAGACTGGGAGGACGGAGCTGCGGTCCAACTGGGAGGGTCAGTGTGCAGGCGAGTGCAGGGGTGTGTGCTAATATGCATGCATGTTTATATGTGGGTGCGCCTGTGTGCTTGCAGTAGTTTATAATGTGTACGTGTTTATATGTGTCCATGTTCATATGGTATATGTGTATTTATAATGTGAGTGTGTTTACATATGTGACTGAATTTTGTGTAGTGTATATATGTATAGTATTTGTATATATATATATATATATATATATATATATATGTCTATGTTTACATGTGTGTATTACTGTGTGTGTGTGTGTTTTTCTGTGTACCTCTGGTTTCTCATTGCTCTCGTCACTCAGAGCTCTTGGAATGTGTGGATGCGACCACCCCCCATCCCCCCCCGCTCCTGTCAGTCCCAGGCCCACATCATTAATGGGGTCTTTTGGACCAGGCTGGACATAGGGGGGGTGGAGGCTGCTTCACCTTAACAAGACACTGGGGGGGTCTGGGGGGGGGGGGCGTGCAGCAGGAGCCGCCACTGCATCAGCACTTTTATAGCCGTTTGCGTCCTGCACCGGTGTAATCTTTCATACCCCCTAAGCTGTTTACAACGACGTGCAGCACTGCACTTAAATTCATGTAATATTTACTGAAGCCAAAGCGGAGGCTTGGCTCTGACCCGAGAGGTCTAAGCAGCGCGTTCTGCGGCGGGGATCAAAGCCCGCTTCCCTCAGAACGGCACGCAGGCCGACGTTCAGCGGGAGAGCGCACTGAATCTAACTGCGTCTGTCAGTGTGTGTGAGTGTGTGCGGCAGCCTGCGTGTGTGTGTTTGTGTGTGTGAAACAGTGGGATTACACCAGTACAGCCAGTACAGCTAGTGCGCAGAACCCCAGTGCATGAGGAAGAGCTCCCCCGGGGTGAATAGCAGCCCGCTATGATATCTGCTCTCCGTATGCAGAGACACTCCCACTCACATCTATGGTAACTTTCCTGATGGAGGCTGCCAGCCACGTCCCAGAGCAGCGTGATATATATGTGTGTGTGTGTGTGTGTGTGTGTGTGTGCATGTTATGTACATGCGTGTTATACATCCTAACACCCTCCACACACGCCTCCCACCCCTCATCATGCGACAGAGGTGTGACCAAAACCGTGTCATTGATGTCAAGGAGGAGGACGGCGTGAAGATGATGAGGATGTTGACGGTGATGATGACGGCGACGGCGCCTGATACCAGCGGGAATGAAGATGAATTTGCAGACTGGCCCTTGCAGCTCCTCCCCATCTCTAACCCCAACCCTGGATTTGCAGTCCAGTGGCGTCCGTCCGGAGGAGGAGAGGGATTAAGAGGATGAGCTGCCCATGGAGCAGAGCGCCGTAATGGTCGCTATGATGTGCGATATCACATCTGTGGCGAGGAGGGTGTTTGTCACCGCGGTAGCAGCAGCCTGCCACACACTGTCAGCCATTAATAACGGTCAAACATGTAGGACTGTCAGCCGCTGGGTCTAGCCAATGGCAGGTGGCACCAACATCCAATCACGGCTCCCTCTGCTTCCTCTACCTAGTGCCTACTAAGACTATGGAATTAATGTGGGACCAAAAAGGGGAATCAAAATTTGCCGTTTTTTTTGCATGATTTTCATTTTTACGGAAAAACAGGTGAAACGCATGCCTGCCACACACAGTGCTTTCTGTCAGCTTGCAGCTCCTGTGGATCGCCGACCTTCAGGTGCTCATGAGCGCCTCACGCTGGCAGGCATGTAGCACGTCCGACCCGCAAGGCGGGCCGTGTGACATCATTCAGACGCACTAACTGTGTGAGGCTTAATCAGGCTGACCCCCTCACACATGCACACACACACACACACATACACACACACACACACACACACACGTGCATGCACTAACCAATTCCTGCCAAATGGATCCCCGGAGTCCCTGGAATCTCACCCTCTCTCACCGCAACCTCGCTCCCATGCTGATACCAGCCTTTTGTGTATATAATTCACATATATATCAGGGGTATAAACACAAAGAGGAGTAAATCTGTTTTATGTGCGTGCGGAGGTGAATAACGCTGCCGTAATCTCCCCTCAGCATCCCTCTCCCTCTTTATCTCTGTCTCTCCGTATCACACCTGCACTTCCTCTCCCGTGACTCAGGCCCAGGTTGATCCCAAGGGGGGAGGATCCACCCAGGCCAGCCAATCCATGCAGCTCTCACATACATTTTTAAATCAGGCCAATCAGATGGGGAGACACACTGATTTAGGCTCCCATATGATTAAGTGCCTGAGCGTGGAGTGCGGGGAGTTAATGATTCCCAGCTGATTATGGGATTCTTTTGCACGGTACTTGATGTTAATGTCATCTGGAGAGCGCAGCGTCAGCAAACACCCAGGCAGCACCGCCGGGACCCAGAACTGACATGGCTGTGAGATCCTGCAAAGTGCTCAGATTGAGTTGAGTGGGCGGGGCTTATATGGCGTACCTACAGCTGTGGTTCCAACCCAGCCCACATGGGCCCCCAGACTCATTTTAGCTCCCTCCTAGCTCTCGACACACCTGTAGCAGGTCAGTGTTCTTGATTGCTTGACTGTGGAGGGATGTGGACTGTCTGGGGGTCCCCAAGCACAGAACACTGACCTACAGGAACTGGGCCAGCAGAACCAGATTCAAACAAGATTTCGGAAGACTTTAGTTTCCTGCCTGCCCACCCAGGCTGACAACACATCTGCCGTCCTCATCTGTTTGCTGCTGGACCACACCACCCCCCATCCCGCCGCAGGAAGCAGCTTCCTCACCTGCCTGTCTTGACATCAGCTGGACCTTCTGCATTTATACCTGGACTGTGTTCAATTTTACTTCATAAACTCGGACTATTTTGAACATCCTCTGCTGGCCCAGGAGGATGGGCACCCCATTTGAGTCTGGTTCCTTCCAATGCTTCTTACTTTAACAGAGTTTTTCTGTACCACTGTCGCCTCTAGCTTGCTCTCTGGGGGCTTTGGACAGGGACAATGTAAAGCGCTTTGAGACAATGGAATGCTGTGAAAATGCACTATTTAAATAAACCTTTAAATTGAATTTGTGTGTGTGTGGCGGGGGGCTACAAGACAACCTTCAGCGTTTTGGGGGTTGCTTGCTCATGAAGTCACAAGATGATCCCGGTCTTGACAGACTGTCCGGAATGTTCCTTGCGGACACTCGAGACAGGGTGTGAAGTGGCACTCAGGCGTGTCACCTCTGCGACGTCGCACTTTGAAGGATGAGGATTCACACTTATCATTGTGTATAACGCAGCGTTAAACACGAAACCAGGGCGCCTCTTTCACGTTGTACGTTTTCCGAGCAATCTTCACACTTTAGGCCGGCAAATTGCATCTGAAATTCTAAGCCATGTGAACAGTTTGTTTCTCCACTTACAACTGTACTTATATCGTCTCTTTTGCTGTAATGTATTCCATGACCTACATAATTTAGCGGGAGATTAAATAATGCCAGGCTTCTTAAACTAAAGGGCTTGACATTTTCCTTTTCCGCGTTTCATGTCAGAAAGTGAAGCCCGTTTTGATGCCACGGATTAAAGAGGAGTATTTATTGCCCTTTTGCTAAGATTTTAACCAAACCTCGATACATGGGCATTAGACACAGGTCACATGATGAGGGTCGAAGGCATCATTTCCAGGACATTCTTTAACTACTGACCAACACAAATTACCCACCAGCCACTAGTCACTGGGGGGAAGGCTACCCCATTGGATACGAGGACAGCTCAGGCTATGAGAGCCAATCAAAGTGGAACATCACTATCTGAGCCCAACCAGCCAGACCAAAACAGAGGGACTCTGCTCAGCCAGAAACAGTATTTTTTGTTAGTCGTGAATAAACACATGAAAATAAATCTAAATATTTACCCGCTTTCCTCTCACATAGCTTGTCAAACAGAAGTGAGTTTAATTACAAGGATAATTACAAGGCATTAGAAAAGTTTAACCAGTGGAATCAAGCCTTCATTAGTGAGGACAGTGAACTGTCTGGCCCTGGATACAAGTTGAGGTCCAGTGCTTTGCGTGCCATCCCGCTGTTTTTTTCTCTCTCTTCCTCTCCCCAATATCACTCTCCCGTCACTTTCACATTCCCTCTCTTTTACATTTCTCTCTGACTCTCTCTCACCTCTCTCCCTCCTGTCACACTCTCCCATTCCCCCACTCTCTCACCCCCTCTCACTCTCTCCCTCCTATCACACTCTCCCATTCCCCCTCTCCCACCCCTCTCTCATTCTCTCCCTCCTGTCACACTCTCCCATTCCCCCACTTTCTCACCCCTCTCTCACACTCTCCCTCCTGTCACACTCTTCC
>JAABNY020000039.1:6586629-6599438 GCA_015164015.2 Brevimyrus niger
CTCTCTCACCCCTCTCTCACACTCTCCCTCCTGTCACACTCTCCCATTCCCCCACTCTCTCCTCTCTCTCACACTCTCCCATTCCCCCTCTCTCTCACCCCTCTCTCACACTCTCCCTCCTGTCACACTCTCCCATTCCCCCACTTTCTCACTCCCCTCTCACTTTCTCCCTCCTGTCACACTCTCCCATTCCCCTCCCTCTCACCCCTTTCACTGTCTCCCTCCTGTCACTCTCCCATTCCTCCTCTCTGTCTCATAACCTCCCTCTCTCCTTCTATCTCTATTCTCTTTCAGCAGTCAGTTCCAAACACAAGTTCAATTTTGTCTTATAGAAGAAACAGAGCAGCAATCGAACGCAGCACAAACTGAGTTACTGCAAAGTTAAATGAAATAGATATTACACCCCAAAGACCCTCAGCTGGCTTTGCTCCCCTGTGATTACACTCTCCAGCTGTGGAATCACCCCCTGATATGTTTCACCTCTTGCAGCAGGAACCTGTTTTTGCAGGTTTTCACTTGAGGCGATTTGTGGGGCATATTTCTCAGTGGGAATCTCATCCTTCGGCCTGATATCACACTGTTGCTAGCCTACAGGATCACTGGCTGTGTTTACACAGGATGGCCATGCTGACAGTCAGCACTGGGGTCTTTGTAGTACCGATCAGAGCACCTAATTATTAAGCTTAATCCCAATTATACATGTATAGCCTCATGTTTAATGATCATGCTATTGTCTTACATTATATGGTGGTAATGTGTCTCATACTTCATTGATTTAACTACTGCATTTATCCAAATGGACATACATCTACTGAGGAGGCAGGGTCAGACTGCCTGGAGCAGCTGAGAGCTGAGGTTCTTGCTCTAGAGCACAACAATAAAATCACTCTGTCAACCGACAGATTTGAGCTGGTGACCTTTTGATTACGGACACAGCATCCAAAGGTACTGAGCCATACAGCCACCCTGTGCCACTCCTCTATAACTGTGGTATGATTGTATAATTTACACATTGTGATGCTTCTCTGTTGCAGTCTGACTGCATCACAGTTTGTCCCACAGACCTTTCAGGCTGCTGTCCCAGTTCCCATATCCCCGGTTTCTCCTTCTCGCTCCCCTCCTCCAGCCCCAGCCGCCGTCCCGGTTCCCATATCCCCGGTTTCTCCTTCTCGCTCCCCTCCTCCAGCTCCAGCTCCAGCTGCCGTCCCGGTTCCCATATCCGTTCTCCGTCTTGCTCTCCCTCATTTCAGTTCCAACTGTCTGACGCTCAGATTGCATTTGGAAGGTGAGCATCTGAAAATCTTTTGTCACCACAATAATGCAAATGGCTCCAGTGGTGATGAATGCTGATATCGATTACCGAGGCCCCCAAATCCTGCCTGTCATTTTACATGCAGCAGATGAGTGAGAGCTGCAGTACTTTCTGACTATGAATCTCTGGGGTCACCTGAGATGATGTCATCAGGACATGGGTGCCCCCAGGCCAGCCAACTGCTGTAATTCTGAAACCCATGTTGGGTATTAGGGTCCAGATTACGGTCACTGCTGTTCTTTCCTTTCTTCTTTCCATCACCTTTCGTTCCGCATCCTCCTGAGGTGAAGCCGAGGTTGTGCTGCACCTGACAAATCCATTTCTGAGCACCGAAATTGTTCAGCGTTGTCTCTATTACTCTGAGGAAGTGTAATTCCCACCATCACATCTCACCATCCTGCATGTCTTCATTGCCCTTAACTGCTGTCAGGGCGATGGATCAATGGGCACCACACCCACCCTGGTCTCCTGTTTCCCGGCATGCCTTGAACCTGGGACCCATCGTCCACACCACGCCATGGCCCACCCTCCTCTCACCCCCATGCCCTCCTGCACATCTGTGATGTATATTCTGTAAGTGGGCATGTAATCTAAAACAAGCTGAATACCTCAAAGGCAGGAGGGGGGGGGGTCCAGTTTTTTAATGAATTAATGGGGAGAAGCTAAAGGGGGGGGGGTGAAGCACTTCTTCCTTTCATCACAAACAGTGACATTTACAGACAATGCAAATCCTTTGTTCTTCCTCTCCGCATACGGCAAAGCACTCTGGCACAGAGCAAACATCCTGCCATTTCCCAGGCACAAAGACAGCACACACTCCGCCACCAGAACCAGCTAATGGACCATCTGGTCCGGTCCCTGGCCTTTCTGGGAGGGAACCTGCACCTTGCATGAGTCGCATTTGTGGCTCCACCCTCTGGGGAGGACGCATGGAGAAAGGTGGCAGCCATAAATCGAAGGCTTTAAGTGTGGTCTGCATGTCCCAGGGATGCGTCATTCACCTAAAAAGTGGTATTGATTTCACATCGATCCAGCCAGGTCCAGTTGAAGTGCTTCATGCTCGGACATGGGGACAGTCCTTACAGATGCATAAGGGAAAGAGGAACGAGGCTCACAGCTCACAGACAAAACATTTAAGCTCACACAGATAAAACAGTTCACAAGCAACATTAGCTCACAGAGGAACAATGTAAGCTCACAGAGAAACAACAGCTCACAGAAAAACCATGTAAGCACACACAGATACACCACCTCACAAACAACATTACAACATTAACATTACATTAGAAACAACGTAAGCTCACAGAGAAACAAAGTAAGCTCACCAAGAAATAAAATTAGGTTTCAGAGAAACATTCTGGGTTCATAGAGAAATAAAATTAGGTCTCAGACAGGAACATGCGAGAGGAAATCTCTGTGTGAGCTCCTGGCTATTTAGAAAAAAAAAACTGATTCTGAGAGAGAAAACAAGGGTTTAATGAAAGCACGAAATTCACCAGCCCAAGCATGTTTCATTGAGGACTGAAGGTAAAAACCCAAAGATCTTGCCAGTCTTATCCACTGTAGAATACAGCTTTCTATCTCATGTGGGCTTAGAGGCTTTGATCTCCAGTTTGAAGACACACGTGCACCAGACGCAGGGCCCATGTTACGAATCCAGGCAAATCGGCATTCGAGTCCCTGTGACCAGCAAAGGTGTATCCCCGCTCTGCAAATTCACCGTAAAATTGAAAATTCCAAATGAGTTTGACTTGCTGGCATTAAACGGCAATTGGCAGGGCATTAAAGAAGAGCCATCCTAGGATAACGAGCTTTACATTCTGGGGCCGTTTTCTCAGAGATGGGCGAGTCTTGCCCGCATTACGCCGCCCTGCTGATCCAGCACAATGCTTTGATGGTTCACTCTGCGGGCCCTGCTCCCTGATCCAGGCCTGGCGCCCTGGTTCCACCACTTTCATGAACCGTTCCAGCTTAATCACTTCCATTATTTCCTCCTTCATCCCTTTCCTCTTTTTTGCACAGGTCTCTGTGGTCATATCTTACCGTTTCTGGCTGTTTCTCCTCTTGATTCATTTTTTAAAAATATTTGTCTAAAAGCAGCCCAATAACAGTCACGTGAAGCATGACATTGCTAGGCGTCTTCTTCTCAAAGCAGGGCTGATGAGCCACATGGACGATCATTCTACACGTTGACATGAGGTTCACCTGATGCTAAGACAGCTCCAACAGTTGCTCCCATTGCTTCAGTTACATTACATTTTGACTAATCAGCAGACACTATTATCCATTTTGAGAAAAACAGAGCCAGACAGTCCCTGAAGCAACTGGGGGCTAAGGGCTTGCTCAAAAGCCCAAAGGTAATGTCACAGTACTGACACTAGAATTTGAACCAGCAACCTTGCGGTCCCAAACACAGCACCTTAAACCACTCAGCCACACAACATTCTGTTGGAACGTCTTGAAGTCTCTCTCAGTACTGCTCGTGGCCTTTCTCCCTACTGTCAGGTCCTTGGTCTTTGTGATGGGGTTCAACAAGGGCCCCAAGTATGTCCCATGGCATTGTGGATTGCTGACTACCTCCCCCTGGTGGCAGATACCCCACCCAGCAGATCCTGCCATAGTAATAAGACCCACATGGTTCAGTTCTTTGGTTCTTATCATTTTCCCTCTACATCTGTATCTGAGTGTGTGTCTTTTCTCCCTGCCTGTAAGCTCGCCCAGCAGTCCGTCTGTGACCTGATGCCCATTGTGGATTTTGTGTATCTGTTGTCCCCGTGCTAGAGCAGATACAGTTATCTTTTATTTCATTCCTCCCAACAAGTTATGTTAATCCCGTCTCCGCTCTTGTCCACAAATAAAATCCCTGTTCCTTCCTCCCTTCCCATATCACAAGGCTCTACTAGCTATTCGTCTCAGAGAAATTCTTGCAAACACAATCACACATAAGCAAGATAGTTAAAAGTAAATGTTTACAGGAGAAGAGAGCATAGTGGGGCTCGCTGAGAGGCCTATACTGGAAACTCTGGCCCTGACACGACCCCCCCTGCTTTGGGAAACATGTCATACTGATCAAGGAGGAAATTGACACCGCTTGAGCACTCAAAGCACCCCCCAAATGTTTGCAAAGCGTCCCTGTGTGTGATCGCTCATTTAAAAAACTGACAGGAAATGTGCAAGGGCAGCTTTTTAAAAAGCCACATGTTTAATTAAAATGACTGAAACTTTAATGTTAATTAACAGCTTCAGAACAAAAGTGGACTGTCAATGGTCTTCAAATATGGTCTGAAAAATTCATAAGCAATACGATGAGTGAAAAATAAATTAATATAAAAAAGGATGAGTAATGAATCTGAAAAAGATGATTTCTCGTAGTAAGCTAATACAGCATATAAAACCATTTAGAAATGAACCATGTCTCACCCCCTGATATGTAAACACCCCCCACCACCACCAAAATCACACAAAGTGCCCATTTCCAGCACCGTGCTCTACCTGTGCGTCTGAGTAATGACCGCACCTTCCCACTAGGGGGTGCAGACCCTGGATACACTGTCGTTCTGTCGATCAACAATTGAAGGGGGGGTTAAGAGCCTTGCCCAAGGGCCTAATGGTGGAATCAGTCAGCCAGCCTTGGGACATGAACCGGTGACCCCCCCGATCACGACGCCCTAACCACAGAGCCACACACCAGCTCAATTGCGGCCCAAACCTTCTGTTAAAAGCAGCTGGAATCGCTCTCCTGCTGTCTGGAAAGTGGCAGTAAGAAGCGGGGGAGGGAAAGAGCATGTTTACCTTAATCACTGAGGAGGCTCCCCCCTCAGAAAACAGGTATCACTTTACCAACACAGTGGTGTAAACTCAGGGCAGCTTCCCTGACATGCACTAATGTCACTATGTTGTTTTTTTTTGAAAAATCGATGCTCATTTATATGTTCTGGGTAAGAATCTCATATACATAACAAAAGTTAATAAGTTCCCAGTACCTGCTATAATCGCATATTCATATACACTCTATTTGTTGTATATTGATTTTTTTGGAGCAGAAGCCTTTCTATTCAAAAGCACTACTGTGTCTGACAGCAATGAGTCTGTGTCACGCTCAGGGGTACAACAGCAGTGTCCCTTCAGGGATCTCTACACATTCGACAGACATAGTGGGGGCGGGGTCAGAGGGCCAAGGGAGGAGCAGAAGGAGGATACACTGCATCTGACTCTCCTCCCACTGACTGTGGTCACAGTGTCAAGCATCTATAATCGCCCTTCCCCCACTCCCGAAACTCACAGCTACGGCAATCCCTGGGTGACAGAGGGGAGGGACCTCCAGCTACAACGAGACAACAAGGTAAACTCGGGGTCGGGGGAAATGCAGGGCTGGCTATTTGTTTGGGGTGGGGGGCCTTCCTCACCCCCACATTAGGTTGCACTCTCAAGAACTTCCCAGGAGTGATTTGCCCCAATGAGAGGGAGCCTCTGTTGCTGAAACCTCATTCGTTAAAAAGTTAACGGTTAAGAAGAAGCCAATTCATTTTATCCTACTGCAACCAAGGAGACGATGACCCAGTTATGAGGTTTAAGCAGGGATTTGATTGGAAGGGGCATGCTAATTGGAACAGATGCCTTCTCAATTATTCACTCTTTGCACAGTGTGTGGTAGGAGCTAAATTTACCCTGCCGGTACAGTCCCGTCAGCGCCCCCCTCAGGTTCCTGTGAACAAATGCAGTGCTGGGGTTTTAGGAGCAACTCCTGCTAGCGGAGCTGTGGTACAAGGCTAAACACAGTCTTACATTAAGGCCCCACAAAGACACTGAGCCACGCTGTGCAGTAATAAGAGGGGGCCAGTCCCTAACACGGGGTCCGGGGGGGGTGGCTCTCTGAGGATTATTTAGTCATATTTTTTCCTCAGACATTTTGTTCCACCAAATGCACTGCTTAAATTGGACCTAAGGATTGTAAATTAGACTGCTAACAAACCCGGCCTGCCTTCAGGATGGCGGTGCCATAGCGACGGCCGGATTCCCGAGGCCTGCGCTATGCCACGCGTGGTGTCAGGTTTCCAGTCGCACCGTCATGCCCGCGCCAAGATGGAACCCGGCGACCTCCGGCTGAGGAATGCATCACTAATGCCATGGATTGCAGACACGGTCTCGGCCCGAGCGGGACACGGAGAGTCCGACGATGGGGGCCCAAACTGCAGGAATGCCTTTTTCCAAACGCACCAAATTAAGAGTGTCCACAAGGTGACATTTTGACTAATAAAGTGCACGTTTTATTTCTTCGTCTAGATGATCTATGGGAGGTGGAACACCAGAATGGTGAACATTACTGCTGACTCCAGAGGGGGGAACGCGAGGGTCGAACTGCCATCGCCCCCCATGCACAGGTGCCAGCTGCCCTGGTCATTTAGCCAATAACAGCAGCTGATAAGAAGCAGCTCCATCCAACTCATGACTGACAGTGCACCGTAGCCCCACCCACAGCGTGTTTTGAACCCTTGTCGCCCCCCCTCCCTCTTCCTCTCATTTATATGCCAGTAGCAAAAGTCTTCTGCTTTTCTTTATTGAGAAGAGACTGTCTAAGAATATCAGTTACGGGCTTATATGAGGTGTGGGACTTAGCTTGTATGCAAACAGGCAGCAGTGCAGGGAGCATATCAACTCAGCCCGCCCCAAACCCGAACAGGACACTCACCCCTCAGCCCCAGCCTCATTTATCCACGTTCATGCAAATGCAGGGCTGCACCTGCAGAAGCTCCCAGGTCAGTGAAAATGATGGGGGTGTTAAGCAGACGGGGAGGATCCGCACACCGGCAAGTGGAGGGGCAGCTAATTGCCATATATGGGCGATATGAGCGCACGGAGGGCCCTAAACACGGTGCCGGTAGAGAAACAGTGTGGCAGTTTTAGATGCATTAAATTGGCCGGCACTCCGGCTTTGGCTGCCGTCCTGGGCCGCCTGGGCCCTCTTATCGGCCCCGTCCTCCTAGCCGGAGTAGCAGGACTGTAAATTTCCTTTATGATGTCATTACTTATGGGGGAAGGGCCGGTGGCCAGATCAGTACTGGTGACTTACAGGCTTGTCAGATCAGACGGAGCGACACCCCCCACCCCCTCCCCAATCTAAAACAGTGACAGTAACGCGGTCCTAAATCGGGGGGGCGGAAGCGAACCTCCCACACCACCTGGCTTGTGACCGTGGTGCCCTTCAGTCTGATCTTCAAAAAAGCACAGCAGCGCCCCTCACGCGGGCGGCAGGGGGGACTATCTCTGCTGTGCTGTCAGAACCCCCCAGAGAGACATAACAGGGGTGGGGGGGGTCTTCCAGAGCCTGTTTGTTCAGCGGCAGATTTACTCGCCCCCCCAGACCTCTCTTCTCTCTAGGTTCCTCATTCCGCTCCCCTCACATCCATATCTAGTGTTTATCGCTCCTGCTGCCTCAGTGAAGGTCACAGTGAACCCCCCCCCCCACCGTCTGCCCCCCACGGGATCTGCAGATCATTCTCATTTCTGCGCATGTTTTCTCTGGACTCAAGCCCTGGATGCATGAACAAACTGCGTTGGTGCTGTAACACGCTACATGGGGGGGCAGAGTTACAGCAGCCGCACCGAAGACACAAGCTCCGCACATACTGCCGACCGCAGGATTCACTGCCAGGCTGCAAAAACCTTCCGGTACCTGTAAATAAAAGGCCCTTGTGTGGGACACTGACTTTGAGTCTTCTGAAACATTTTTTAATCTGTCCCGAAATACAGTACAGGCCAGATCAACAAACGATACATAAAAGCACAGCCTTCGCAAATGTGTGGCCTACGTAAGATTGCCAGTGCTGTGGAGTCACACACACGCCACACACAGCAAACACAATTGGCCTCCCTACAGAGTCACCCCCAGACCCCACTAAGACAGGATCCCTCCTTAGAGCCTCCCCCTACATATCTCCCCCTGAGACTAGATCTGTGTCTCCTCCTGTTGACTCTCCCCCAAGACCAGATCCCTCCTCCCACAACCATTCACTTTGATTTGATTGTACTTTAAAGCCTAGACCCATTGACCTTTCCCTGATACTAGATCCCTCCTTAGTGCCTTCTCCCCCTGACCCTCCCCTGAGATTGGATCCCTTCTTAATGCCTCCTCCTCCAATCCTCCCCTGAGACTGGATCCCTTCTTAGTGCCTCCTCCCCCAACCCATCACAGAGACTGGATTCCTCCATAGTGCCTTCTCCCCCAACCCATCACAGAGACTGGATTCCTCCATAGTGCCTTCTCCCCCAGACCCTCCCGAGAGTCTTGATCCCTCCAGAGTGCACCCTCCCCTTAACCTCCCTGAGCCTGGATCTGTCCTCATGTCTCCCAGTAGTAGATGGGTTTAGAACCGCATCCATCCCTCTTCCACCAAGCACACTGTGTTAGGTCAGTGCAAGCCGACTCGCCCCAGCTGCTGCAGATTCATTTAGAGTCCTGTCCTCCTCTCCCCCTCCACAGCCCCACTCTACCTGCTCCTGCGTTCCACATGACTGCTGTGCATGATTCATTCCAGCATCCATGAGCGGGGAGGGGCAAACGCCATTTATTCACTTTTTACTTGCTCCACCAGGCTGAGGCGGATTACCTGCCCTCACGGTTTCACCCATTTGCCCATTCGCACAGCTGTATTCACTGGGCAGATGAGATCACATGACTGCCTAAGCAGACGGCCGGCAGTCTGCCCTCCCCATGCTATCACAATGGCCCCCACCCCTGGGATATTTTATTTTATTAGCAACCAATAAAGTATTCATGATGGCAGGGAGACCAGTTCAGACATTACAGCCATTTTATACATTTTAGGGAAATTTAAAAATTATGAAAAATGTAGAAATAATAAAATTATTATTCCACATATTAACTTGATTTTGTGATTCAAAGAGGATGCACTTTTTGGCCATGCCTTTTATATAAATTATTTACTCATCCGATACTGAAGCAGCTCAGGCCTAATGACTCTCAAAGCCGCTCTCTCACTCGACCCCTGTGTCTGTGAGGCCAGGTGCTTTGATGACTGACCGTAGGGAGGGAGGGTGGGGGGTCTCGGGAAGTAGCAGCTGTGCTCTGCCTGGAGCTGATGACCAATCAGCACCAAGCTCCGGCCCCCTACAGGCGGGCAAAGATTGCCTATAACCATCAGCGGGGAGGGGCATCGGTGGCAGCGCATTAGGCGGCATCATGTCTGTCCCTGTGGCTTAAACAGGATCACATGGCACTGTGCCCCGGGGCCTGACTGCCGATTCCCCCGGGACAACACCTGGCTTCACTGCTCAGGTGCAACTCACGCTCCCTCTGGTCTTATACATCATCAGAAAGAAGCAGCAAAGTCACTGACAATGTAACAGAACAGGGGTTCAAGAAATGAGACCGTGAAAAAACTCCATGTGGGATTTGGGGGAGAACTCTGAAACAATACGGGAGTCGGGAATGGAGACTCTGTCAGACTCCATCTGGGGCACGGAGGAGGACTCTGTGACAGTATGGGAGTCGAGAACAGAGTGGGGCTCATTTAAATGGAAATTTTTCCTTCTTGAGAGAGATATCATCTGGGGTATAAAGAAGCAGCTCGTACAGTGGGGGCAGTGTCAGAGAGAGCCCCCCCCCCCTTTAACGGCCTCCAGGGCCTCTGCAGGGTTGCCCTTGCAAGACATACCCCAGAGTGTCCCGCGCAAATCTGTCTCACTCACCATTACACACCTAAGAGCTCCCCTTAATCACCTTTTGCAATTACGCATGCGGGCATTCGAATCAACTGGTTTATAGGTCACAGCCATGGGGTGTAACCATGGCAACCCACCGCAGCACTCAAGGCTAAGCAACCATAGCTTGTGTGCCACCAATCAGGTAGAGCACAGGTTCCGTAAAGGCACTGCACTTCTGACCGACAGCTCTGGACACAGACACATACATCCACCAGGATGGTTGTCCTTACATGTCGTACAGAAGGGCATGTAACCCACCAATGAGTAACGTGCTCGGGTGAAACGCAAATACACTGAGAATGCATAAATAAAGGATCACGGGGCAGGGCGAAGCTGGAATTAGCGCTGAATGAGTTATTATCCCTGAAATATAGATATCTCACGGTTTCCGCCTTTACGCGTCGCAATTAAGCCTCTGACTCAGATGGAGGGCGCATTTATTTCCGATGAAAGCCGGCAGACATCCCGTTGTACGGGAACGACAGGAAGAGAAAGGGAGGCGGAATGAGGCTCGGAACTGACACCCAGAAGACGGCCTTTAAGACAGCCGACTCAGGCTAATCGCAGACCAAAGGGGTAACGTCTTAGGGGTTACATGCCACCCCTCCCCCCCCCACCTGCACCGGGTTGCCCCCCCCCTGCACACAGCTTGCCCTGCAGGCCCGGCGCAGTGAGATTGCATTTGGCCGCCGGAGTCCCTGGTGACTGAACCCAGCCAGCTCACAGTCATGAAAAATTCACAAGCAGTTTCCTCCAAAAAAAAAAAAAAAATATATATATATAAAAGATAAAATATAAAATATAAAAACAGGGCCCCCCCCAGGAAATGTCTCCTGACCACCGGTGCCCCTCCTCATCCTGGGGGACAGTCACGCTTCTCTCCTCTGTGCTCCAGTGCTGTGAACCAAGGCCAGTCCAGCCAAATCGGCCCATCACAGCTGCCCCTAACCCTTCTGTTGCCTGAAGTGGGCCCCGCTCTGGCCCCTGAGGGGCCCATTCACCTCCCCAGTGTGGTCCTGTGCCATAGCTCACTTACCCCCCGCTTAGAGGAGCCTCAATAGTACAGGAACCCACACTCACCTTCTCAGGGGTGTCGCGTGAATTTCTGTCTCTTTCCGTCAGTCACATCGTGATGTCACATCGGACTATATCCTCCACAGCAGGTTAACTCAGAGGGGTGCAGTCAACGCCACCTGGACCCAGCTCCCTAACCACAGTGCCATCTGCTGGCCCCTTTCCAAAACTCACCACAAAAGTAGGACTGAAGTGAGATGACAGCTGTGTCCCTGCCTTTCCCACATCTCCCAGGTGTCAGCGTCCTGAAAGACAGATAAACCGGGAGAGGCTCTTCCCTCCCTGAGGACCTGAAGTGTGTTTGAGGATGGCTGCCAGGCCCTGTGAGCCCTGGCCTCCCTCCTACATGTTTATATCCTCCTGCTGAGGGCCTCATTACACAGAAAAGCTTCCTGTCCCCCCCTGTCCCCAACCCACGGATACAAACCCCACCTGTTACGAGTGGGACGACGGGATCAATCCCAGCTCCGGCATTTGCTTGTCTAATGGGTAAATTTAATGCCGTTTTGCTTCTGTCCTATACAGTGACAACAGAGATGGCAAATCTGTGAAGCTCACAAGACGGACCGTCAAGCGACTGGGTTATTCCAGCACTGCCTCTGCTGCAATTCCGCTAGGAAAGGGCCTGGAATGTCAGCATCCCCAACCTTGAGACCTTATAAAAAAAGAATAAACGGCTTTCATTTTTAAAACAGTGCCGTCAGCAGCAAAATGCCAAACCTGCATAAATGGAGAGAAGCATCCACCCGCAAACTAACGACTTAGAGGCAAAAAATGGTCCCAGGAGAGGCGGCTGGCAGTAACACGACGGTCGGCGTGGCGACAGGCACAGGTCCGCCATTCGTCACGGGAGCCGGTGACGTTTGCCCGCTAATTGGGAGGGGGATCTTCGGCGGGACCTGGCGAGGACGTGCCCCCAATGGTAACAAGTGTAGCCGTCAAAAAATCAAAAATCGATGCTGACGCCGGCTTGCAACAAAACCGTCGCAGCTGCGGTCCCTGCCTCCCGCCAGCCGGCCGCCATTTGTTTCATTGCATGCCCTGCGAATTGCGTGGGAGCCGGGCGATGGGGGGGGGGGGGCGGAGGTCAGGCCATTCTTTTAGGAGCTTGATTGTTACGGCACTCCCGCTCCGGGTTCTTAGCGTCTGACTTGGACGTTGCCGTGAATCTGTACGCTGTGATTCCAGAACGACGTGGGCAGAGTGTGACATGTCACGGGAAGCGCTGAACGGCCAAATGAGCATTAACGGGTCAGGTGGTATGCGCGGCCGCCTGGATCTCGCCGTGCCGTTTTCTGTGAACGTGGCAGCATGGACAATTTAACTGATTCTTCATAAAAATGACGACGAAGAGATATGCATAGGTAAAAATATGCTACTATGTGAGCTGTGTGAGGGTGACACTGTGCCTTTAAGAGGCAGGACATGTCCTGTAGGACAGCCACTGCCTTTCTGCCCCAATGGAGAGGGCTCAGTCAGACCCAGAGCACACCCTGCGACGCATCCCACCACAGGCCTCAGCTCTAATATGCATATCTGTGGCTTACTCGTTCTTAAAGCATCCCCCACACACATTCCTGCAGCATGCTCCTTATTAAGCCAATCGGCAGTGCCTGTTTCTGGGACTTGCTCCTTCTTAAGCCAATCGGCAGTGCCTGTTTCTGGGACTTGCTCCTTCTTAAGCCAATCGGCAGTGCCT
>JAABNY020000039.1:6603293-6613918 GCA_015164015.2 Brevimyrus niger
TGTGCCGGATGAGAGTGCAAGGGCCATAGGTGGGTTGAATTTCGACGTCAAGGTACAAATGGGTCACCCAGAGGATCTGTCCTGCATCACCCAGAAAGGGAGAACATTTCCTGTGATGTTCCCTGTCCTGATCCAGCCCAAAGACATGGTGATGAGGCAGAATGAATACTCTTGCTTGATTCTGGCTTGGCAGTTGCACATTTTCCTGTAATATGGCTCATTTGTATTTTTTACTTTGTTCTTTACAGTAACTTGAGTACAGAATACTGCAAACATTACATATCAGTTTAAGGTTTTCCGAATTGCTAACACGCATTTCCTACAATCTCTTCTCCTTTTCTCAAAGCGCTAAGCACAAACCTTAAAATTCAAGCTACACTCACAAAACCTTTGACTCGTCTCGCGAAATCAAACAATTTTCTCAGAACCATATTACCCTTGCTCAAAAGCAAACACTGCTTTTAGATCACGCTTCAAGGTAGTCGGTACATAAACACTGCTGAGTCGCCATTACACGCTATAGTAAGATATTGAAAAACAAAAACTGAAGTCAAAACTGTGGCTGGCATGTAGAGAAACGTTTACCGTGGATGTGGTCTTTTGCATGTTGAGCTGCAAAATTGGAAACCAAAAGATTATAGTAAAAAAATAGTTGTCTACCAAAAATGGCTGGTAGTGTTTTCAATATCTTACTATAGCGTGTAATGACTCTACAGTACTGTTTATGTACTGACTACCTTGATGCATGATCTGAAAGCAGCGTTTGCTTTTGAGCAAGGGTAATATAGTTTTGAGAAGATTGTTTGATCTTGCAAGACGAGTCAAAGGCTTTGTGAGAGAATCTTGAATTTTAGGGTTTGTCCATGAGAAAAACACAGGATATAGCATGAAATGCGTTTTTTAACAACTCAGAAAAACTGTAAGACCAGGGTGGAAGCGGGGGTTTAAATGCCACTCATCTGGGGCCATTTTCGATGTGTCAGGACCAGAATTCAAACAAAGGGGTCAACCTTATAATTAGCTAATAATAGATTTTGAATCACAATTTTTAGTGACAGGGGGAGGGGACACTCCAGCAGCCAATCAGTTTCCAGCTCAGGCCAGTGCTCCTGTGGTCACGCACCCATTCCACGCCTGCTGGGTTAATACCAGTCGACGTTATTGGAGAATGGCCAGCTGTTTCGCCGCATCACCCTGGGGGTAGTTGGCCATCAGCTTAGGCAATGATTCGACACCTTGAACGGCACGTTAATTCTTATCCAAATAATGACTCCGGCAATTAAGCGGTGATTAGAAAAAAGATCGGCATAGCCGGAGGGTCCACTGGGCGCCAGGCTCCCGTTTAACTAACCGCCGCACTGAATCATCAAGAGACTCCCTCCGGATAAGTGCCCCCCCCCCCCAAATAAAAGTGCCAAATATGCCCTTCTACGTGTGTAAAGTAATTAGGGATGACACGTCGTTAATTGAAGCAGCACAATGGCCGTGCTCTGGGCAAGGTGTCATAAACAGCGGCCCCTTACAGCGGCGGTGACAGCGGCAGACTCACTCCTGTGAGGCAAAATCCGCCGTGACGGAGCCCGGGGCAGCAGACGCCCCCCGGCAGCTGAAATGGCCCGCAGGCACTCAAGATGGCAAAAGGGCAGCGCCCAGGGCGTCTGAAGAACGGTCTGGGGGGGGGGGGGAGGCCTTCAGCCCCATGACACAGACGGGATTATTCTGATTGGGTTTCATTCAGACTGAAATCATCCTGGAGCATAAAAGTGCTCAGGAACCCCCTGAAGGCTCCCCCCACAACAAAAAGGACGACCTCACCAGCATTAGCATCACAACAGGGGACTTCATCCCTTCCAATCAGCACAAATCCCCACCCCCCTGAGAGCAGTCACGTCTACAGCTTACGTGTCACCCCCAAACTGAATGTCTCGGCAGGGCAAGTGTCACCGGCGCCCCCCCCCAAGATGTACCCGGCGTTCTGTCTGTGGCCAGGCGAGCCAAGTGGGTGACAGAGCCGACATCTTGGTGTTTGGTGTTTGAGGGGCCACGTTATTGGACGGTAACCCCACCCCCCCGCCTCTCCCCAGGGGTCCCAAGGGAGTTAAAGAGCAGAAGCTGCTCAGGAGATAGAATGAGCTCCGTGGGCGATAATCAGCTCCGAAAAACACACAGATATCCTTCCTGACTGGTTCACCCGTCTCCCCTCTGATCCAACTCTGTGCTCGTTTACTTCTGCCTAGGCCATGTTTTACATGCTGCAGCACTCTCACTTCTGTCAGCTCCCATTTGCATGCTGCAGCTTTTACTGCCATTATAAGAAAAAAAATAAATCAGTCCTTGCTGGATAGTTTTAGCACCAGGAGAGAGCTGCTCTCCACCCTGGTTTGCCATGGTGACGACTGTGTTACAACACAACAATTACTAATGTTACTAAAGTAATTACGAATTAATCTTTATTTTCTGCCCAGGTTTGAAATTATATCATTAAAAAGCATATAGGGAAACAGTCCTATAGGCGTTGGTCCATAATCCTAAATATAGCTGCCTGATCTGTCCCATAAGGAATAGAGATTGAATACGTTGCCACCCAATATTCATCTTCTCCATGAAAATTCATGAGCGCGGCATGCGCAGGCCGGCGTGTAAGTCGGACGTGTCCAACCACCCATTTCCCCAGCACTCTTCCTCCACAACGGGTCCCTCCAGGCATCGTCGCAGTCACTGCCATCCACCCCTTAACACAGCACCATCGCCGCGAGTCGTTCTGGCACTAGCTCACCTGTGGAATTCCAGCTCGCTATCCCGTTAGGCACAACCCCGGCCCCCATTATACAGATTCAAAAAAAAAATCCACGTTTTCCAAACTATAGAGTATCTTCAGACACCCAAGAAGCTCATATTTTTTGCCAGAGCATGCCACAATGTCATACAGGTACAGGAATGGCAACAACAGCAACAAGTCAGTATTTTATTGCTAATAATGTGTTGAATCTCTGAGCATGTGTGACAGAATCCCCTGTGGCGTGTTCCCGCTTCCGAGCCCCGTGTGTCCGCTAATTGGACCATTTTGTCTATAAATACATAAAGACGCCAAATATCACTCCGGCACATTAAAGGAAAAGCCCACACAGACAGTGTGGGAGGGGTAACAAGGAGAGGAAGGGCTACACCGTACCTTTAAGGGGTTTGACAAGAGGAAATCCCATAAGTGAATCACAATTTAATACCAAGCAATTGAGTAAAGAAGGGACACATCAGATAAAACAAAGAAACAAATAAATTAGAATATGTTCTATATATTATCTAATGTACACCCCTGAGTAAACGCCTGATAAAGTGAAGCTTAACAGCCCAGGAATCACATAAGGCTTTTACTGTGTCACTCCGCAAACCAGGATGGCAAACCTGCCTGCGATTGGCTGACGGCAGCCTGCGGCTTCTTCCCGCCGCCATCAAAATCCCCCAAAGGGACTCGGGTCGCTGCTTCAATATAAGACGGCTTATGTGATCGTCGCTGTGATATTTGCTCGCATTTACCGGCTTTCAGTCAAATCTGCGGCACTGTAAACGCCGCGGTCACGGCAAGGCACACGATCCACGTCTCCATTAAACGCCGTGGCCTTTCATCGGCTCCCCCGGCTCCCTTCGCTTTGGCGTCCTTATCCGGCTAATAGGACACTGCTCTTCATATGGTGACACATCTAGGGGACAGGATGGTGTCTCGGAAATTGCATCTGCCTCAAAACTTCACTGGGATAAACATCCCCTTCCATAAACTTCCATGAACTTTTTCCGGAACTGGGCTTTTAATAAAAACAGTCATACTGATGATTTATTTGGAAAAAGTGAGCTGAGCACGACATGGTTCAACCTAATACACCTCAAGGCAGAGAAATAGCACCTTCTGTGAGGCCCATAGGGTTACCTGCCTGGATATGCCTTACCAGGCTCATACCAGGAAGCGATTCCGGATGTTTCTCTGCTTCCTCCGTCTCCCTGCTCTCCCTCGATTCTCCGTAACCCACCTAACCAATACAACAATACCATTACATCAGCAGTGCTTAAGGACCTCTTAATTATCATTTCTTAAATGTAATGCTTTGACATGACCCCCTGCCAGCTGTTAAGAGCTGTTAAGTGATACTTACTTGAATTATTGTTGTTGTACTTGACTGATTGTTTCACTGGGTATTTATTTGGCATTCTGACGAACCACCTGAGGGAGTCCGTGGCCATGCACCAGGTCTGCATCCCCAGCAATCTTAATCTATCTCATCCATACTGAGGATTCAGGCATACTGCTCATGTCGCACACTATCTACATAGCAAACGAGTATGTGATTTTTGACATTCAGCTCAGTCTGAGAGCCCTGCTTGCTGTGTTGGGTTGGGGTCCCTAGCACTGTAGATCTGACAGTCCAGCTTGCTGTGTCAGGTCTGGATCCCTAGCACCTTTGATCTGACGGCTGAGCTTGTTGTGTTAAACCTGGATCATTAGCACTGTTGATCCGACAGCCCTGCTCGCTGCATTGGGCCTGGATCCCTAGCACTGTCAATCTGATCGCCAAGCTTGCTGCGTCAGGTCTGGATCCCTACCACTTTTGATTTGACAGCCCAGCTCACTGCGTCAGGCTTGGATCCATAACACTGTCAATCTGACAGCCCAGCTCACTGCGTCAGGTCTGGATCCTCAGTGTTTAGCAATAAAGGATGGTAAAAATCTATGGTTGTCCTTGCCCTGCCCCAAATATCAAGGATACATCAGTAGCATCTACACCAAATGGGACCAGTCCTATAATTCATTGCACCCCAAATTCATTCTTGGGAAGCAAGTTGACAAGACCACTCTTGCCAAAACCGTGAGTACAATCTTTGAGTTCTTGGTACTGAGAAACACCCTCAGTCTGCTCGTTTTCTTGGGTCTTGATCCCCAGCAGTCTGACCTTCCAGTTCTTTGCACTGGGTCTGGAACCCCAGTAGTCTCAGTCTGACAACCCTGCCCGCTGCATCGGTCTGGATCCTCACCAGTCTCAGTCTGACAGCCCTGCTCGCTGCATCAGGTTTGAATCCCAGCAGTCTCAGTCTGACAGCCCTGCTCTCTGTGCTGGGTCTGGATCCCCAGCAGTCTCAGTCTGACAGCCCTGCTCGCTGCATCAGGTTTGAATCCCAGCAGTCTCAGTCTGACAGCTTTGCTCTCTGAGCTGGGTCTGGATGCCCAACAGTCTCAGTCTGACAGCTTTGCTCTCTGAGCTGGGTCTGGATGCCCAACAGTCTTGAGCTGTGTTCGAAATGTATATAGTGCACTATAAAGTGAGTTTTGCAGTGCTGTTCAAATACTCAGCTGGAAATTCCATTCACCATATAGGCATTCATAGGCACAAGGCATACAAAAATGTAGTGTGCAGAGGCTGTACTTTATATTGGGTGACTTAGACCATCATGCATTGCGGCCTGCCAGAACCATATTTGGCAAACTTCAGTCTGAACTGAAACTGGTCACTGTTTTAGAGTAGCTTGCCCATGGAACACTCACATGTGAGCTATTTAAATAGTGCCATGGCTGACTGCTACTTTAAAATTAATGGTTATTTTAATGTATTTGACTGCTATACATGGATAAAGTTAATTTACAATTACCACATTATATTGAAGACTAGTATAAAACACCATAATTACAGCTGCAGTCCCCATCTTGCTTGCATAGGTGGACACAGTACGGTGAAGTACGCTGTAAATAAAGTTACGTGTGCACCGATTTGTGTTGTAAAGTTTTGTGTTATTTTCATTTCAATGTTGTGAAGACATGTCAAGTACATCATGTACAACATTTACAAAAACAGCAACGCCGGTGTCCACGTTCTGGCGTGTCTTTAAATTACAATAATGAACAGCAAGTACAAACATTAAGACGAAACATACAATACAGAAAATGTAAAGAGAAGTACATTTTTAACATTATATGTTAACCCTAGTAGGTATGTTCTTAACAATCATGAATATCCGGCACGTAATTATGTAGCAGCCCAACACCCACCTAGCGTCTGAAATGTATCGACTGCTGTCTGCCCTTATCCCATAGTGAGTGTTCTTGTAGTGAACACTATATTGTGAGTAAGTGAACTAGTTCACATATTGAACACAGTCTCGGTCTGACAGCCATGCTCACGGCATCAGGTCTAGAATCCCAACAGTCTCAGTCTAAAAGCTGTGCACGTGTGTTGGGCCTGGATCCCCGGCAGTCTCAGTCTGATAGCCCTGCCCCTGATCCCCAATCTCGATTTGACAGCCATGCTTGGTGGGGGCAGCTGGGTAACATTTAATTTCCTGGGCATTAGATGCAATCACATTGAAGGGGAAACCCCCCCAGGGGCTTCCAGGAGCAGCACCGAACCAGGGCAGAGGCTCAGAAATGCACCGAGGGTAAACAGCAGAACATATATAACGGATCTGGGACACTTCAGAGTTTATTTACACAGCCTTGTTATCTGTGGTCCTTTACAACAATGCTCCCCCAGGTAGGCAGACAGGCCTAGGCTGCACAGCTTCAGAATGGACAGTAGGGGGTGCAGTGTCTAAGAAGGCAGCCAAGGTCAGTGCCTCCTGTGTGGATTAGGAAGTAAAACCAGGGCAGAGCTTTCAGGCTGAGCCACGCCACCTTCTGGTTGTCACCAGAAATTTAATATGATTCTATATGGAGATAAATATGGACACGCGGTTCATGCACCTTATACCTCTTTTCTGCTTGGTGATGAACTAGGCACAGATGTGTTACCGGATACCTGCTCAATACCGAAGACACCGAGACTCCAAGCCAGCTGGCTTCTAGGTGACTCTATATTCCCATATGTTCTGCCCGTCACACAATTGCGTCTGGATGCTCCACAGCTGTCGCACGGAAGCCAGCTGAAACGCCCCGCGTGAACGTCGGTGACTAAGCACCCAGCCCTGGCACGATAATGTCCGTCGGAACACCGGGACTCAGCAGCTCCTCTTCATCATGCACAGCAGCGTAAGGAACCAATAAAAGTGGGTATGAAACAGCTGCCAGCTGGCTATGTGGCAGCCCCCCCCCCCGAGGATGGGCGGCCAGCCTCTCCGATTTCGCTTTACACACCCACGCGGCACGTCGTCAAGCGCGTAATTAAATCCATCCCCCACGGCTCATCCTGCTCTAATAGGTACAACACGATTGGTGCCCGGACCTTAATGCTCGACCGGTACAAACCAGTTTAAGCTGTTCTGGAGCAAGAATGTGGCATGGTTCCTCAAAGGTGGAGGAGAGATGGACTATTTTCTCAAGCCCCGCCTACTCGGTGGCCCAATTTTCTCAAGCCCCGCCTCCTCTCTGGCCCAATTTTCTCAAGCCCCGCCTCCTCTCTGGCCCATTTTTCTCAAGCCCCGCCTCCTCACTGGCCCATTTTCCTCAAGCCCTGCCTCCTCACTGGCCCATTTTCTCAAGCCCCGCCTCCTCGCTAACTGCAACAGAGCAGAATTTTCAGAGGTGCAGCTTACAGGTTTCACTGTGCTCATCTTTACCACATCCAAAACTGGACCCCTCCCTCCAGCGCCTTAACAGAAATTAGAGGCAATTCGACCCAGTAGGGACCTGGACTACTGGTTCTGCTTATCTTTAAAGGCTTGCATGGAAGTGTCATACACTCACTCCTGGGGGAGGGTTCACTTTGGATCAATCCAACAGATCCTCCCTCCTATGTCCAGGTCCCTAGGGTCCATCCCACAGCCCAAGACGTGCAGGCAGGCCAGCTGCACACACGTAACCACACACACACACACACACACACATGTTTGTATTCATGTCTTTACGGGGAACATCCATTAATTTTCAGTGGGAAAAATCCTAAGGCCAACAATGGCAATTTTAACCCCTACCCAGCCAAACAAAATACAAGACTTTTTGGCATTTCTACTGTTTTGACTGCATTCAGAAATTAAAATTGAGAAATTAAGAGGTTATCCTTGTGGGGGCTGAAAAGATGTCTTCACAAGCAGTTCACAGCAGCTGCGTAATCACATCTTTATGGGGACCGCTCATTCATTTCTAAAGCTAATTATGACAACCTTTACCCCCAACCCAGCCCTACCCATAACCATAAGTAACCAAGCATAATATGAGTTTTCATTTTTAGTTTTTTCATTGCAGTCACGGATTTTTAAAAAACAAAAAGTTTTCCCAGATGGGGACCAGAAAACACACACACACACACACACACACACAAACACACACACACACACACAGCGGTTCCCGAATGTTGCCCCCACTGGACACCACCAGAAAAACAAGGCAGCACGCACAGTGTGTCTCACCTGACAAATCAGGCCCAGTATAGACGGGGCAGTTATCAGGCCCATGCCTGCCAATCAGAGGCGCACGCCCCTGAATGCAGCACGGATTCACAAGGCTTTCCCGCGGGGCGCACGCCCCTGAATGCAGCACGGATTCGCAAGGCTTTCCCGCGGGGCGCACGCCCCTGAATGCAGCACGGATTCGCAAGGCTTTCCCGCGGGGCGCACGCCCCTGAATGCAGCAGAGATTCGCAATGCTTTCCCGCAGGATACTCACCGGTCAGGTGCCATTAGAAACCTGTCGGCTAAAGTCCTTTTACCATAAACTACAGCTTGACTTCAGGCTGCCCTTCACCTTAGGCCAGTGGGACCGGTGAGAGGAAAACACTGATTGTCATCTTTCTAAAAAGGCGCCGCTTAAGAAATGACTCAGGCACAATAAATAAAACACCTCTTGCCTGGAGTGTCGACATCCATAAACATAATAATCAGTTATGGGGCGCTCAGTCTGTCCCCAATCAGGCAGTCACCTGACCACTGTGTCGCTGCCGCACTTCAACGCTGACAGTCCTGTCATTTCACCGCTGGCTGCAATGATTACAGCACCCGGGCCCAATAAAACCGAAGCCGGTTTTAGTGAAAATGCAGGAACGTCAAATGGGTCACGGAGGCGGAGTCCACAGCTATGCCAGGGCCCCCTAGAGGGCGCCAGAGAGGGCCATTATTTAAAAGAATAGCGCTGGATCCATAGTAATCACACTGTAAAGTCTATCATCATGTATTTTTATGCATATCTTCACCCGTGATTTTCCTCCTGATTTTTGTCTCCACTTTACCATCCGTCCTGCATACAACAGGAAGTCAAGGTCAGCTGAGGCGTGCCTGGCTTACATAGTCACGCCATAAAAACACGACGACCCAAAGGGAAGACTTCAGCTTTGCCAGAATTTCCTACTTTTATGTTAGCAGTAAATATTCCTGCTGTTTTGACCAATACGACGGCGTATATTTGTCCAAGTAAAAGTTTGTTGACCATTAGTTCGTTCATAACCCAAAATTAATTATTCTGATAATTATTGCAAATAATGCAGTGATGAGTTTCAAATTCATAATACAGTCACACACAATTTATAGTCATAAAAACAGCCATCCATGAGGTTTTGTGTTGCTGGTGGGTCCACATGACTATCAGATCTATGGGCAGGAGATCAACAAAACCCCTGGTTATCTGACTCCACCACAGTTATAGAACTCGGTGTGAGGCTCCCACCGTAGATGCGAGGGCATCCCGCTAACATCGCATCTTACAGCGCCCAGCGTCCCGAAGGAGCAGAACCCTTTTCCATTTCTCAATATAATTTCATACTGCTGCCATCCTCTCATGCCTTAATACGGCCTTGAACACTAAAGTGTCCAAATCTCCAACCGCTTGGCATCATGGCGAAAACTCATTCAGAGTGTAATTTCATCTTTGGGTCTGAGCCCGAGGAGGCATGCAGAGCAGGTGTGAAGGCTAAGGAAGCAGCCCTAGCTCTAGAAGCTCCAGAAGCTGACCTCCTAAAACAGGGGTGGCCAGTCTTACCCACAAAGGGCCGGTGTGTATGCAGGTTATTGGGATAAACTGTAGGTCAGCCGTTCAAACCCAGGTGTGAGGACTCTTCAGCCAATCAGTCCTCTAAATAGTGATCTAATTAGGGAGTTACAGCGAAAACCCGCATATACACCGGCCCTTTGCGGATAAGATTAGCTACCCCTGTCCTAAGCAAAGCATCTCATGCTACCCTGACTCAGCAAAACACCTGTGTTTAAAACCTGTGAAATGCATCGCCGCCGATCAATCCGTCTTCCCAGCAGATGCGAAACACCTTCCGCCCTTTTCCGGACACCTTTTCCCGCGTTTCCTTCCTGACGGAGTCTGTCAGCCTGCACTCCCACCAGCAGAGTGAGCTCTTAGGGACGTGTACCATTTATCGACGACACGTGTACAGCTGGAGAGCTTTTTGTACGCGGTTCCATCTTCCACCCTTGTGACCCAGAAAAGCCTGCCGTAATAACGCTGCCACACCTGACGGTTTCCTCCTCTTGTCTGTTCCGCTCTGCATGAATTATTAAACACAAGCCCAGAGACACGGATCTCACGGGCTGGGGGAAAATCAGCAAAAGGCAGGCAGACCCTTCACAACCTTCCAAGCAGGCGTATTAAGCAACAAACAGAGGCGCTAAACTCTACGACTGAGCATGTGTGCATGTTTTTGTGTGTGTGTGTGTGTGTGTGTGTGTGTGTGTGTGTGTGTGTGTGTGTGTGTGTGTGTGTGTGTGTGTGT
>JAABNY020000039.1:6629766-6644016 GCA_015164015.2 Brevimyrus niger
TGTTTTTGTTTTTTTGTCTGTTTTTTTTCTCTTCTTTTTTTTTTGTTTTTTTTTGGGTGGGGGGTGGGACGGGGGGGGGGGGGGGGGGGGGGGGGGGTTATGGGGAAGTCGAGATGTGTAACTGTCTGTGCTAATTACAGCAGTAAAATGAATGCCCCACACAGGACAGGCTGGTGATGTCGTTTTGTGCACGATGGAGATTTGGTGAAATACCTCAGATGAATGTTCTCTTAGCAGTGCAGTGATTAGCACTGTTGCCTCACACCACTGGGACCTGCGTTTGAGTCTCCGCCTGGGCTCCATGTGTGCAGAGTTTGCATTTTCTCCCCATGTTGTGATGGGGTTTCCTCCACGTACTTTGGGTTCCCCAAACAGTCCAAAAACATGCTGAGCTTAACTGGAGTGGCCAAATTGCCCATTGGTACCCATGTGTGAGTGAATGGTGTGTGAGTGTGTCCAGGGATGGGCTGCTCCCTGCCTTATTCCCGTATCCTCCGGGATAGACAGGGGTTACAGAGAATGGATGGATGGAACATTTTCTTATCATTTTAAACAATGATTCAGATTTAAGCCGTGTTTGTCGGGTATCTGAACAATCCCTAAAGCAATCCTAAAAATAAACTCTAAACCAGCACTAAAGTCTATGAAATCTACCTCAGTTTTCTGCGCATTGTATCATAGGCAAAGCAATCGACACTCCTCCCCAGCCAGCACAGTACAAATGCCCTAGCCAATGGGAGCAATCGGCACTCCTACCCAGCCGGCACAGTACGAATCCCCTAGCCAATGGGAAGTTACCTACACTGGTAGAGAGTGAAGGTCTCAGTATCCTGAATCACATTAAGAGTTTGCTAGCTGTAATCTTCAGGTTGGCCACAGTAATCCATACGGTTCGGATTAGAACAGATTTAGCACTGCTTGTTCATAGGTGCAACTAAATTAATACCCATCTGAAAGTCAAGTAGCAATCATCATGGTATGGATTAGAATACTGCTCATTAGAAATTAAAATCCAGTAGGTGTACCCTAAGGACGGACTAGTTATCATGTTTCATTTATTTCCTCATTTCTGAAAATTACTAGTCAATTCTTTCCAAAAAAAATGCTGAATCATACAACCAACTGAGAGTTGGGTATAATTCTAAGCATGCTTACAGTAATTTAGCACAATGTATTCCAATCCAGTCCTCAGAGACCCACAGACAGTCCAAGTTTTGGCTCCCACCAGGAGCTGCATGTCCCCAAGGATTGGATTTGGAAGAACTAAATTTTATCCAAAGCAACATACAATTGAGGAGGCACTGTCAGGCAGTCCCAAGGGCCCAGTGGTGACATCACTGCTAACTGTGAGATTTCAACCAGCTACATTCCAATCACATGCAGAGCAGCTTAACCTGCTGAGCTACACACCACCATAAACATATAATTAATGCTTGTCTAATCAAGTGTTTAGAACATTCGTTAATGAAAAAAATGACAAGATATGAACAAAAATGATTGTTTTGTTGTAATGTTTTGGGATCATCAGTCTGTAAGCGAGATATAAAACACTAAAAATAAACTATACTGTGCATTAAAAAAACGACAAATAAATAAAGAGGGAAACTGCTCAGAAGCTGCTAATCATTAAGATAACGGGAAAAGCAAATTAACCTCTATTAACAAGCACTTCTAACTCGGGATGAAGCGTACAGGAGAAGAAACAGGTACCTAAAAAGCAGGTTCGCCGTAACTAACGCACGTGATCCCACACCGTTTCGGAGACGGGGGTGCCAGCTCTCACATGGGGAAAGGATGCGGCGGCGGGGATTGTTCCTGACAAACGAGCACTTTTAATTATGGCATGTAAACTTTTTATCAGAGCAAAACCTGATGAAAGAAGACTGTGGGAGGCAGAAGAGTCAAGCCATCTGTGTCATTCAGATGCTATTAAATGCTGCAAACCAACACACACACACACACACACAAAGTCACACTTGATGGGACTGGCTCTCCTAATTATCTGTTTGGTAGAAGCAGTGCTTTTTTTTTCTAAACCAATCTCAAGATTGTTACTTGACTTTTACAGTGTTCTTTCAGTGCCCTGAGAATGCAGAAGCTACAGACAGCTGTATTAATTATGCCGACGCTGTCCAAATAAGGAAATGTTCACGCGAACAGTGCTGTTTATCTTCCTTGCTGCATGATGATGAAAGGCTGATGAATGTACTCGCCGTCACTCTTATCGCCTTTCCCAAGTTAAGCAGAACATGCTGCGCCTATAGACAGGGAACCCAGTATCTGATCCTCTCATCAGTGAGATGCAAAGAGATCTTTGGTAATTAAATTCTCATCGTGCAGTTTCAATGACTGAAGCAGTCTGGTGCAATTCCCATTCAGGAATTTCCCCGTTTCATGTCAGCTTTTCATGAGGGGAGATTACCCAGACTCGTGTGCCGGGGGGGGGGGGGGGGGGGTGGTTTGGGGCATGCTGGCGGTTGCTGACATGGGCAATAGCTGCAGGGGGTGACATGCATCAAGGAAATCCATGCCTCACCTCCACAGATTGGCCACTAACAGCAGACTCCTATGTACATTTTATACTTTTACCATAGAATCCCCTGGCCAGCAGAGTGATGATGCTGTTAGGCCCTAAACCCCATCTGCTCAAGGGGCGGTGGACAATGGCTGACCCTGCGCTGTGCCCCCTGAAGTCATTCCCATCTGTATATGTGTCTGTACCTGTTATGGAGAGCAAGACAGAATGGGCAAAAACACAATTTCCCCAGAGAGATAAATTATAAATGAGGGCACAGAGTGTCTGTGATCAGAAGGTCACTGGTTCACATCCTGTCCCCAGCAGAATAGCCAGGTCCGTTGGGCCCTCAAGCAAGACTGTTAACCCCTGAACAGCCTCAGGGGTGCTGGCTAAGTGGCCTGACCCTAAGCTCAGACCCATGGCGTCACTCTCACCTATATGTGTGTGCATATTGAAGGAGAGCATGGTGAGATATGTGAAAAGAACAACGTTAGAATCTAACGTACCTGTGCTCGTACTTGTATAAGGAGTAAATAAACCATACCTATTCTAGTACTCTATGAAACTCTCCAAGCAAAGTTTGCTGTGCTGTATTAATCTATGAACTTGATGATTCATTGGCCCAGCTCTTGCTTCGGACCTTGATCAAAGGTATGGCAGTGGACCGGTTCCTATGGGCCAAGCCTCTTGTCTTTGCCGATCACAGAATCGCATGCAGTGTTACTAGGTTGGAAAAGCTGTCATTCCACCAGAAGTCATGCTGAATATTGTTATTTTCTTCCCATTAACTTTACCAAGCCAGTATGTTTCCTGATGTGTTTGGTATATTTTTGGATCAATGGGTCTGCTTTGCCTTCGGTGGATCAGTGCGGCACGTGCCGTCGGCAGCGTGCGCTCTTCATGAGCCCCAGAGGCCCCTGCATCTTAATGAACATTGCCATGCTGTCAGAGAACCAACAGATAACTAATACTATTCATCTTTCAACAAAGTTGTCAATGTCAGTGACGGCAGGCAGAGATATTTCTCACAGAGCTGATCGGCAGACATGAATCTCGCGTGTGCGAAAATGTACATGCAATGGCATCCTGATGTTAGGCTATTACAGACATGATAGGGATATGCGCCATTCACACATGAACCCCCCCTGCAAATGATAAATCGTGTCTTGTGTTCTGGAGAAAATCACGACAAGGAGACGCAGTGCTGGGACGAATATTAATGCTGAACTTCATGAATTTCCTAAGACTCTTAAAACATGCATTTCAGAAATAATTTAAAATAAAATGAATTTGCACATATATTTTCTGAAATATCCGCATTTATTAAGTGCTCTTTCCATTTTTCCTTTATACTCTGTGTCTCCACTTGACCTAACAGTGGAAACAGCTACCTCAAATTTTTAATCAGGCCAAGAATTTATATCTCTCTTTTTGCCATATGCCATCATTGTTTTGTGCTGGTTTGACCGAAATTGCAACCCTATAGAAGCATGGCTGATAGTTGTTCTATGTTTGCAAAGGATTCTGGGATTCGGCCTTCTAGAACCAATGACACTAGTTATCGACAGTTAGCCTATCCAGATGTATTGGCTGGTACTGTCAAATGAATTGTATGATCGTTTGTGATGGCCTGTCACTGTGAGAGGCATTCTCTGTGCTGGTGAACATTGTGCTGAGATAACCACGGTTGGTGACTGTGCACCCATGCTGGCCAAAAGAAAACTTTCTGAACTCCAGGCTGTTTCAGGCCAACAGGTGCTTTCTTTGAGCTTCAGACTGGCCTGTCATTCAACTTGGAGAAGTCATGACAAAAATGACCAGAAGATGCTCTGGCAGATTCAATAAAACATCTGTGACAATGTCAGCCCGTCCCACTAAATCTCCGACGAGCAGAAAGGCCGTCATGATAGCCCTGGCATCAGCAAGGATGCAGGAGGATCTTTTTGCATTGGACCATATGCCTGACCTTCAGCCCATTAGTGCCAAGAAGCCACTTCACGTGGAGGCTTCCTGCTGCCATGCTGTCAGATCTGAGACACCTTTAGCCTTCAAAGAGAGTGACTTTTGGAGATGCTCTCCGAAGCTTTGGAAATGGATTTTGTGCAGATTATCTGCAGATCTTAGCTGTAATACGGAAGCAATGCACTTTTCACAGCCTGAGGAAAGTAAACTTAATTTCTGCCTGTATGAACAAGGCCTCCGCCCCCACCCGCCCTTGCCCCCCTTCTTAACCATTCTCACTATTCTCAGATGATGATGAATCGACTTTAAACATTAGCACACATGGCAGCCATGTTGTCTGTTCACGGTGCTGATCTCTGACCCCTTGCTGCGTGAAGAGCTGGGATTTCACACGGCATCTAAATTCATGAGCAATTCAGGCAGAGTTTGCCAGACCTCCCCAAAAAAAGACATTTGTTTCTCTTCATCTTGATTTTATGGCTCTTAAGGGCTAGAGCAGAGTACTTCTGATCAAAACATGTGGTGAACATCCAGAATGTGCTGGAATACAGTGAATTTGTTTAAGCATCAATAGCTACTAGTTGGGCTAGTGTCCTTCCCAAATTCTTTATTGAACCGGTAAGCATTCCCACACTGAACGTCAAGCAAATCACTCATCGAGTTTCACAGCTCTGGGACTCCACTATTCAAGTGTTCTTAACAGCACGCCATGAATTGCCTTAATCTATGGAGCTGTATACAAACACTTTAATGTGGATTCCATGGATCCGAACCTTAGGGTATTTGACTTGCCTCATGAGGCCTCTTCAAACATTTTTCAAGTAACTTCAAATGGCATTTTCTGGAAATATTTGAAAATGGCTCTGAGTACAATTTACCGCTCAATGAACTCAAGTAGTTAAATCTACAATGGTAGCTTCTGAGCTGTTTACTTCTAAGAAAAACTAGTACAGAAATTTGCAATCTAAATACAAGTGCTGAAATACTGTTGTATTTGGCTCTTAGAGTAAAACCCTATTTTAAACTGTATCTGTCTTGTGTCTATGTCTCAGTATGTAATGCTTGAATATCCCATATATACAGTATTCATTCTACTTGTTATGGTTTCTTTGCAGTATGACCAATGGGATCAAAATTTCAACTCAGCACATGCATCATGTAGCTGAAGATCATTATAATGACCCTTTGACTTTAACTTAACTTAGAGGCCTGTCAGATCTAAAATGGACATTTTTTGTGTCTCTTCAGTCTCATTCCAAGTGGTCAAGGCGCTGGTTGACAGACGGGCATCTTGCCTTTGAAGATCAGAGCGCTCGCCATGCGTCCCTGTTCTCTCGGCTACGTAAGCAATGCTTTTATCCACAGAGAACATCCGCCCCTTAAAACAGCAGCTTGAGGGCCTGGAACCCATTAAGTGGGGTCTTCCACTCCCTCAGGTTATCGCACCACGTCCTAGCCCCCTCTAGCCACAGTACTACAATTTGTGATGTCGCTGTAGTGTAAGACACGGGCTACAGACACCTTGAGAAGCTCTGTAATTGAACAGGCTGGTGGTGGAACCAAGGTCCGCTCTCTCTGCTTGGAGGACAGTGGCCCCCCTCCACACGGAACCATGCCAAGCAGACCGACAGGGAAGGAACCAGGCTTTGCGAATGCCGGTCACACACTGCCGTCACCTCCCGCAGACGAATCGGTCCCCCATGAACGTCCAGAAGGTCCGATCAGGTCCGACGGCCGGCAAAGCTCCCAGGCTTGGCAGCAGATACCGCTCCCCAGAAGCCGTCATGGCAGAACCGCACGTGGCCTCGAGGTTCTAAAACACGGAGGGGTGTGTTAGCGTGCGAGAAGATCGCTTCTGGGAAAAGCGACACTTTGTCAGGCCAAACTGGTTTCTGAAAAGGAAGCAAGCACTGAGAGAGACAAAGCCAACGCAAAAGGTTTGCATTCCACCTTCCGTCAGTTTCCGGGCTTTTTTGTGCTTGCCATGTGTTTGGTAGGTCATCTGCACACACTGTCTGCAGTAAATTGGTATCAGAAAGGCAGAGCCGTGAAAAGGTCAGATAGTAAGGACTTCAGTGAATGAAAAAGCAGTCTGCTCATCATTTTTATCAGGACTCCATAAAACTCAAGGGAAAAAAGTATCAAATGGTGAATTATATTTTTCTTGTGCTTCGGAGTACTAATTAGGCTGGATGCTCATTAATAATCTCCGGCTGCGCATGGGCCGGTCCCAGCGTAACACTGACTGGGGGTGATAATAACACACACACCTCATTGTTGTTGGTGCTCAATCCCAGGATTTTACACGGGAGAAGCTGTGTGTGTGGAACGGACCTTTGAGGAGAATATGTGAAATGTCATGGAAGATTTTCTCCAAAGTAACCCCCCCCCCCTACAAAATCAAAAATAAACTTTAAAATGGCTCGCCTGAAGTAGGCATACACACCCAGTGAAGAGATCTGAAAGATGTAGGGAAACTCAGAGCCGGCGAATGACAAACATAATCTGAAAGACAGAAATTAGGAAGGGAAAATATTCCGGGGCAGAAGGATCCCTGGGATTTCGCTGACAGATCCGCAGCCTTAAAGCCACTGTTATCTGCAGAGAGGCCGCCTCGAAACAGGCGCATGGGGCTGTGTTCGGGGGCCCGTCTGCGGGTATTACATCAAGCCGGGATCCAGAAAGACGCGGGCAACACAAAAGGCTCCCAGCGTAACTAACATGCTAAAGCGATGTTCGGCTTTAAGGGATGTTGACAGGTAGACAAAGTAGAAACATGTACTGTGAGGAGGACAGGACAGATCACCCCCCTCCCCCAACTACAGACAACCCTCCTTAGCCCTCCTTCATCTGATTGGCAATCAGTCATCACTCCTTCTCCATTGGAGTGGTAGAAGTGGGACTTCCATATGAATTCATTCTCGGGGAGCGAACATTCTGCTTCTATGCAACATGTTTGCTGCACAACAGGCGCAAACAGAACCCTTGACGAGCATGCAGGAGGACAGTGGAGTTTGGGTTTAGAACTCCTTAGAATGGCTCCTCCCACCCGTGCCACACAACCAATCATGTGATTTCCTCCCCAGTCTTGGATTCCCCCAGGACCCAAACACCCAGGTTCAGGAACGCTGGAGGCAAGACAGGGAGGCCCCTGTTCCCGCACTGGCTGTCGGTGTCAGTCCACATCTGTGAATGGGACCGGTATCAGCTACCCCACCCCCCGGGGACGAAGTGGGGCGGAGCCAAGAAGGAAAGAGAGAAAAAGAGCACTCCCACGTGAAACAGCAGTGCGGCCTGTGGCCTAAATTTACGCCAGCGCCAGCCTGGAAACCCTAGCGTGTGGAAATTCTTTGGGGGGTGTGGTTTATTTTTAAGTCTAAATGACTGAAGATTAACTCCAGTGACATCAGCAGGGAAACAGAGATGGGAGGAGGGCTGAGCAGGGGCCGTGAATCACGGACCGACACGAACACACATCTGCATGGACATAGATGCAGTTACTGAGAAGAGGATGGCCTCCTTACTGTGGCCTGTTTAGCTCATTCAGGGGAAGGGAATGCAGTCAAGCACATTTAAGAACCCACGCTTATAGGATGAGGGGGGGGAGGGGGCATCAGTTTAATTATGGCATTACGGGCCAATGAATTGAAATGCTGTCCAAGCTGTAAGACATCAGATAGAGCCTCGGGATCAAAACACTGGGCAACCCAGAGCAGAGGACGTTGGAGGAGGAGTTCCACCAAGGAAGCCACGTGTTGGGGCAGAGAAAGCCATCCTGTGTGTGTTCAGGCACTAATGGGTCCAGTAAAGCTAAGGTAAGCTAAGGTGCCGCCCTGCACTGACCGGGCTCTGATCTGAGCTTCCATGGCGTAGGAGTCCAAGTCCACACCATGGCGGCTCAGCATCACGGCCAAGAAAAAAAACACGTTGATGGCGTTCGGTAATTCAAAGGCAGCATCCATCTGTCAGCGCTGAGTCACCGCGCATTCCGCTGCACATTTGACGATGCGGACCATGCCTCTGTACCGCTTTTATATCACTGCAGAGTGCCCACGCGGCAATTACGCAGCTTAGTAATTAAATTAATAACGAGGAGTAAAAATACTAATAAACTCCTCGGAGAGAATACAGACCATTAAAAATTTGGAGAGAAAAATGAGGGGATTTCAAAAGATTCTGTCCTGCGAGAAAAGCCCCGACGACTTGCCGCTTCTTCCCGGAGCATGATGCAATCGTTGCACATGTGCTTAGCAGGAGATGCTGAAGACACAGGCTGCAGAGTCAGAGCAATTCGCAGTGGCCAGGCACATCTGAAGTGGGAAGGGGAGCCCATTTCAAGTCATGAACCAGCAAGTGCCCTGCATTCCAGTGATGCACGACAGGGTGGAGCCAAACCTGTGATGCAAATAATGCAGAACTGTGTCTGAGTTTGAATTGTGCTGAACCAAATGCAAATGTGAATCCAGCCATGCAGAACCTGGAGCTGTCTCTCTGATGATGGTTCTGAACCAAGAACCACAATTCATTCCAGTAACACAGAACAGGGAGCTGTCTGCATGTGGATGGCGCGGAACCAGGATCCACTTCTGATGCCATTGATGTAGAACTAGGAGCTGTCCTTGCATGTATGGTGCTGAACGAGGATTTAACAGCACAACACATGGAGCTGTCCTTGTGCGGATGGTGCTGAAATCAGGGGCAGTGCTGGATGCAGATCACAGAGAACCGGTACCTATCCTTGTGTGGATGGTTCTGAAATCAGAAACTGTGTTTGCTGCAAGACACAGAGATCCTGGTGGGTGTTCCACAAAGCAAGATTTGTCAGTTAGCTGTGTTAACTTAAGCTAGAAGTCATGATCGTCCAATAATAGTTTAGGTATGGAGCATTCCTGTTGGACAATCATGACTTCTACCTTAAGCTGACCCAGCTTAAATTCTGCTTCATGTTAAACCCCCCAGGACCTGTCCTCATGTGGGTGGTTCTGAAATCAGGAGTCATGTTTAATACAGGTCACAGAAAACAGGCTGCTGTCCTTATGTGGATGGTGCTTAAATCAGGAGCTGTGTTTGACGTGGAGAACCAGCGCCTGTACCTTAATGGAGGAGGCTGAACCAGAATCCAGCCTTGACCCTAGGTACATAGAGCTAGGGGCTGTTCTCACATGGATGATCTTAAATCAATTGATATAGGTGGTGCTGAAGTTGAACTCGTATGTATGGTGCTGAATCAGGAGATGTCATTGATGCAGGTGATGCTGAATTTTTTTGTGCGCAGGGTTATGAAATATCTGCAGCAGTCATCATGTGCTTTTATTGTACAGGCCGGCGCACTGGTGCGGAATAACTTTGACACAATAAAAAATGATGACACCTTCAGAGTAACCCAGTCTCCAACACTGATAAAGTCAATAATAATAGCCTAAGAAGTGCTGCAGTACCGTCTCGAAGCAGCAGATGTCCTTCTTTTATTTAAGCTGCATGACACATTGGTTCACCTTTTTTACTTTGTCCTTATTGACAGATTGCTGCCATGCCTGTGGCCCAGGTACGGACGGAATAGCAATTCCACATGCGGAAAACACGTAAACTCTACTCACGTGCCGGTTATTCATTCATTTCCCCAGAACTACTTACCAAATATAGGGTCAGATCATGCCTGGAGTGCATTGTAAGGCACACACAAACACATACACACACACAATTCAGAGACACTAATCCGCCTACACCTCACTGTTTTTGGACCGTGGGAGGAAACTGAATCTGGAGGACACCCACGCAAACATGCATTTCACGGGGTCAGAATTGGGGCCACGGTGCCCAAGGTGTGAGGCCACAGCGCTGCCCACAGTCACAACAGACCACTCAGCTGGTGTTTGACATATACAGTAAATATATACAGGCTATGCCAGGGGTCTCGGCCAGGGGGATAAATGGCAGCCAATCAAAGAGCGGCACAATATAAATAAGCAGACATAAGCTTCCATTGCAGCACACTCAAAAAGGTAAGGATGGAGCCCCTGACTCTTGACTTTCCAATCGCTCTCTAGTCTGAGCAACTGGCCTTTGATACACTGTGGCAATTGAGCCAGTCCGACAATAGTCAGCCAGCCATCATTAATTCTGGGTGGTCAGCGCCTGGCTAGGTGTGAGGTTCTAGCCCGACCTGTGCTGGCGTTGGGCAGATCATGGCACAGGATGCTTATTTCTGTGATTCTGAGCTAAAATGTTGACGGCTATTCTAGAGCAACCTAATTCTTTGGTGGAAAAATGTTTTTCTTTTCCATGACTCACGCTCCAGTTTCCAGCAATAGATCCCATCAGGATGGATATCAGGGTTAGGGGAGAGTGGCCCCCTTCTGTGGGGTCAGGGGGGAGAGGGGCAGCATCCCCTTAACGTGCCACCTGGAGTACAGGATGAAGCATCGCATCACGGTTCTTGGGACAATTAAATATTGATTTTTTGCTATCATTTTACAATGAGCTTTTCTGTAAAGTCTCACATTAATCCCCAGCCCTCGACAGTGCGATTCCACTTTCTTACATTATCTGAAGGCTTAACCGACATCTTTAACCCGAGGTGAACTTGCCCAGCAAGCTACTCTCACAGCTAGATGGCGAACAGTGACACGGTGAAGTTTACTGCTGAATGCTCTGCACAAATCCCGCCCCCCTTCCCCCCTCCCCCCCTAAAGTAACACCAAAAACTCATTTCCTAGTTTGCATTTCAGTTCTGCGCGAGACTCAAGAGCTCAAGTTACCGTCTTCGTCGCTAAACCGTGAGGAAGATCTTTGTATGTGGCATCCAGTATAGAGTGGCAATATTGGTGAGTTTCAGTTGCGACATCTTTGGTCCCACTGATGCGAGCTTGCTGTCCTTCAGCCCACAGCACCCCGTAGGCAAAGATGCCCCTCCCACACACACCCCATACTGAATAAAATCTGGGGAGTTTCGGGAAAAGGAGCCCCGCCCAAAGCTGCATCATGGGAGTCCTGGTGGGCGCCCCTGGCAGGAGAGGGAGGCAGACGAGCGGAGGTGACGGGAGAGGAGTGATGGGCTCCCCAAGGGCGAGGGAAGGGCTCCGACCCAGCTGTCTGTCATCCCGAGGTGGCCGGGGTCTTCCGGGCGTCGGCCACCTTGACACACAAAGAAACTTCCCCCGAGTAAGTTTGAAAAGCGAAACCGAAGCAAAAAAAAAGAAAAGTGTCAGCAGGGGCTTAATGGATCTGAGTAATGAACGAAGGAGGCGGCTTGGGACGCGGCGGCCGAAGCGGATCGGGGCGGCCCGGCCCTGTGGAGAGTCGCCGGGTCCCCGCTATCGAGTGGCCGCAGAGGGCCGGGCCTGCAGAGCGCCGGCTCATCCCGTTACACGCCCACTGGCACTGATGCCAGTGTGTGGCCGTCGGTGGTGGTTCCCCCCCGGCGGGCGCGTGCGTGCGGCGGGGGCAGTGCTTGTCATGGATGGCCCGCTCTGCCAGCAGAGCGTTGAATTTTGGCGGCCCACCCCCCCCTCCTCGTACAGGCGCAGGCACGGCTAGTGGCGGGATGCGACCCCACGCGGGGCACAGATCCGGAGTGCGGAGCGTCTGCCTACAGGCTCATTTTTGCGGTACTCTTTAAGGCAGGCGGCGATGCCTGCAGCCTCCAGATCACACAACATGGGTTGGCAGAGATTTGGGGCTCAAGGCCCGCCCCCCCCCCCATGCCCCCCTAGCAGCCCAAGACCTTGCTCTTCATCTGTCCTTGACAGGAGAGGAACCCATGGTGGCAGAATGATTTACCGCACAAGGAACGTTTTTTCTGTCAGAATGGATACACGGATGGGGGTGTGTGAGGAGGGAGGGGCATCCTGCCAGGTAGGGAGTGCTGGTTATTGATGTGTCTGTGGGCTTATTTTATGTATACAACCTGACAGTAGCATCCCAGTGTGCTATAAGACGCAGCGGTCCAAAAATAACAGTCCTCCAGATGGCGGGCCCCTGGATTGCATAACAGGGCCACAAGGAGAGCGCTGGGGGGAGCGGGGGGGTTAGGAATGGGGAGGTGGGGTAAAAATCTGTCTGCTAATTGCACAGCAAATGATATGGCTGTTAGAGAAGAAGTCACACCACAAAAGTTCACTGTACACAAGTGCACTTGCTCCTGCAGTGTGTGTGTATGTGTGTGTGTGTGGGCAGAGGGGGGGGGGTTATGTATATATTACATCCCCACAATGTGATAAGAATAACTGTTACTTTTTCAATCCCCACAAGAGGAAATTTTCTTTTAAATCTGTGACTGCAATCTAAAGTAGCCTGATTGTATTTTGTTTAGTTATTTATATTTATTACTGGGTAGGGATTAAAGATGTCTTTGTTGGGATTAGCATTTTTCCCATAGAAATTCCCATTAATAAATGGTCCCCAGAAAGATATGAATAGAAAAGTGTGTGTAATGGGGGGGGGGGGGGTTCACCCGAAAGTATAACCCTATTTAATTACAATTGCAAGTTGACTTGAACCAAACTTTGGTTCTCTCTAAATGGGCAACCACCCTGGAAGACACTGACCAGGCTTCTGCTGTCCAGTGAGCTCAAGGCCAGTGAGCCACTGGCTAATTGGCGCAAAGAGTGCAAAAGTGTACCTGCTCGATGTCCATCCTTTTCACTAGAGGGCAGCACTTCTCACCTCCGAAGTTGGCATCCACGCTGACAGTGACAGTGAACCACACTTACCAGACCTCTTGCTGTAATTATGGCTCGGGATCTTCATGTTCTCTGTGGTTTTTCAAATCCTGGTTAAGGCTCTGCTGAGGGTGAGACTGGTTGATAATGTAAATCCCTTAAAGGGTCATCAGCAGCAGCAGCATAGACAGTGTCACAGTGATATAAATACTGTCCTGTCACTGTGGCAATAACAACTGCAACAAATCAAACAAGACTTCCATCCATTCAACAGAAATGCTTATCTGGCACAAGATTGAAGTGTTTTTAAGGTGAATAACTTTACAGGTTATTTTTTTAAAAGAAGGAAGTAGATGCAGTAAAACGGCACCCCACCCCCCATGAGGAACCTGGCCATCTGCATGTCTCAGCACCTCCCTGCTAGTGGTGGGGGTCACAGCTGCTCCCCCGAGGGGAACCACAGCGCTGGCACTAGCCTTGGCGAACAGAAGCATGTGGGAATGCCAGCAGGGCAGCATGGGTGTGTGTACAGAGTGGGGCCTACGTACCATCTTCATCTCTTAAGGAAGCCTGAGCCTGCTGTTCCATCCTGCCGCTTCGGGGAAGAACATGGACTTTTGTCATGGACAGGAACAGCCCAGGTACAGGTGCTTCAGTAGTTAAATACTGTTAGCCTCTGCACGGACTACATTCACTGTCAGAATCTCCGCCGAGGACACTCCAGCTAAAGGGGCTCACAGAATCTCCAAGAACTACAATCCAAATGTACGGTCTCACTGTCACTGGCAGAATCTCCAAGAACTACAGTCCAAAATTCAGGGTTTCAGTTTCACTGACAGAATCCCTAAGAACTACAGTTCAAATGCAGAGTCTCACTGTCACTGTCAAAATCTCCACCAAGTACAGAACGATCTCATTTCCTGTCATGATCAGTACACCAGTGTTTATGATACTGTACTCTTTCACAGAACAAACTCCACCGTAATCCTAAAATGACACAAACTCAGCATACCACATTTAAATTAGTGATGCGTCTGAGTGCACTCTTACCCCACCCCCAGCACAGTGACAGAGATTCCCTTTGAGGAGAGCAGTCCGGGTTGGTCAGAC
>JAABNY020000039.1:6679625-6702936 GCA_015164015.2 Brevimyrus niger
ATTGTTGTTTTGAGCTATTCTTCATTGTAAAGAGGGTGTTGCGCTCAGAGTTTTGGTTTTTTTGTTGCGGGGGTGGGGGGGGGGGGGGGGGTGGGGGGGGGGGGGGGGGGGGGGGGGGCGGTGTCACTGCAGCAGCTCGCACGACGACGTGAGAAACGGGCCAGAGCTTCCGCAGAGCCGGACGCGGTGCCCATGGGGGTCTCAGCAGCGCTAAGGACACGCCGGCCTCCTTAAAATACCACCTGAGCGCACACTTGTGGCTGTGTCTAGCACGGTAAACGTTCAGGCAGAACCTTTATACCGCATTCAAGCATTGTGGTCTAGGTTAATCCGCGATCTGCAAATTCGCAAACCCAGTTAATGGCCACTACTTGAAGCGGCTTGTTAACCAAACAAACCATCAGGCAGAGGAGAGGCTGAAGGATCACCGCAGTGCATGCCCACTAGGGCGGCGATATGGGGATAAGGGGCTGTAGGTGGACAGAACGGCCTTACCGCTTCTCGAGAAAACCTGGAAATGCTTCTCAGGAGCTTCGGGTAAAAGCGCTGCGTGTCACTGAAGCGTGTCAGTTACTCACTGCATTACTGAGTCACCGCTTTGCCTGACCGACGCGTCTTTGAATGCCGCCCGATCACCTGAAGCAGGAGCGCCACTCGAGATTCATGAAAAGGGGGGCAAGCCTTTGCTGGGGGTGGGGTCAGATTTTAAGGAAAATGAATGAGAACACACCGTTTAAACTAATTAATATAAATTTATTTTTGGGGGGGGGGGGACACTATGTGTGCCTGTAGAATGTCTGTTTCTGTAAAGATTAGCACTGTGTTTATGTGGTGCACGTATGCGTGTCTCTCGGATGAGTGTGTTTTGTGAGTGTGTTTCTGTACAGTGCGTGTGTCTGTGAAGAATTTGTGTCCTCCGACCTGAAGAAAGAGGACAGATGCAAACTCCACACGCATAAAGCTGGGTGGGGGGAGCGGTGCTACAAAGCCATCAAACTGTGGCAGATCACTTTGCTGGAATGGAACAAAGTTATTAACAGACGCAGCTAGCAAGCGCTGCTATCACAGAGCCTTTAAAAAGCAGCAGCTTCTGCACAACAGGAAGCCAATGAAGCAGCTAACAGGAAGCGGATTAAAGCCCCCAGTGATGGACGGCATGCTGTAACCCCGCCCATCACAAAACAAATATTTACCAGTTTCTTATACATACAAAATATTTCACATGCAAGTAACATGCATAAATGATGTTAATAATACCAGAGTATTTTAGGAAAGTTTGTATTACTAAGGTCTTAAATTATTATATGGTTTAAATCCTGCGTGTAATACGTTTTAAATGTTGTGCCTATTATTATAGTACAACAGCAAATCCTTCTGAGCACTGCGTATGACGCTGCCTGAACAGACTCAGTTTAACACTCTTTTATAAATAGGCGACGAGTGGATCCGGCCTGGCAGGAGCAGCAGGACGATCGCGCCCGTGCCCGCTTCCGTTCCCCGCACAGAGCCGCGAGAGGCCGGCCACTCCCCCCACCCGCCGGGGCCATGCCCGCCGCGGGAAGCGCTTTCCACGGGCACTAATTATAAAAAGGCACGGATGACAAATGTTCGCCTGAGGAAGTTTATTCTCAAAGTAGGACGAGGACTGACACGGTTTCGTCTCAGGTGGCCCTCGGACTTATTTTTAAAACCGATTTTCTGGAGCGGCGGGACGAGTCCCACATAACCCCCCCCCCCCCCACATACACACAAAGTCAGATACGTGGGGGGCTATTCTGAGCTGCACTCCCTGCAAGGGTATGGGCGCCGGTCGGGCGGCAGGCGGGCATTCGGCAGGGGGTGGGGTCATCACGTGGCCTTCCACGGCTGCCGTGGACGCTGCATGTAGGTCAGTAACGAGGACGGACGCAGCCCCCGTTTGCTCCAGCACGCCAGGAGATCACACCGACCTCCACTGCCTTGGAAAGCCTCTTCGAACCACCGCCCAGGGTCTCCGAAGGGTCGGGAGCGTACTGCGCCCGTCACGACAAGCCACCGCCGCCGGTGGGGCTGGGGAGAGTCCCGCGCATCCCAAAATAAGAAAGCCTGGCTTGCGCATTTGCGAGAGCTAACATCTGCTGACGCCGAGAAGCACAGCGAGGGGAGGAAGGGGGCTTGCGGGGGTCCGCCTCGGCGTCGGAACTCTCGGGCGGCACCACGGAGACCCGCGGCGGGAACGCAGACCCAGAACCCGAAGCCTATGATCAGGAAGCAGGAGACGGTGAGGAGAGGGGCTGCCAGAGGCCTCTCATCGCGGCTAAAGAAAACGTTAGCACACAGCGGGCAGGGAGAGACAGAAGGAGATGCTTACCTTGAAGGGAAGAGACATGTCACTGCAGGGGCTTATGGGTAATGAGTGAAGACTGCTTGCAGGACTCGTCTCTGTGCTCTGAAAAGAGAGATAAAACTTACAACTTACTTAGCGTTATTTTACAGAGTGACTGCCATACTAAGGAACGTCAGGGTAGGGGGTCAAGGAAAGAGGTTGAGCCATGGGGGACGAGAGAAGAGGCTGCGGCAAGGGGACAAGTAAAGCGGCTGAGGAAGGCAGAAAGCCCTGTCAGGCTCCTTAAAAGGTTCTAAAGCAGCCATCTGCCATGGAGGAACCTCGAGCCCAGTTCCACTCACTCCAAAATCATCTCCAAAGGTTGAAATCTATACTCATCCTCCACTGCCAAATGAGCTGTTCGTTTTATTTATTTTTTAAAGAAAAAGGGCAATTTCCCCATTCTTTATCCAATCTCACATAAGATAACACTGGCTGCTCTGATCTCCACATTCCATTCGTAGGATTGCGGGACCATAGCGGCAGCGCAGAAAGGCGGGGCCTGACAAGGGTCAAAGAGGGAGGCCCTGGGCCCTCGGTGCCGAGCGTGACCCAAGAACACAGCCGGAAAAGGGAAGGGGGGCTGGATAAACGGGCTGTGGTGGGGGCCGGCTCCCCAGATCCCCCGGCATCCCGCATCACCGGTAGTGTGGCCGCCGCCTCGGGCTGCGGGACTGTCACCCTGACGCTGGAGAGATGCCCGCGCAGAGCGGCGGAGATCGGGGATGAGCAGGGACAGCGGAGCACTGAGCACAGGGCCGGAGGTCAGACAAACAATGACGAGAAGATGATTAAGTAATTTCAGGCTTTTCTTAGTGGGTGGTTTAAGTACAGTGATGTATGATGGGAAAATTTGCAATTTAATGAGAGTACGGGGTCAGCAGTGAGGATAAACAGCATCCTCTTTAATATTCATGTGCTTCTGCTGGGTTTATTCCCTGGACCTCCCGTTACAGCCCCTTAATTGCCGCTTAGGTCTGGGTCTGAGAGGGATTTGTTTGTGCGCGCGTCGTCTGCTAGTGCGCGAGACGTACGAAAATAACGCGAGGCAAATATTTTTAAAGATGTAACATAACAGGCTGACATGCGCTGACGCTGCGAGGACGCCGGGCGCGGTGACTAACCGCTTGTTTACTGGGATGACTCTCAAGTTCAGCTGCAGAAGAGCGGCAGCAAGCTCCTGGCAGTGATGTAGGTGCGGAGAACATGGCCCCCTCCCAGAGCACAGCCCAGGACATGAAAGGCCTGCCACGCTATCTGCCTCAGAAAAGCCTCCTCCTCCTTCTTCTCCAAGATGAAAGCGCTTGAGGATCCTATGAGAGCAGCGGCTGCAGGACCCAGGAAGTAAAGCCAATGGGGAGCTGGGGCCTGAATTCCTCAAAGAGCAGGTCCGGCACTTTACCCATAAATTCCGCTAACGCTGCAGCGGTGAGGCTGTAATGTAGGCCGGCTTCCCAGATCGGAAACGGACATTCCCCAATGGCTCGTCGCACTGTGGACAGCCCAGATGTAGGGCACCTGCATGCCCATAGTTACGAAACAGGCGTCATTGCGTTTTGTTCCCCCTGGTGTCCCTTCTCCCAACTCAATCCCGTTTACCGGCCAGAATCGCAATCATCCTCCAAAAACCGCAGCGAATGACATTTGCCAGGCTTTTGACCGAAAACATCCAGCTAGACAAACTCGAACTTCACCCATTCATCATCTGGAGGTCCTGGGGCCCCCAGAGCTCCAGTAAGATGCCGGCCCCCGGACAGGTGACACCATGAAAACAGGGGTTTGGCGACATCGCTCACCTCCTGAAGCAGCTTGCGCAGGCGAAGCAGCAGGGTCTTCACAGCCGTGCAGTCCTGCTGCATCAGCCGCAGGGGCAGCCCCTCCAGGCCCAGCAGCTCATCATCCCGGGGAAGGCAGCAGTCGGGGGGTAGCAGGGAGGTGGGCCGCACTGGCTCTCTGCAGGGTAGGGGGTGTGAGAATCACCCTGGGGAAGTAATGCCTTCGGATGTGGAAGGACCAGAGCGGTGACCACACAACCCCCCTCCCCAGTTTGGGCTTAGTGACAGACGACAGCGCCCCCAGGCACTCACACCCTAGTATGGCACCTGGCCTTTATTTCACACCAAAACTAGCTAAGGTCACCCCTGCCTGCTGCTAATGAGTACCCCCCCCCCCACTGCAGGTGGCCATTTCAAACCAGGGACGGCGAGGATGGAGGCTGGAGCCACATTATAGCTCCCACATGGCAAACACTCAATCAGATAAAGACCCTAGGGTGTCAGATTCACCTGGCCTACATCGGCAGCTGCAGGAGCGAGGCGTCAAGCATGTGCAATACAGTGCCACTTCCTCATGAAAGCTACCTCAAAGGGCTGCAGGATCTCCAGGTTCAGACCGCTCTAGGAACCCCTCCCCCCCCCCGCCAGCAGGTACAGACCCCCAACCACAGGGGTCAGTCATGGTCGCCCAAACATCGGTAAGTCCCTGCTACCCTTTTTCAGCAGCTTATGGTCACTGAAAACTTCAGAAAATTCATTTTCCCTCCAGAGCTGAACAACCACTTTAAATCCCTCTTGCGGTGGCCTCGGATGCATCCTGTTTACCCCACCCCCGCCGCCCACACCTCCGTCCCGCCTGGATGTCAGGGGGAAAAGTACGACTTCAGACACTGACATTTCCACATGACATTTACCAACAAAAATACGTGATTAAAGCACCCAAACTTTCCCTGTCTCTCCTCACCGATGTACAGCAGCGGCGGGGAGAACTGACGGGTGGCGGCATCCCGGGGCGGGAAACATTCTGCCCATGCTCACATGACCGCCTGAGACTTCCAGCTGTGCTACCATATCGTCACAGAGCGGTGCTAGCAGGATGCTATCCAGAGGAGGGCATTTGGGTATGCTGGGTGGGTACCAGTGTATGAATTACACCTTAATGTTTTTTTGGGGGGCAGGGCCACTGTTCACAAGAAAGGTTCCCCTGCATATCCACATGCACGAACTCACGTGTGAAGAGCGGTGCTTTATTCCTGGGAGCACGCGCACACTTGGAGTGGCACACGTGGGCTCACCGAGGTCACTGGCACAGCGCTGAAGGCCCAAACTGGGTCTGTTGCTGCTTATTATGGCACATTAGCGACGGCTCCCAGTCACGTTTCATTCCCACCGAGAGTTTCCTGGCAGCAGAGTGATACGAATTTCTATTCAGGATGGAGCGGGCGCGTATATGGGCTCCGGGCGCTCTCAAGGTCCAAATGAAGCCAGGACGTCCTCATGCACAGACAGAAAGCCATGAAGGCTTTGAAGTTACGGCGCGCTCATGCGGTAAAACGCGCCCTTATGAAGAACGCGATTTATGGCTCTTCACGCCAGGAATAGTGTGAAATGGGGCGATTTTCCTGTAACGTTATTTCCCGAAGAAATATTCTGTAATGACACCTAATATGCGATTCACAAAATAATTTAAGAGTCGGGGGGGGGGGGGAGAATGAATACCCAATATTACTTCCACGTAGAAAATGAGTAGGCAAACTGTCAGGATCAGAAATGGAGTAAAAAGATGTATGAGGCTTTTCATACCAAAGCATGATGAAAAAGCTTGTTTTACGGACGTTTTATTTTGTCTAAAATAAATCAGTATGCAAGGTAAACATATACTTCAGGGAAGGCAGGGCAGTCAGACTTCATCAGAAGATGTTTCAAAGGGGTACTTTGCAGAGGCTGCTATAAAGTCACATCCCCCCCCGACAGGTGATCAAACCTCCACAGACATCAACGTTCCCGTTGATCCTGTGTCCTTTTCCCTCCATGACCGAAATGTCTGCCTTCAGGCCTGTTGCCTAGGTCAAACCTGGGCAGGCAGATAAGGGGAGAGGACCCAGGGCATGAGGACCATTTTGCAGGACCCGGGAGGCAAGACAGGCCTCACAGATAGTGGTTTTACACCAGGGGTCGGCAATCATATCCACAGAGAGCCAGGGTGTATGCAGGTTTTTAGGATAACCTTTAGGTCAGCTGTTCAAACCCAGCAGTGAGGACTCTGCAGCCAATCAGTCCTCTAACTAGTAATCTACTTAGGGAGTTGCAGTGAAAACCCGCATTCACACCAGCCCATTGCAGATAAGATTACCCACCCCTATTTTACACTCTACCCGATTACACAGCCTCTTATTGACTGGGGCATCTGGGTTAAGTGCTTTGATCGGGTTGTGGGGGGGGGCAACAGCCGGGTACTTGGTGGCACCTGAAAGAGAGCCGGTAATGGCTCCTCCATATTATTCATGATCATCTGGAAGGACACCAATGCCTTCGGTCGCACTTCTCAGCCGGAACGTCGGGCCTGCTTGAGAGAGGCGCGTCTCAGCCGAGGCCTCGGAGCTTGCGGCTCCATCGGCAGAGCTCTCAAACTAAATATATCGCCGGGATGAACTTCAAATTAACTGGAACGGCAACAAGCACCCACAGCCGGGAGAGGAAAAAGGGCCCTCGGCTCGTGCCAGTCGCCTAGGAGAGCGAGGCGGGTGATTTTTTACCACCCAGCGATTTGAGCGAGGTGTCATAGGAAGGCCCAGGCAAACGAAATTATTTTTGTTTGATTGAGACGAAACACACGCTTATTTAACATCAAAGCAAACATTCATTAGTCTCTTTAATATTAAAAGAAACCATTAAAGTGGGACATGTTTCAGGAGACACAGTCAATCTCTCTGCACCAGCGTGGGATTTGGGAATTAAATTGATAAATGGTCCAGGTGCAACAAAAATGATGCATAATAACCATGTTTTTTATGGGAAGGAGCATTAAGTGATGTACATCCAAGGAACTGCATTATAAACATAATCTGTGCATTCAGGATGAATCACGTGACGCTGACACTGCGGTAATGGGGGGGGCAGGGCGGTCATGCGTCCGAAGGCGGGTGAAGATGCTGCTGTGGCGATGCTCTGGGCTGTAGCTGTGCCTATGCACCGTAATGTGGGACACGTTCAAAAATGAGGCTCCGGCAAGTCACTGCATAAGCTTGTGAGAAAGAAGGTGGGGAAGGGGGGTCTTTAACAGGTCACAACCACACCCAAGGGGTCGAGGTGGCACAACCGAGGAGACTCAGCAGCTGTTTTTTTCAAAACAAGTTTATCATGAAGAAACTATTAAATTGCCTTAAGAGCCCTGACAGCATTGTTTCATTTATAATACAAATCCAATATGCTAGGGGCAGAAGCGATTACAGCTCCCTTTCTTTGTTGAAGCCTGCAAAGATGAGAATCCATATTAATGTTACAGTCAGTTTACTGTCATCTCCTGCTGAAGGCGCTGGTACGTGTTTGATGTTTGATTCCCCATTAACAAGTCTGCCCAGGGTCCAGAATGGAGACACAACCTCCTACAATGTCCTAACAAACAAGCGCTACACACGACACTTTTGAGGCCGCATGTCCTGTTTCAGGAAAGCGGCTTTCCTTAATGAAAAATGTAATGTGATCTATCCATTACTGTAATAACAGCCTGGTGATGTACCTAACATTTAGCCGCTGGGTTGCTCTGCTTTATACAGTTTCCCATCAGCTAACGGACAGGGGGTGAAACTTTCCGGTTGCACATTGCTGACACCGAAAACAACCTTGACATCTCCGTTGAGTGATTTAAAATGCTGGTCCATGACAGACAGACTCATTTCACAAGTCACAAGCAAAGAAACTCAGATTTGCTGGGTAGGTCTGCAGACCGCACAACACTGAACACGCATCAATTTAACAAACAGCCATGCTGAAACGAAGGTCCGCTCACAGCTGACAACTTGGGGCTTTGTACCTTGTCCCAGCATTTAATTGATTGATGGATGAAATGATTCATTATATTAATGATGTACTGATTTGAGAAGAAAGACTTTAAATCTATTGAGACATTCTGATGGTTTACACCCAAAACAAGCAGGTGATTTTTCTACTAAAACAGAAACTGAACCATCAGCTGAACACTGAGGACCCATGACACACATTGCCAGATGGATAGGTGATTCCGGATATGAAGCCTGAACAAAAGTAATGCTCCAAGCAATTCACTGAACGTCAACTTCTTCAAAAAAACAATTAACAAATATAAAAGCTGGAGGTCCCACCAGATCTTGGCAACGCCTACAGCATAATCACAAAGCTTATAGATCACTCCATGTTAGTCACAACATCCCAGCACTGTTACCATCACCTCTACTGTGATCCTACATCCAGATGGGACATCCATCTGGGGCTGAGTGTTGTCTATGAATTCTCCCACCATTGAGGGGGAAAAAGCAGAAAGTAGCTAGAGCACAAACAAGGTCCAAACAGCTGTTCAGCATTAAACAAGCACACAGGCGAGTGCACGTAGCATCAAGCAAATGTAGCCTCAATTTACAACACAAAAGCCCCCTTTTGGCACATGCCCCGCTTTTAAATATGCATCCGATATACTGAGAGGGGTAAACAACAACAAACAGAGGAATGCCAGACATGCGCTGCTTGCTCCGTGTGCTTTTTAAGGCATGTCATTTTATTACTTCATCATCCATCCATCCAGGCATCTCTCGAAATGCTAATCGTGGTCAAGTTTGCAAGTTTAATATGATCATTGTTAAAGAGAAAGAGCAGAAAAAAATCAGGAATATGTGTACATTAATCAGAAACACAAAGAGTACAAAAAGGATTTGAAAACAGGCACAGCAGGAACCTGGTTTAGGAAATTAAACACTATTAACGCTCCTTAAAAAAAAACAAAAAAAAAAAAAAACAAGAGCTGCATTGAGTTAGCAGCATAGCTTGCAGAATCATACATCACAGAGACCATTTTGCCATGCAAATGAAAATATTTTCAAAACCAAAAGCACAGGAAATACAAACCTCTACAGCAGGCAAACTCAAAATTAGCTGACGATTGTTGAACTTATTTCAGCTTTGTTCCTTTAACTTCAACACAAATATAAATGGTAATATGAATACAGAAGAGCCATACCACCCTTTAGCATATGAAGACAACATTTCTCCATGTAAATGCTTCAGACACTGCTCATTCCTCACATTTATAAACTGGCCATAGTGCTAAATGGATTCAAAGGGTCACAGTGGGTAACAGCAGTATAATGCATATGTGAATTGCAGTTTTGCTGTTAGCAGTAGGGAAATGGTTAACTTCTGGCTCACCTGAGCTGCGGAGGACCCAAAAAGCCATGGCTGGGGCAATACACAGGCAAAAAAGGCCAGAGGAAATAACAGCACATCAGGAGGTATTAACAAAACCCCAGTCAAACTGTACTTATCAGCAAATGCCTCCCTGCTCTTAAAACCTCAAAAATACTGCTGACGACTTTAGTGGAAAGTTGATCTTTGGAGAGGCTCTCAACTGTGGTTCGGGCAGCTTCAATAGTGAAGACCACAGGGAACAGCAGCACAATCAAGTCAACGACTGAGCTGGGCTGACAATTTGCCCAGAAGAATTAAATCAAGTCTCTTCCACCTGTAATTTTCAGACGTTTCAGAGGTTGCATAAATAAAGAAAAATGATTATTCAAGGGAAATTACTGCTATAGTATGAGGCAAAACACTCATCCATGTTTAAATTACAAAAGGTGAAAATATACTTGCCCTCCCTCCAAGAAAAAGAAAAGGCCAGGTATGCACACCTGACACAGGCTGTGTCACACCTCACATCATATAAATCATACTCGTGCAGCCACACACACACACACACACACACACACACGACTGAAATCACTGAGTACGCCCTGCCTGCACACCATGCTCACATATTCCCAGTGCATGCAGTGACCACAGTCAGATGGGAATTAAAATTCAATTAGTCTGTTTCTGCCTCACATGCACCTGTTCACCACCTGCAGCGCATTTTGTTTGCAATGAACACAATCTGAAGGCATGTCTAGGTCCAGCTGCGAGTGCCTTCCGCACTGTTATTTTAACCAGATGCGGCTCCCACACGAACAACCACCCCCCCCCCCCCAACCAACCCACACGCCACGTGGATGTTCCTAATTAAACAACGGAACAGACTTGGGCTGCCCTTTAAAAGCATTTTATGCCCCAAGACACTGAAATCCGTAAATTAACAACTTAAATGCATGGGTTGGCTTCCACTGAATGTCACCAAACTCACCCAGGCAGAAGTCAAGCAGGCAGAATTCAATATAAAACAAAATAAAGGAGATACAGGGGAGAAGAAAAAAAGACACCCTGTGCCAAGGCTTCCTCAGGAAGGCCAAAACCTGGGAAATGCTATTCTGATTCCAAGAGGTGATGAAAGCAATGGCGGGTCGTACATTTTTGGGTCTAGAGCATGCAAACAACCATGTTAATCCCATATTAATCCCATTTTGTGACCATCCCTAAACTGAACCGCTTGAGTAAGCACCCGGCTGTTAAACCCACACAAAACTCACCGCTTTACGCAGTCATTTCTGGACATTTTTGACACATTCAGGCACAGCGAAGACTGTAATAATGACTAAATTAAAATCAGGGGAGGATGTTCCAGTAACCTGGCAGTCAGTTGTCTTGGGTGAAGGTCGGATTTGCAGTGAGGTGCCTACTCAGCAGAGGGAGACACACGGGAAGCGAGGCTTCAATAAAGGAGCCCCCATCGATAGTACATGGTTTTGCTGAACCAGTTACTAAATTGATTGCTAAAACGATGTTGATTTCGTTTGTAGCACGCAGCAACCTTAAACATGATACCAAGAATATAATGCAAACCACCTTTACAATCGCATGAAAGTTTGTAACATTTTACAAACGCGCGGGACATGTACTTTTCCTTTTATTTTAACTGGCTCTGCAAACTTGATGAATCTGCTTCCGTATTCTGTAAAAATAGTGAATGCATGTCGTGAGACCCCGTCTGTCAACAGTTAACAAGATCGTCACTTAAAATATAACAGCGGAAATGTGGTCACACGTCACTCTGGGTTCTCCAGGTGACTTGTAGCATTTTTCCACGCAAAACACCACAAGCGAAGTAAACTTAACTTGAGGGGGGAAAAGCCAATTACCTTCTGCATAACGGGGCTCATTACTTCAGAACGTGGACAGAAAACCATTAGTTCTGCTCGCAGCATTTTTTTCCCGAAAAAGCAAACCCCAACAATAATTACACATAGCAAAATTAATTTACACTGCCTTGACATCCTCAGCTGGAGTAATAATAAAGACGAATAAATCGTGGGAAATCGGGGGGCAGTGTTGTCGCGGGGCTGGAGTAAAGCACCAGCCGAAGGAGACCCCCTTGAGCCTGCACTCCCTGGCTCGACGAAGCAAACACATACCTCATTTGTCGTTTTTCTATTAACAGAAAACAATTAAGTAGGATTTGCCTCTAAAAGCAACATGCTGTCGAGAAATCAGAGCTACATTAGACCTCTGTGAGTTCTTTAGATAACGCCTCAGTGGAGACGCAATGTCTTTTAAAACATCAGTAGGAAAACTCGCCTGGCTCATGGCTGATTAGGCCTGACCGACACAGGCAGTCCGCCGTCAGCAAGGAGCTGAGCGTCCTTTTATGCAATAAACAATAAACGGCAAGGCGGGGGGGGGCACGGACACACGGCGGACTTTTCATTATTTATGGAGTCCGACGTCTACAGAAATCTAACGGATAAAAACTATGAACTTGGGAGATGTTAAGAAAGTGGGGAAGAAGATGAAGACTTGAATCATCAAAAGATCTTAAAACCGCGTTTTTCTACTACGACAGCTGTTTGCTACGAGTGCTTATATGCAGACTTAATATTATCTAATCAACCACGTTTTTCCACGTTCACTTCGGTAGAAGTGAATTTTTTTTTACATATATAAATAAACAAACGCTTGTTAAGGAAGTCGTTAATATTAACAGCGTATAGTGACTTGTGAACCTCGAACCCCGTTGAAACATTTCACGTCGTCTCGTGATCCCCGGGGGTGTTTCTCTACTACACGAGCGGAAGCTCGCGCTCGGGGTCTCGTGCCGCATTCGCGGAGAAAGGCGGGATCGCAGAGCCGCCGAATTATCCAAAAGCACTACTTTAAGTGAAGAGAGATCTGCGTGGGGGTGTTCGACTCTACAAATTTTGTAGTTGATTTCGATTACAGCAGTTGAGAATCGATGGAATCGATTCTAAGAGTCTATTCCAGATTCTCGAAATATCTTAAAATATGAGAGGAAACAGGTCGTTAAAAGAACAAGACAGTATTATAAATGGCAAGGCATCTTGTTACTTTACAATTCGTTTTATTAACTTAATCCTTTGCTGGCAAGTACACCTTTTAAAACTATATACATAACAGTGTACCTTATCAATTATGTCTTGTTTGCACACTTTGTACAAAAATAAAATGAATGGGTAGCTAGCTATTTCGTTAATAGGGTTTGTTTTCTCACTGATATATTACAGCGCATATACTTATACTTCAATGTCTGTTTAATTTATTTGTTAATTTGATAGCTTTTTAAGCAAAGTACAGTCATTTTGAGAGCCGACTAATTTAGCTTGTTAATGAGGGCAAAACCTGTACCTGATTTTCCTCTGTCAGCTCCTTGGGATGAGTAGACTTCAAAAGTTTTATCACAGGTGATGTTTTATTAAATGCCAGCATTTTATTATAAATACTGCATTTAACTTTATTTGCTGCCTTGTTTGAAGCAAAATATCACCAAACAATCACATTTTAGATTAATGATGCCATTTCTAAATGACAGCCAAATCCAAATTAACTTACTTCTAAAATATCACTCATAATCCCATTAATGAACGAGTTCTTTATTCATTTGTACTTTGGACATACACTGACGTGAATGACGATCATGAACCATAGTGACTAATGAAGGCGATCATCGACTCGCAGCATCCGCAACAGCCTCCGTTCACATCCACAGGATTTAAATTTTTTGACAGGTGCGCAGAAAAATCTACATTTTTTTAATTAACTGAACTCGAGTCAACTCAAAAGCTTTGGGCTTGACTCTCAGGTTCCTAGCTGCCTGGAGTCAAGTAGTTGGTTCTTTTTGGAATGGACTCCCAGCACTAGTGATACATCACTTTACAAGATCAACCTTACCATTTAACAGGGCAAGTTCTAAAACCTGGGGACCTCACCTAATGAAAGTGGCTACAAAGAAGATGGCTGGTCAACTACAATCCCAGTATTGAGACTGCCAATATTAAGCCAAGTGACTACCTTGCATTCTGGAATTGTAGCCGCAAGCTAAAGGCGTCCTTCGTCTAAGACAAGCACCTAGATTGATTCCTATGCCAGGCAAACTTAGAGACAGACGGGAAATAGTGTTCTGTTAATTCCTGTGTCGGGGTGTCTAATGAACTGCTGAAAAAAAGATCTCTGCATTCGCATGTTCAGGATCTAGCTGAATAGATCAGAATATGTGCCGACTGCACTCATTTTGTGAGTAAGAAACACATAATTACTGTCTCTAGAGAAATGTTCTATCAAAAGCAGCACAATTACAGGGCACAGTTTCAAAACTATATGCCTGCACAGAGCTTCAGATGAAATGCACGAGAATTCCCTCTACATGGAAAACTGAGCTCAAAGGCACAACAGGCTGAATGTGATTGGGAAAATATAAACACTACGTTCAAACATCACCTCAGCAACATGAGAGAGCAAAATAATAATAAAAAAAACAGGCAGAGGACATGAGACGCATCTGCTCTCAGAAGGACCTTTCCCACATTTACACATCCAAAAACTCTGCTAGCAGGTCATAGTTCAGACTCACTGTGTCCCTGTCACTTGTACTACATAAAAGCATTTGTATAACACTCCAAAAATAAAGATTTTCACAACAGTGCTTTTGAGAAAAGGGGAAAAGATGGGTGAGGGGGGTTTACCTGTAAAGAGATTCCACCCCTTTGGCCTCCTTCCCAAGGACCTTATCTGTCGTTGGTTCCATGGGAGAGTGCAAGAGGGCCAGACATGAAGCCAAGGATTGGCTGGAGTCCTCCCGGGACACTGGAAGGGGAACAACAGGCCAGCATGTGGTCAGAGTGCTCACATTCTTCAGAACAGCAGGGAGTGCAGTGGTTAAAGGCTGTGGTTTTAATGCAGTAAGTTTTGCAAGCTGCTGCTTTCCAGAGTGACTAAGATGAATACAAAAATAAGTTCAAGGCACTAAATCTCTGCACTGCTCAGACAACACAGGTAGGCAACTAACCCTAAGCCTACACTCTACTCAAATAAGACTGCTGGGTGAACAATCCTAAACTTTCACTATATTAAGGTGACTAACCCTAAACCTCCACCCCACTAAAATTACACATCTGTGTGTCTAACCCCTTAGGCAGAAACACATTCCAATTGTAAAACAACAGATCCAAATTGGGCTGTATACCTTGAACCCAATAATCCTATTCCTTCACATACTGACACACATGCCCATTTAAGGTTTGGACCTACAACAATCCGGAGCAGTAAATTACTTTGTGTGAAGTCCTACCAAACAGATATATAATTCAGCTTAAGGGTGCCATTGGGATCTATCAGCCAATAAGAGCGAGGGGGAGGCTAGCTCCGTCTGAATGAATTTTAATGACATAAGAATCACACACCAAAGAACACGGCACAAACTGAGGGAGACCTTGTGTGCTAAAAATCAGTCAACATGAAGATCCAGTGCCACCTGAGCAGCTGCAGTTCTGCCGACACTGGCTGTATCAGAAGCAGTGATTGATACACAACAGCTTTAAATGCATCAATGATGTTAGTGCCTGGGGCATGAATCCTCTGGTAGGAACTCAGTGATGTGAGTTTTTGTTAAGCACTCATGGTCTTCAATTCCTATGCAGAAATACCCCAAGTACACAGTTTGACACACAGACTAACTGCAAACGAAAAAATACTGGGTCACAACCGGTTTATTTTCGTGAGGAATAATAACAATAACAACGATCATTTGTGAACTAAGACGGTTATTTTGGAGATAATTATGTTTTAGGAGTATTTATCTTTAAATTAACACAGCAGTGCTTCCTGCAGGACTTCCTGATCAACGGACATACAGATATCCAAGCTGTATTATGTTCCCAAATCAACATAAACAGGGTAAGGGAGTACTGTTCACCCCAACATCCCCACTAAAATAGTGCAGTGATGTTACTACCCCAGGGGGTGATTAGATGGTTTTGTTTGTTTTGTGGGAGGTGTGAACAGGAAGGTTTCTATCACACGGATAAAACCACACACACGCACACACGCGGCAAAAAAAAATCTGCAGCCTAATCGGAGCTCCAAACACACAAAAGGGCACTGGGGGGCACAAGCCCTCCCTGCACTTCCCGCCCACAGCCAATGAATAACCATCATGAGCTCTAATCGAGGCGACAGACGACTGAGCACCCTGGGAGCCATTCTCGCCTTCCTGTTGTAATTAGACCGTGCCGTTTACATGCATATATCTCTTTAAATTCATCACCAAGGATCTCACACAGAAAAGTCAGAGCTTATCTAATTAAGCCCAAGGCAGCTGCCACTGTTACCAGTGACCGACGGAAGGCCCACCTGGTGTGTCTGGGAGCAGCCTCATCAAACACGCATGGGTCGCACGGGCAAACCGCCGTGTGGCATTTCAAAAGCGAGCCGAACTCTCGAAGACCCGCAATCTTCCAATAATAACACTCATCTGCCCACTAAGTCATACCTGCCACAAAGAATCAAAGCCAGCCGGTTGTAATTACCATGTCTCAAGAGGAGAGGGAGGGAGGGAGGGAGGGACTTCACAGCGACCGGGTTTAAAATCGGAAGGAGACCCAAAGTGGGCCAGCTGATCCTCATATCATCTGATGCCCCCCCCTCCTAAAACCATCACAGCCTGGATCTCACGGACATCTGGCTCGACACGGAGACATGACTTAGGCGGCGACCCATCCCTACCACGGTGCTGCCGCTGGTCGTCCGACAGGTCCAGGTCCAGCATCAGGTCATCCTCATCCAGTTCTGAGGAGCCCAGATTGTTCAGGACGTCCTTGGGACAGACCAGGAGAGGGAGGGGGGCAGGGTGGAAAGTGAAGAGACAGAACACAGCGGTCACACAAAGTTTAGGGTTTCAGGGGGCCATCTGTAGAGTCATGGTAAACGGAAGAACATGCACAGCCTGTGAGGTTACACAAAGGCTAACGTGTTTGTAGAGAGGAAATAAAATCATCCTGCTTTAATAGAAGGTACCCCTGTGGGCTTTTTCTTCCAGAGGCAACAATGCACCTTTAGTGCATAAGCAGAATGAGGAATTTGACAGGACACATCAAATATTTGATTTGCAGGCTAAAAAATAATAATAATAATAATAATCCAGGGAGCATGTGGCCTGCGGCACTCAGTAAACACAAGGTCTCACTGCAATGTCCTCTGATAAATAATTTGCTCTCATGCCTCTTCAAGGAAAAATAATTTCAGCCAAACACTGCTTAGGAAACAGTGACCACAACATCCCTCACCAAGCACCTAGACAAGGATAGTCTGATGTTAACTTCCACGATAAAAGGGAATTTTGATTTGGGCAAATGGTGTGCAAATTTACCATAAAAATTAACCCAACCATGTGTTTGCATGCTGAGCTAATGCAGATGACAAGCGGCTCGATTTGATTACAGCCATATCGGCCGGTCTTAACGTGTGGACTGGGTGACATGGACTCCAACACCTACAACAACCAGTGAGGGAATAGCTGCAATTAAAAACATCAGTGTTTTCATGCCCAACAGTCCCAAGGTGTTCCACAAAGCAGGGTTTCAAGATTAGCTTAAGATAGAAGTCAGGATTACTCAATAGGAATGCTCCTTACTTAAACTATTGTTAGACGATCACGACTTCTTGCTTAATTTACCCAGCTAACTGGAAAATTCTGCTTTGTTGAGCACCCCCCAGGTTTTTAATGGCTAATTGTCCTAGTTATCAGCATGTCCCTGCAATTTTTAACAATGCAATGAGAATTTTAAATTCACTAAAGTTTCCTGAAAGACTAAATAAATGACACTATATCAGCAGCTTCATAACTAAATATGGTTGAAAATGCTCTTTAAATGCATCTTTACTTGAAAATAAAAGCTAAACCTACTATGTGCAACAGATTGAGGATTTTACTGTTCCTAAACTTTGCCACGATTGTTGAGGAGAGAGACATCTAAACCCTATTTCACCCAACTCTCATACACAAAGCCCATGTGACATTAAAATCCTTGAGGAAGCAAAGGGATCCGCCCCCATCAATTCCCTGACTGACGCACTGACTGCATGCAGCTCAATCAAAGGCTTCTGCTGCCATCTTGTGGTATTTAGGCAGAACTATGGGCCTTTGGGGATTAAAAGATCTCTCACTTTCACAAGGCAGCACATCTGCAGCCGTTTCAGTGTAAATCTCAAAAGTTGTGGGGGAGGGAAGCAAATATCCCATGATACAGTTCAACACTTGCCTGATAATCGTTAGGACAGCTGGAACAAGATCAAATGCTACAAAGCTAATGAATAAAATTCATGAACATGAAATGCAAGAGGAATAAGAAGTCCTTCAAGATGGAACAGGAAGCATCCTCCCGTAGTCGCTTCTCAACATGCAGCTGGAGAACAAACCCACTTTTCTGGGAACTGAACAACAGTTGCTGTGTGTCAATATTTGATCAGCAGGTGGCGTAATGGTTTAGCAACTAGACTGGCTGCCAAAAGGCAGCGGTTTCTAATGGGGACAGTGAAGCAGCAGTTGATTCTGCAATGGAGAACCTGGAACATCTGCACTGGGCTGCTATTGGCCACATGGTGGCATTATCGACATACCTCCAGACAGCAAAAATAACCTGGGCGGCTCACAACAACATGGCCCTTCACTACTACAGATACCCATGAAGAGGTGTGTGCTCAAGGGATTATATTAAGTGGCAGGGCAGCCTTACACTGAAGAGTGACTCTGCCTGCCACCACTGGAGAAAAATTTGCATTTTAATCATTGTGTTTTTTTTTGTTTTTTTTTGCATGTGAGTATGTAATAAAACTACCCTTCAAAGGTGAGACCCAATACCTGCAGCAGCTTGCCAGCAGGGGGTGCAATCATCAAGCTATGCGACCTGTACAGTTAAAACGCCCTGCTGCATAGGAAAAAGGATGGTAAGAGGTAAACAATGCAAGTCACGTCGGACAGAGTTATCCATTCAGCGAAGAAATGTAAATGTAATACAAATAGTGCAGACGGGGCAGTGATATATAGAGCCAGAAGAACAGGGGGAGAGTCAACACCTCCGCCAGATGGGAGGGGCACGGACGAATGCAGCAGGCGAGATGATCACACATACAGCTGACGCGTGGACGGCCCCCGGACTCGGTCCTCTGAAATGCGTCCATCACTCACGGGTAGCTGTGCTGCCAGGCAGGGGTCCTCCGAGGAACTGGGCAGCGGATGGGGAATGCTGGGACAGCCTGAACGATGAGGCTCGTCAGGTATCCTGGAGCCATGGTGATCACACACCAAGCTTTCCCCTGCTCTCCAAGTCACGCCCTGGTGCTCGAGCCTTAAAATGAAGACATCTCTGGCCGCTTTTCTCTTACTTGTGAGCTCATCTCCGAGACACAGCAAAACAGGCTGGAGCAGAACATTAAGGGGTGTGTGAACCCCTCAATGCCTCATTAGCCACGAATAGCTCCCAGGATCCTTTATACGGCACAGCTGTGTGGGGCCTGAAGCAGCAGATCAGATGGAGAGAAGCCTTTATGACCCCCTGTATAAAACTACAGATGTGGGAACACAGCAGGCAGCAGATAAAAATAATAATAAATAAACATAAAATCTGTTAAAAGAAACACATAGGGAGACATCTGCCCCCTGCTGGACATAGAGTGTAATAAAATTCAAATTAGCCAGCAGGCTTTTGTCTGAGATAAAGAGCTTTAATTAACAGAAGCTTCCTGTTGCTCTTCTGAGGTAGGAGACCTGGCTGCTCCTCACATCACAGAAGTGCAGTCCAGTCACTCATTAGTCAAGTATTCCTTCAGCACTTTGGCCCCACTGACCAGCCTCTCACCACCAAGCCGGGTTACTCTGATCGGAGGCGGTTACTTATCAAATATTAACCTGGCACCTCAAACCTCACTGACGATCAGAGTCTTATTCTTTGCCACCATTTCATTGTTTGATGGAAGTCATTCCTTGGGTGCAGAGGCTCTCCAAACAGCACCTCATGTGTAAATCAGTCACTAATTTCAACAATGCCTCCATGCCAGACCTTCATGTTATAAACCTGGAACCCAGCAGAATCCTGCCTCCTGTTGTCCACAATGTTCTAGTCAACTCTCATATACGGTGAAGTGATTTGATTTGTACCCAGAACATCGCTCTTACAAATTTGGCAGGACCATCTCCTAAGATGCAGTAATGCTTCACAATGACTTCTCACAATGCCACCCACGGAAACACAAACAAGAAAACCAGGAAAGTGCCTTCATCCAACCATCCAATCCAGAGGATTAATCTGGCTAACATGAGCCAAATCAGCTTTCCATGAGTCCCCTCAACACCTCCCTCATAGAGGAATAAGGTAGTCATTGAATGTTTCCACTCCTTCCACGTAATAGGAGCAAAATCTGTCAGTATTTATTTACAAACACGTTCACATCAACCTGAGCGATCACAGTGATGTTTGTGTCAGGCGGTGGAGCACATCACACCTAGCTTGGGCTTCAAACATGGGCCACTGGAGAACTTCTCACAGATTATACACTTGACAAGCTGTCATTTACTGAATGACTGATCCGTGAGCATAAACATCAGATCTTCAAGTACAACTTTAAATGAATAATTAGCCACTATTCATATAGCTAGACCTCTTTAAAGTGTTCATTCAGGTTTAATGGCTCGACGATGAACCGCCTCAGAGATAAATACCTGAATGGAGCTGTGCAGTGGGTGAGGCGGTGGATGATACGGTGGGTGATGCGGTGGGTGAGACGGTGGGTGAGACCTCAGCACTTCATTAGTTTGAGTGAAATGGAATGGTATGATTTTTTTTCCACTCACTGGAGTGCCAATCCTGCCACCAACCCCCAAAATTTCCCTGAAAGTTGGAGGACCTCCCTGCAGGGCTGGATGTAGAGTAACACCGTACCCAGGCCCAAGCAAATGCAGGTTAATGGCCTTGCTCCAGGGCCCCATATAGTTATATATGGGGGCCCTTGTATAATAAGCACATGTATTTTAAACACCTCTTAACCTCCAAGTTTACCGCACGTATCTTCTTGTTCATCATTCTACGTATTGTATGATATGCATTGTACTGTACAGCACCATTTCCTGCTTCCGCTTCAGTGACGTCTCACTCACAAAAGGCTTCCAACTCCACCCTTAAAATAAAGGCTAATAAAGCCAACAAACCTGGAAAATATTCCGTTAATAGTTCCCCGCAGGCAGATGACCATCATTCTCTAAGATTTATTACACGCCTGAATCACTCCTTGTATGATTTAAACTGTGTCTGGAAGTCCTTTATTAAAAAATAAATAACGAGCCTGTTTAGCAGTGTCGTAAATTAGACTCATCAATAATAAAGATTTTATAAACAAAAAGGAAGAACAAATTAAATAGCTGGCATTAAGGGTACTCACTGTAACACGACATAATTAGATTTTAGTCAATAATGTACTGTTAGCAACACAGTGTTAAAGACTAATTACTTGACAGTTTTCTGTAAAGCAGGTAGTTATTTATTTGGGGAACAATGTTAAATGGTATCATGAAACATCAGTGGCCTCGGTTGAAAAAAAGGAATTGATTTAAAAAGAAGCAATTTATGTAAGGTTAACTGGAACATACAAAGCATTTTAAATGCTGGGAATACATGAAAGACACACAAATTTGTGTGGCTGGTTTTAAACAATGGGCTGTCAAAAGCAGCACTGAGGGAGTTCAGAGGAAAACAGCAGACTGAGAAAGCCTCGGGTCAACCTGAATCAGGCAACTGAAATCTGCACTCCTTCCATTTGTCTCTGTTCTCCTCTTACTCTCCAATTTTCCTCAAAGATGCGAGCAAGTCGTGTGCGGGTGCAGCCCTGTGGGAAACACTGCACAGAGGCAGCTGGCGCACCCAGGCTGATATACACCCTCCGCCCCTCAGACGAGAACCCAACACACACCAAGTGCACAGTGTAATAAGCTGGGACAATTCAGGTACATATTCAGTAGAAGCCTACTGGACAGGAATAGGATTGATACTTGGTCAACCTATATAACCTGACTGAAAACACCCAGTTAGCTACCAAAATGAGCAAAGGTGAAGTCTGGATTTCTAATATGTTACTGCAAAGCTTCTGGCAATCAGGCAGATAAAAAGTAGTTTACCACTGCAGATGAAGAATCCCTTGCTAAGAGCCTTTTGTGGGTGCTTTCACACTGCAGGAACCTTTTTCCGGAACCAGAACCTTTTTCCAGAACCAGGGATTTTTGTAGTATTCACAACGCAGAGACTCAGCCTGATTGTAGTTCCTTGGAGACCTTTGAACCCTTTTTAGTCCCTATTCCAGACTAGGTACTTCTCTTTGAAATATTACGTACTGGCGAGGCGCATACAACGAAATCCTGTGATTGGTTAGCCACATGCACGGGTGCAAATTTAAAAGTTACGCAGAAGTGCAGCGAAAATAGATCAAATAAACGGTGCAGCCAATGGAATTATTTCTGTACCTCAATTACATTTAATGTATGAATGAATACATTTTTTGCACCTCCTTATTTCTGCATCTAAAAATTTGATCGATAACCGATATACTTTTGTCTAATACCGATAGTCCTGCTGGAGAAACTTGCCAGCGCTTATTAGCAAATAACGTTAGATTATATTTTATTTTGTGTAAAGTGAAAGATTGATCTGCCAGCCAGACCTGACAAAATACAAACATGTTGCGGTTCATATAAATAAGGCTAAGGCCTGTTTCGATCGCAATCGCTCCCCCCCCATAACTAACAAGTAACTAACAGAACAAGTTGTTCATCCTCCATTGCTTTGGGGTGACAGAGTAGCTTCATATACTGTATTTAGTTTAATGACGAGCTTTTCGCATCTCCCACGCTTATTCCAGATAAAGATGGCAGTTCCTGTTGTGGGGTGTGAAATCAGCACACAGAAGTAGTCAGGAACTACAAATGTCCAGGAAATTGTAACCAGATTCTGGATTCATATTTTATAATGCGGTGCTGTGACTTAGCGTCCCCAGAGTAGAAATCATACCCAATGTTCCAAGAGCCCTTCACGCTTTTTACTCTGTATTGTCACAGAAAACCTCAACGTGTTGTTCTTTGTCAAGGAGCGAGACGTTAAGAGCTGCTTCACAAGCTTGGAGCCCTCCTGCTCACGGCTTTCTTTTAAACTGTTTTTCGTCACATGGGCAATCTGGATGGCACCATGGCTCTCTTCCAGAGCTGAGTCTACTCTTTTGTGACCCTGAGCCAGCTTTGCTCTGGGATGGTGGATCTGAAAGCCTGGCAATACATCCACCAGAAGTGAGTCATTTCCACAAAGCGTACTCCGGCCAGGGAACCAGGACCCTTGGCATCGTGTCACATACAGGATTAGCAATCATTCAACTGTCCATTCATTCGTGGCGCTAAAAGGCTTTTGCAAAGCAATTTAAAGTTACAAATTACAATGAGGCATTTTTTACCGAGTTAAACAAAGGTGAACATTCACCATACTATACAGAAATGCTAGGTCAGTACAGGGAAACAGCAGGACCACAAAGAGGAGGCCTTGGGTCAGTACAGGGAAACAGCAGAACCACAAAGAGGAGGCCTTGGGTCAGTACAGGGAAACAGCAGAACCACAAAGAGGGGGCCTTGGGTCAGTACAGGGAAACAGCAGAACCACAAAGAGGAGGCCTTGGGTCAGTACAGGGAAACAGCAGAACCACAAAGAGGGGGCCTTGGGTCAGTACAGGGAAACAGCAG
>JAABNY020000039.1:6704521-6722100 GCA_015164015.2 Brevimyrus niger
AAGAATGCTTTCAGCACTTTGTTGAATCAATGCCACGTAGAATTAAGGCAGTTCTGAAGGCGAAAGGGGGTCAAACAACGTATTAGTAAGGTGTTCCTAATAATCCTTTAGGTGAGTGTAGTAGCTAGTTGACCATTAATTATAACCACAGATATCTTATATTTTTATTATCTACAGTTTTACAGTTTTTATGAGCTTTTTGTTAAGGATGTCACTTAGATCTCATCTCATGCAGAACAAAGGAGGTGAAGGGAGTCTGTTAAGTGTTTTACCTAAATGGAACTGCACAGACGTACTGCTTTCATTCACTCTTCATTTTTACACATCATTTGCCTGACAGAATCTGAAGAACTTAGCCTACATGATTTCCTGTGTGACCAGTGCTCCGTACATATTCCCCAAAGCCTGAAAAAAGGGCGTGTTCTGTCAGCATTTACCCATCTCAAGCCCGGTTCCTAACTACCCTTAAGTAATGAACCAGATCACCCCCCCCCCCTTTTTTTCCAACAGTAACCATTTTTGTCATATAATGCTGTGCACTCAGTTCCTGTCTGCGTGAAACAGCTGAACAGCAGGAACCCAAGGGCCGAAGGGGAACAGAAAAGGCCAATGCAGATACACCTGTCCAGCAAGCCCGTGCGTCACAGACTTAGCTGCAGAGTCTGGCAAGGGACAGCAGGGGGCATAGCGGAGAAGGAGCTAAGTTGCATTGTTTTAGGCCTCAGTCAGTGCAACCCCAGGAAACCTACCAGACTGCCCAGTTTGGAAGAGGAGGAGGAGGTCCTGTGCTGGAGCAGGGCCTGGCCCTCGGCCAAATGAGGCTCCCTCAGGTTCAGGTGCAGCCGCGGCCCCCCAGTACCTCCCGCCCCCTCCGACGCAGAGCGCAGCCGCCGCTCCAAGCGTTTCACCTCATGGTGGGGGCTGGCACTGCTGCCCACCGACACTAGGGGGAGACAAAGAGTGAGACGCCATCATCATCCTCGTCATCAGTATAATTAAAAAATGAACAAGAGCATCCAATTCAGTTCAGCTGATTTTTACAAAAGCATTTATACATTATTTAAAAGTATACCTTAAATATTTTGGATGTCATATATAGCTTATATAGTTATATATATTATATACATTTTCTCCTCTACTCATAGCCCTAATGGTACTCCACAGTACAAGGTCTATTAAACCTCTGGTTCTGCCTACACACTCCTATACATTATGCAATGAAGCGACACTGAGAAATCCTACAGGACCATTTAGATCCCATTGGAATTACTTCCACAGATTAATCAATTACATTAGTGTTTGACTGGTTAAGTCTGAGCACGATGACAGCTCCACCCCACCCCCATTACAGAACATGCACAATTATCCATTCAGAGGTAATTCACCTTTTCCATGTTCAGCGCTTCAATTTCACGGTCATTTTGTTACCATGTGGGACTGAAACAGCAACTTTATCTCTGAATTCATCATCTATAAATGACGACTAAACGTGATGAATTTCAGAACTACGTGCTGGAATAGAATAAAGGTACTTTATTGATTAGTCATGAAGAAATAAGGTCATTTTAACATATCACATATTTCACATATTTTGCGGTCCAAGAAAGAGAAACGCACTGCCTAAAGTGACCAAAAGGGTGTATATCCACTCTGCCAGCTTCAGGATTTAAACCCACAACCTTCTGGACACTGGCACAGATATCTACCCCACAGTCACACACGGCTTTGGTCAGTGAACAGCAGTGTCACAGACAGTGAGGCCAGATTCACCTCCTTCATCCCCCGAATGCTCCCCAAAACTGATGAGGTCCAGTCCCTCGTACACTACTGGACCTTTCCATCCAGCTCCACTCCAGGAATGACCAAAGCTGCACTTTCAGGAAGTGCCAGGCGGTGGCGATAGCGGGAAAGCTGCGGTTATGCAGCATGCCATTGGCTGGCCAGCCGTCCCCCCCCCCCCATGCACTTTGGACTTTAGCGGTGAACAGCAGGTGTGATTAGAAGTGTTCCAGTGAGAAGACACCATCCTCAGCATCACACAGGTAGGTTTCAGAAAGCATAGCTGGAACAGCCACACGTTCAAAGGACTTTATCTGCAGAGTAACTCAGTGGGTCAAACAAAGGTGGGGGGATGGAGTCACTTCCACAATTCAGCTTCAGTTCAACTTCCTCTCCACTTGAAGGCCCTTATCTTGGTTTCATATTCAATTTAGCAGCAGAATATAATTAGGGCACTGGAATTGCAGCTTTTCTACTAAAAATGATATTAATTTGAAGGGCTTGGACAATGTCCTTCATTGTGGACAAAGTCCTTCATTGTGGACAAAGTCCTTGGACAATGTCCTTCATTACGTGTGCAAGTCCGGGCCATCGTGTGTGCACAACCCGGGCCAGAATAATCGACCGGAAAATTCACCATCACAAAAATGTTCAGATCAGTTGCTTTTTTATTTTTCTCCATCAGTTTTCACTATGCTTCCGTGTCCTTCCTCTAAGTTACATATGGTTTGAACCTTAAACTTGCGTTTCCAGCAATTATGACCATTTTCTAATAATACACACCAACAAAAAAAAACAGTGATCATCCTCTCTTACAAAAAGGATCTTAGTCTTGATTAAGAGACACTGAGTCACAGGGGTGATGCCAGTTTAATGGCCTGTAAACACTGTGGGAAAGGTCAGATCACACTATAATGGCAGGAAGAGCTGCATCCTGAGATGGAGAGCCGTTGGTCACCCTGAGGAGGAAGAGCAGCCAGGAAGCCATTCAGCTGGGATTGTGGCCTCCTCCTCCTCCTCCTCCTCCTCCAGCCTGGATGGGCCCTGAGCCTCCACAAGGGGCTGCCAGCCGTCAACATGAACGCTGATGATTTCGCAGGATTTGGAATCATTCAGCATATTAGCAGCAATTCCCAATTCTGTGTCTCCCCCTCCGTTAAGGAGGCCAAAACGAGAGCACTGGTGCATTATGGCCGACTCACCAGCGGAGGCAGGAGCGAGCTGTGAACAATGCTGGACACAGAGCAGGAGACATTCTGAAGGAAGGGAAACTCCATGGCAGAGGCTGACCGGGGGACTGGTTTCTCTCAAATGCGGAACTTGACATGTACTGAGGCAGGAAACCCATGCGGCGGCAAGATGCATGCATTCACATGCAAGGCAGGGACCTCAGTGAGCGGTTATAACAGGAGAATCAGCAGCGGCACAGGAGTCGAGATAGATAAGCGGGCCCATCACACTACAGCCCCGGGTTCAGCCCAAACACATGAGGCGCACTCTATAAACCTGCTGTGAACAGACAATATCCTCTCATGTCAAATGAAATCAATCATCTCCAGTGCTCTACTGCCCACATTCATACACTTACTTGGACATTTTCCCCAGCGGTTTTTTCGGGCACGATCACAGGTTTTGATGCGGTTTCATTTAATTTCGAATCACAGCACGAATTCAGCAGCGAGCCAAAACGAGGCAGGTTATCACATGCACGGAGCGTCTCCATGGAAACCGACATCTACATTCATAACAACACACGGCCTGAAATGACTCGCGCTGGTCCTAGAGGCGAGAAAAGATCTCTGGACAATGTAATGTTATGAATTCTCCCATTAAGCATGATGCATCTAAGCCAAAGCGTTCGCCTTGCTGCCTGACATCCAGCTGCAGTTCTGGTGCAGAAAACACAGGGCAGCAACACCTCCCTCATTAGGCAGAAATATCCCGCAGAAATACATTAGAGATCATTGATTCATGTGAGGCCTTTGTTTCTGGCACACCTGCATCAGTAGCGACGTTCTTCTCGAACACCACGTCAGTGAAGCCCTGAGACCCACAGGAGTTCCTGGTAACTTCAGGAAGTCATCTTGCGGTAACAATGCATTTCCCAGCCCTGGCATAGATCTTGCCTCCATTCATCTTTTGATATTAATTACTCTGCATTTGCTAGATTTAATAAACAACATCATATACTGTAGTCAGCAATGTAGAAGTTAAAAAGCAGGTTTCAGCTTTATATAAAAAGAGCTCTTTGAATCGCAGTAACAACGGGGGCTACAATCAGTCCTGCTTTCCATGACCACGCCTTTGTGCTCACTGTCTCCAAGCTGAGGTCCAGCACAAGTACTATCACCTTCATTGTGAGCCAGGACTCACCTTCAGACGGTCTATAAGTCACCAGGCTAGCATAAGCAGGTGTTCCTACAGCCCATCTGTTCACCTGAGAGGGGCCCCCCTCAGGAGACCTGAAGACATTACCTGTGTGAGGCTTCCTTAGGTGACTAGGTCTCGACTCCAACCCTTTCCGTGCTTCCTGCATGGGCACCACGTTCTTCGGTCTCCTCCCCATCTCCTCGCTAGGCCCGTCTTCTGCGCTCGTGGCGTCCGGCTCTCTGTGCTCCGCAATGGGCTGATCTCCTCCCGGTCCATCTCTAGAGACAGCGTCAGGCTCCGCCCCCTCAGCGGTGGTGGGAGGTGCCTGCTGTGTTGCAGTCTCACATTCCAGGCTCACCCTGCTAGTATCTGGCAGTGCAGGCTTCTCCGAGATAGGCGGGGTGGCCGCGGGGGCCGCCGGGGAGGTAGGGGCCACACGGCTGACAGGCTCCAGCACGGCAGCGGGGCTCAGGACGGGCATAGCGTCCACCTCTGAGACGGAATCCTCCGTGACCGGGACAAACTCGGAGGGGGTGATGGCCGTGGTGCGGTCCTCCGAGAGCATGGGGGACTGCAAGGACCCATCCCCAAACTCGCTGGGGCAGGAACCAGGGCTGAGGAGCTTTGGAGGCTCGGCATTCACCTCCAGGGACTGGCACTGATCGGCAGTCCCCACTGAATGCTTGGAGAAGCGATGGTGGGAGGAGAAAGACTTGGGAAGGAGCTGCTTCTTGTGCCGAAAGGACCGCTTGCTGCTGTAGTCATCCAGGAAGCCGGAGTCGTCTCCTTCATTGGTCCCTGAGCTGATGCAGTTGATGAAGAGGCTCCGATTGGTGGGCCCCTTCTCGAAGTCCTCCGTCTGGGAGCGAGTGATCTTCTTGTGTCGGTGGCTACCGAAGCCAAAGGAGTGGCGAGCTTTAAAGCGGGAGCCGTCCTCCGTTCTATGCAGACCCGGCTCGGGGCCACGGCCACCCTGCTCCTGGGCTGCGGGGGCGGGGTCGGCACGCGACTCTTGGCTCCGCCTGCTGTGGAAGCTGATGGACGGCGTGCGGAACAGGCTGCGGCGTTTCCCTGTGCTGCTGGAGCTGGAGTTCGTGCTGGACGGCGACGAGGTGTGGACGCCATTGGCTACGCCGCCGGAGGACGGCGAGGACGGGAGCGAATCCTGCCGCTTGTGGGAGCTCCGCCGGAATATCGGCAGCCGGGAGACGAGGGTGGAACGGCGCGGTCCCGTCTCGCCCATCGGAGCATCCGGGTACGGAAGAACCTGAGGAGCTGGTCTGGGGCACGAGAAAGAAAAGCAAAATCAGGAAAGACAGAAACCGCCAGTCCTCTTGACATGATCAGATAATGGCTAATTAGCAATATGCTAACCTCGATAGCGGTGGTGCAGGGATTCAATGTGATTAAATTAACCGAACACCACGATTCTACGTCACAAAAGACACGTGACATTTGTAGGGATATGCGGACGTCACCGTCCCTCATGCAGTTCAGCAGAAGGTAAGCGAGGCGGTTCCTTCACAGGAAAGTGATAAATGACTGAACACTGAGAACCAGGCCGAAGTCCATTAGCTGCAAGCAGCAGCATTACCCGACTGCTCAGACATGACCGAATAGACTATCCGCTGTCCGGGTTACACCCGTTGGACCTTTTACATCCCAGACTGTCCCACCACTGAGTGGTCTGTGACTCATCTACAGGTTTAGAACTGAACAGAAGAGTAATATTTCATTCACCCGCATACGGAGCTTGTGTTTTCACCGATCCCATCTTGCTCTCAGTAACACACCCAGACGCATATAACAGGTCACAGCAAATATTGGAGTCACAGCAGAGGGTTGGCTAGTATCCAGCCTGGAGCAAATCCAACCTTCCGATCATCTTCTGACCTTAGATGCACAGTCCTACTCCGCAGAGTCACTCCTCGCCTGTTCGAGTTCTACGGGTGCAGGTTACACGTCTCCTGAAAGCAATATCCGCAGCTGTGGAAAGGAAGCAAAACTTCCAAGCCAGTGAGGGAGTTTCACATCCCATTGGGAGCCCGGGATGCTTTGTCAGCTTTCAGCCGCACATCCACAGGCCTAAACCCTGTGAGGTGAACTGTCACGTTCCTCTGATGCGCCTCTCTCCTCATGCCACCTCCTCAGCGGCAAACACAAGAAAACTTCGGAGAAGGTACTTCAAACACCACTTAAGGCTCCTCACACGGGGCTTCAGCAGGGTTGCCCAGTCTGCAGCGTGGTCAGAGGCAGCAACAGAAAGCTCAAACTCACAGAAAACGGATAGAAACATGGTGTGCATCTTACTGGGAACGGTGTAAATGTTACCTGCTCTGATACTGTGGGAGTGACATCATGGAAATGACCTGGCAGCCATTACCAGTAAAGCACCATGAAAAATTTAAAAGGGGAAAGTCTTTGTCTCCAGCTACTTAACGGTCCTTAGAGCTACAGTGGTCAGCTCAAGCACTGGTTACCCGGGCAGAACACTGACCAGCTAAGAGAGAGGTTACACAACACAGAGCTCCAAGGCGATCCAAGGCAGAAGATAAACCATGCAGAGATCCACGAGCAGCCAAAGCAACAGTTAAACTATCATCGCTAAACTGCTACTCTTCTCCTGTCTAGCATCTCGCACCCCCACGCTTCACCACACCATCCCAAAGCCAGCACCTACAATCCTCCTTACAAACCTGATTCATTAACAATGGCCAATTCATTACACGGACGCGATTCTGAAATCTTATTCAAACCGAGACCCTGATAAGACGCACAAGTGGCTGATTCATGACGACCTCCTTTGGTCGGAAGTCATCAATCTGTAAGGTGCCGTGTGCAGCAGTCAAACATTATCAACGATAGGCGGTATTAAAATGTGCTGAACACAGAGCGAAACAACTTGAGATTTCAAACCAATGTGAACAGGACAAAAGGTGAGGAAAGTCGCCCATGCAACGGCCCATTAGCGCTTTCAGTTGGCGATGGAGCGTCACGTTAAGGGCTCCGCGACAATGGCGGCACCCCGTCACCTTGGCGGCCCGCTCTGCTTATTTTCAGGCAGATCTCCAAGACGCTCTTGCTCCACAGGCTCATAACCTGCAGATTTGCCGCTTTCCGAGTCCCGAGAGAAGCGGAGTCTTTGTGCCTTTAAGTGAGGTACTTAACCCGGGCCGCTCTCTAAGAATGCCCAGTTGTATTCATGGGAAAAGCCTCTAAACTGTTTCAGATGACAGGGCTGGGTTGGTGAGGAAAGAGCGAACGGGCACTGGGGAAACCAATCAGATGCCCGCTGTGTTTGCACATTGCTACCAGGACCATAATGACCAGTCTGTGCCTCTGAGTACTTCTATGGCCACCAGCAATCAAAAGAGTGGAAATGCCTCACTGGTGCCCGGGGTCTTTGGACAGCCACGCGTGGTGACATAACCTCCTGGGGCCCAGCTGGACTCTCGCCCATAATCAGGAACAAAAGCTAACAAGATGTTTCAGTGTATGCGTGTGAGCCCATTCTGGGAGCCTAAAGCTACCCGCTCAGGAGCATTGTAGTGTAAGCAGAGAGGGATGGGGGGCAGGGAGGGGGCAAGCAGGTCAACCTCTGGGCTCCGCCATCGACATTTTCATAGCTTCTGATGATCTCTCACTGACACTGCTGGACATCTCAAAGATGCTCAGAAAGGGTAAACAGGACTGCCCAATCAGAGTACAGCTGACCACAACAGCCATCCCTATCATCAGCAACACCGTGTCCTAGCTAGGCAAGTTATGTATAAGGAATAAGAAACAGAATCACAGTGAAACGATTAACGCTTATATTTCTCCATTCTATGACATCTTATTTTTTGTATTGCTTATGCAATACAAGCTCACTTGTATTATGCAATACAAGCTTATCCCAGGAAAGACAGGATAAAAGTCAGTGGACACCATGGATGGGATACCAGTCCATCACAGGAGACACAGGCACTCACAGACAAGAGGAATTTAGAGACACCTACCGAGATGCTTTTTAACTGCGGAAGGAAATCAAAAAACCCAGCGGAAACCCACAGAAACACAAGGAGAATCTCAAACTCCACAAGTTTACATAGAGTGGGCTAAATTTCAGATTGTAACACTGAAGGTGGGCGGCCACTAGTCTTCATGTCAATTTCACAGATATTTAAAACCTTACACATTCTCATTAACAAGAAACTTGCTGCAATATGGGCATCATAGTGACATCACAAGCCAGCAGTAAATGTATCGAAATGTCATCACAAACCAGATGTCTGAGATGTGGAGCTACATATAAGGAATGAGTGTCCATCTTACATTACTTGGATTTATCAACAACAATCCTGTTAGCTCAATCCTGAATGAAACACCACAGGCTTCTAAAACCTAGAGATAATCTTTCCAAAACCAAGAGATTATCTTTCCTTTTTATCATACTTTAATTCCCTAACCAATCACGGATCAAGTTAAAACAATCAAAAACAATTAAAATGTTGTACATATCGAAGTTTGGCAAACAGTCGCTCTCACCATTGGTTATTTGTGTAACGGCTCAGACGAAGCTATTCTCTGTGATGTTACATGTTTAAATACAAATCGACTTATTGTCACACCTGCTAAATTAAAATGAATGCTACCCACACCCAGGATTCCCGTATGGCCAGATTGGACGAGGGTAGAGATTCAGCCAAACAAATACATCCCACACCGGAGCCACTCCTTATATATCAATACAATTACTCAATGTTAAAACCATCTATCCTCACAATGACCAGCCTAAACTGCAGACTCTCCCGCAGTCGCACCTTGGCGGAGAAGTGAAGCGTCATGGCTCATCCAGATGTACTCCTGACACCGTTGAAGATACTGGACCTCTGCTTTACCATCCACATTACGAACAGGGTTGTGACGTCAAACCCAGTGATGTTACAAGACTGAAACAATTCATGTTGAGGCAGGGTGACACTGCACTACAGTGACGCATCTCCCTGTTATCACAACATATTTCAGTTTTGGCAGACATCAAAAGCACAGGCTTAAAGGGAAAACAAAAATGATGACAGCTGTTTAAAATCCACATATACGGACGCTTCCAGCCACACCGACGTGGTCCCTCAGAATCAGCAACATGCTTGTATGAGGTCAGCCAGACCTGTAACCCCCCCTTAATAAACATAAGCACTGACAGCACAGCAATACAACACTGACAGCTCCCAGAATCAGCACAGACGCCTGGTTAACAGGCACTATCTGACAGCAGCTGGGTGCCACACTGTATTAAGCACCATTATCCCAGCCAGATCCTAAGCCTCCGGTCCTGGGTCACTGTGACACCCACATCAGTGCCGGCGTCCTGCTGGGATGGAACTCGGTGCGGAGTCGCTGGATTCATGAAGGAATCTCTCCCAGACACAGGCGTGTCTTTTAAAGCAAGTTTTGTCAGCAGAAAATAATGCATGCACACCCTTACCTAAACACTACAATCCAGGAGTGACACTCACAAGCTCTGCTATGAATTCCACAGGCCACACAGGTCAGACACCAAACAAATTTAAGATAATTCAGAACTGAAGTTGAGAGTGAAAGACAGGTGTATCACAAACATGTGTTAGTAAACCTGTTACTATTAAATCTGTACTACTCTGGAAACAGGCACGGGGCTATCTGAAGCTGATAAACCGTGAGAAGGTAAGCAGGAAGTGAAGCCGATGGCGAGTGGGATGGCAGAAACGTGCCACTTCTGCCCAACCTTGGATCGGCGGTGTGGAATGAAAAAGAAAGCACGAAACGCGTGAGGTCCGTGTAGCTACTGCTACCCAGTGTCTCCACCTCCACACATAAAAGCACCCAGGAAGGGGGCTCACCTGGAAAGGTGCGTGATGTCTGGGGAGGGTACGGGGCCGTGCCCCCTATCCGCATTCCCAGAGGGGCATGCAGGAGGACGCGGTCCGTATCGACACGTTACTGAATTACGACTAGGGACGTTTTCGGATCGACATACGGAGACGTTTGCCCAGCGATCCCGAAATGACCCCCTCCCCTCCCTGCGATCGGCTGTAGCGCGAAGCGACGCGACCATCATCGCAATGACAGGCATGCAGCATCGCAGCCGGAGGTGTAACCGCGCTACCTGGGCCGGTTAGTGGTCGTCAGAAGAAAGGAGACCGGCCATCGCTGACAGGCAGCGGTCTAATCATCAGCGCCGAAGCCGTCTTACCTTCAGATGGGTCAGAAAATGCCTGCGTCGGTGGGAAGGGGGTGTGCCTAGGTAAACGCAGCGCCGAGCGGACGCGGGCCCGTAAGGAGATAGAAATGGCAGAGTCCCCGAAGGCGTCCGGCGGCCGCATGAATGAGCTTCGGTGACGTGGAGTCTCCGCCCCTTCCGTGTGAAGGGCCGCCGTGACGTACCGCTCTTCTTCCTGCGAAGGCGCGAGCACCGGGATCGGGATCCGGATCAAGACCGGGAATGGTATCTCCATTGGGATCGGGATCGGGATCAGGACCAGGAATGAGATCTCATTTTGGGCCAGGAACGAAACTGGGATCGGGGACGACAAATGCATCTGCACCTGGACCGGTATCATGCCATGACACTGCGGCAGCACCGGTACTCTGATATTGGGATCTGCGTGCTCAGGACCAGCATCCTCCCGGGGTCTCGTAACGCTAGCTGTGCATAACGCGATGTCAGCGCTGCTGACATTGTTATTGTTTGGGTTTAAGGTAAGGAACGAGCACGGTCATGAACTTGAAAGAGAAAGGTGAATTTACCTTTAAAAGTTCAGTTATGATATTCTTTTAAGGGCTGGTTTATTCTTATTAGGCTTTAACTGGCTTTTTCATATAGATCATTGTTTCAATAGATTCTTTGCAGTGACTGTGAATGGTTGTAATGCCATATGTATAAATCACTGTGTAATGCAATTGACATTATAACCTTATATACCTTATAAGTTAAATAAAGTCACATGCAATAGATGGTCATGCACGTTGAATCTTTGGGGTCATCAGTGCTGATGCCAAAACATATCTGACTGGGGGTACACGAGGGAGGGGGGTTTGACGGTAAATAATTGTATTACAACAAAGGTCTTTTCCAAGAATTGCAAGATACATGTGGAATAGTTAGTTCATCCCCTGTTAAACTATGCTCAAATAATTGTTACACCCACGGTCGGCGTCATGGGCCAATTCACGGGCCAAAAACCACTCACTAAGTCTTTTATTTTTAAATAAAAATGTTTTTCCTAAAACCAATAAGCCCTGTTTTTCCCAAGGGCGTGGCTCCGGACTGTCTGGGTACCTAACGCCCTACTCGTCCACCTTTACCCTCGGAAGTACCTAATAAATATTTCGTCTTTATATAACCCTAGTATATCTAAAACGACCTTTTACGGCTCTAACGCTGCATTCCTTTTGCGTTCTATTTGCCACAGAAGAAGCAATACCATGGAATCATATGAAAAAGCAAGATTTTTTGCTTAGCCGGACAACTTGTCGGATTTAGGTACCTCGGTTTAAATAGCCTTTATCTTTGTTCATTTACAATTAGCCCGAACTACCTTCCTAAATTGGACAAATAATCCGACTCATCATGAAATCCAATTCTAGCTCAGTTAATTGATAGCCATTTCAATTTTGTCAAAGTGCAGTGGGGCGCTGTCGTTCTTCTATTTAACCGCCAGGTGGCAGCCAGTGTTTTCCACATTGACAGTCTATTGACTAATCATTTAAAGAGAGTGATGCATGATTTGTGATGGTCTTGGGGCAATATTGGCATCACATGGCGGCCTCATCATTCAGACCAGTGACCATCCTATTCTACAAGCAATTGACAAAAACCATCGACATGTGAAATTCTTATTCTGGGGTAACCCCAGCTGATATTTTGCGTAGTAAACATCTGCTTTTTTTAATGCAGGCAGGAGTACAGACAGATATTGTTTGTGTCAAGTCCAAAAGTAAAAAGTCATTTGGAGATTCACTTCAGGCTGGGTCACCGCGGGGGACAGGTGTGACCGCAGTGAGCTTGTAAAACAAAACGGGCAGAAATTCCCGATGAATATTTGCTGATGTTGGAATAGTGGCCTGTGACAGCCAAGGCAGCAGGGACTGTAGTCAGCTAAGAGTGACCCGGATCCAGCAGCAGAGTGGCAAAGAAGAGGTAACCCTAACCCCACTGGGCAGCCTTGCAGCCCAATATCTCTTGTGCTTGTGGTATTTTAAGCCGAACACCCCCCCCCCTGTGTGTTTGATGACTATTAAAGTGTGCTTACTCTTTCAAAGTGGTAATGGGGGGGGAAGCAATGTATCAAACAATTAAAAGCCACACAGGAATACTTGTAGTTTATTTATATAAAACCCAAAAAAACAGCAACTTAAAAAAGGTAGTTTCCAGAAAGACTACAGGACAAGCAATATAGAAAGCTTTAGTGACAGAAAGCAGCTACGTCCATGACATGGGTCACCCTGTGACCTCAGCAGTATTGCACACAGATCTGCATGACGGAAAAAGAACACATGCTCATAAAGTGCTAGCATCAAAATTACACACATCCTTCCTACATTCAGTCAGAATCACTCTAGAACCAGTTTGTAGATCAGCCTAAACATAGCAGCTAATAAAAGAACCCCACCTTTCACATTGATAGTGTTAACTACAGAAAGTGACCATGGTACATTCCGTTTGCTCCCCAGATCGTGATGGTACATTCTATGAAAGTCACACATTTTGAAAACCAGAAAAGAGACCGCTCACTGGCCTGAATTCCTGACTGGACTGCAAAGGGTTAAAAGCAAATTTAATGGTTTGTTTTCACACCAATAGAAAAAGGCAAGCAAAAATCACTTTGTTACCTTGATTCTTGAGAGGAAAAAACAGAAGATTAAAAGGCAATAGCCACCACAACCATATCATTTAAACACACTATAAAGGGGACAAACAAAAAAAAATAAAAAATCATCCCAGGCAGGAGATGAGAGATTTTGTGAATGTCTAACAGAAGAGACCCTTTTCCCCTGTGATCTATCAAAACATGAATGTGACAAGAGCAGTTCACATTTTAAAACAGTCACAAAACAGCTTTTATAAAACAGAAACACACAACGAGCCCTCATGTAGGTCAGAGACATTAACAGTGCCAGAGTATGTGAGTTTGGTTTCGCAGAAACGGGTAACGCCTGTCAAAGGTCAAAGACAGGCCGCGCAGGGGTGTATTACAGCGTTACAGCAGGGCTAGGAGGTAGGCGGCAGAGCCCCCCCCGAGGGCTGGAACCTGAGCTTCTGCATACAGGCCTGTGGCACCCTCACCACCACACCCCCAAGCCACCTGGGCCAGAGAACTTCTGGAACACCCCCAGTCTCCCTGGCGACACTCCTTCAGTTAGGTGCACATGCTGGAGGAGCGTCTAGCACCGCAGAGACAGTCAGACCTGCCACGTCCCAAGGAAACACTGGGAGTGAAGCTGGTACTTCCAGCCAATGCACCAGGGAGACTAGGATCACACACACCGATTTTAAATATTTACAGCCAAGTCTCTTTTCTGCACCTTCTGCTCACAGATACCCAGTGCATTATGGGAAGACATCTCTAGCCTCTGAGGTTTGGTTACTGGTAATATGGTTTACATGCTGGATCAGAATTATCCACCAAGCAGCCCTAACTAATTAAACGCGGAACCTCTCAAAGCACGTTCCGGCTGCTCTTCAGAAACCCTCCATTTTGCATTTGCACTCAAGTGTCTCAAGTCGTGGAGCTAAACATACGGGTTATTCTAGTGTTTTGGGTAATTAGGTAGTGATAGGACAGGGTGGTCATGTGCTATGTGCAGAAGTCTGAATTTGGACACCCCTCAAATCCGTTTGTGTCATGTGACCACAAAACCACACCGATCAGTGACCAAATACAATGTGCAAAGTGACGATCCTAGTGAACAACTCGAACTACCACCATCTGGAAGATTTACAAACGCTTTTAAAATCAGTTTATTTCACATGAACATTGTGGGTGAAGCATCAAACTGGGTGAAGCATCAAACATCAAACTGGGTGAAGCAACTGAAAGTCAGGGCTTCCGTTCAGCTGTTTTTTTTTGGTTTTTTTTGGATGGGGGGGGGGGGGGGACATTAAAGTCGTATACGTCATTCTTATGAGGGTGCAGGCCAAGATCTGTTTGTCCCGTCAGGGTAGTGGGCAGGGATGCCGCAGTGAAGGCCTCTTACTGCAAGGTGCACTGAAAGAAACCTGAACATAAGGTGAACCCAAGGATCCGCCATCTGCTCAGGGCTGGAAGGCACAGCAGTGGTCGTACTCCAGGTTAAACATCACACCGTCCGCCCCGACCAGACGCTACATTAGGGATGTTTCACATCCATACAGCTGAACGCAGAGATTAAAATACAGAGCAGACAGACAACCAACTGCCAAAGACCGCCCCCTACCCGCTCTCATCCCCCCCAACAGCACCTCAGGAGACGACGGCAAAGATGGGCAAGTAGGTGGGGGGGGGGTCACACTGGCGCCCTCTAGTGGTCTGCCATGGGATACTTCAGCCGGCGGTCTGTGACCAGCTTGTCGAGGTGCACGCCGCCCCCACCCATCAGGCCGAACGCAGGGTACATGATGCCCGAGCACTCCACCTGCCTCTCGTACAGGCACCTCATAGTGTCGGCGTCGTAGAAGGAGACGCGGCTCTGCTCGTAGTCCAGGCAAACGCCCACGCGCCGTGGCATGGCCAGCATGCGGTTGCCGGGGTCGCCGGCAGCCTTGGGGATGAACAGGCGGCCCATGCCCACCGTCAGCAGCATGAAGGGCTGGGAGACCTCGTATGAGGCATCCTCACTGCCGCTGTCATGCCCGCTGTCATGGTCGTACCTGCAGGAAGGGTGGAGAATCCCTTGGTGACCATATCAACATCAACTAGACATGACCCAATTCAGGCTGCCTGCCATTTTTAAATGCAACACCTTTATAGGGTCTTCTTCACACTACATTCCCCCCCCCCCACCCACCCACTTGACAGAGGCGCCCCTCCCGTACCTGGGGCTGCTGGTGTCGCGGGGGCTGTGGAACCAATCCTGTAGCTTGGAGTCGGAGACCACGCCCACCTTCACCATGTAGGAGCTGGCCTCCACCCGAAAAGCCCAGAAGTGGCGGCCCTGGGAGACGCCGGCGTCGCCGATGATGTGGTCCAAGCCGACGTAGGTGCCCGCCTGCACGCGCTCGGCCGCCAGTAGGAAGGGCAGGCCCGCCACGCTCTCCACGGAGTCCCGCGGCTTGCTGAGCACCAGCCGGTCCGGGCTGAAGCCACATTTCTCGCTGAACAGGAAGCCGAACACTGCGTGCGCACACACACACACACACACACACACGCGCTGATTTTACTTTGGACAGCAGGTGGCAGCAGTGAGAGATTATGATTAAAATATTGGAGGTTAATGGATTATAATCACCATTTATAAAGCAACAGAAACCAGCTAAATTAAACGAGTCAAATTGCATGCAATTTAACCATAATTAAATCACTCAAAATGCCTGTTCATGGCTGGGCAGTTTCGTGTATTGTCTGAGATTCTGAGATTTCAGGCACACAAAACTGGCCCAAGAACCATCAGTCAACATAAGACCACCCACCCCAGCCCCACCCCAAGAGTGTTTTAATCTTACTAAGATGCAGCCAAGCTGCACCACATTACAGCCTGATTGACCCCGATGTTAGAAGGAACCAAACTGTCCAGAGGGGGGTGCTGTTGCCCATCGTATAATGACCTGTGATTCAGCATTAAAAGCTAAATAATGCTGAAGTATTAGAATGTGAAAATTTTATTAACGTCCCAAATGGATGAACCTGCAGTATTTCCAAGTAAGCCTGTTCAGCCAAAATCCATGTGAAAAATAGAACACAAAGAGAGCCAAAGATTTAAACCCCTCCTGCAGATTAAAGTACCTTCTTTTAGGGAGCAGTCAGTCTAAATCAGGTGGCATTTTCACACCTATTCGCCACACCACCCTGCAGTCCCAGGCCTACGCAGGGAGAGCTCAGAGCTCGCTTCATTTAAACATGCACCATTAAATGTCTACCGCTTTGGATCAAACCGGTGCTACTCGCTGTCCCCTTAGTTACCATAGCGCTGGCGACGTGTATAAATGTCACATGCTGTAAATCAGGTGGGCTTCTTATTTTTATAAATCCATTAGTAGCTGAATCTTCAATTCCTGCCTTGCCAGTCACATGTATCCAAGCCTAAGACAAAGGGGGGCGGCGGGGCACATTTCTGGCCATTTCCCAGGAAGAAAAGCAGACATTCCTGACAAGCCACTTTTCTTCTGTAGTGCCACAATAAACAGCATGTGTAGAGTACGATTAAAGTCTCCAATAGCCTCAGATGGCTCGTTTTACTTTATGACATCATAAACAGAGGATATAAACCATCTTGAGGGGACCCCCCACTCCCATTACATGTTGGCTGTAGCGCATTTTGTCCTCCCATCATACTAGGGCAGACGGGGGGGCTGACTGGAGCCAAAAACCCTATGAGAATTGTCTCCGAACTGGGGGAGGCTTAGGCACTGGGATCTCATTCTGCCTACTAGGTCTAACCTCAGTGGATCTGATCTGAATCAAAACACACAAAATTCCATTTCAGATTTTTCCATTAAGAATGTTAGTAGCAGTCAACACCCAGCGCTCAGGGGAAATCACTAAATTACACATTTAGGAGAGACGCCATAATTAAGAAGCTCTCGTTGTCCTTTTCCTGACGAAATGTTTACAACAAGAAAAATCTTCATTTAAATCTTGATAAAGTATGATCACTGTCCTACACGGAATTGGCTGAACAGCCAACTCCATAATTAAAATTCAGCCACTTTTTGCCCCCCCTCCAGCTCCCATTACCAGGTACTCAAAGTTCTTGTTTGGTACCTTCATTAACTGGTTGGACCGGGTTGAGAAATGCATTGAAGAGCGACTGTACAGCCAGACACTAGATCATCCAGGCTCTTGAGTATCAGTTAGGCGAGCTGCCCTCCCTGAATGGTCTACAGGCAGAAGGTATGGAGCGACAGAGCAGGAAAGCATGATGGTCAGCAAAGGTACATACCGGGGGCTGGTGGGGTGTGGAAAGTGACCTCGGGGCTGAAGGGGCCGCAGATGCCGTTCCGGTAGGTACGGACCCGGAAGGAGTAGACGCTGTCGTGGTCCAGGCTGGAGACCACCGCACTGGGGCCGTAGACGCCTTCGCCGCTCTGCCAGCGAACTGCCTCTTCGCCGCGCTCACCGGCGACCACCTTCCGGTACTCCAGCTCCTGCCGGTCCATCGGGGACGAGTTGCCCGGAAGCTGCCAGCAGATCAGGCCCTTGTTGTAGACACAGCTCTGGGACCTGTCGATGAGGTGGGGCTTGGGCACTGGGGGGGGGAGATGAACCACGCCA
>JAABNY020000039.1:6726210-6747021 GCA_015164015.2 Brevimyrus niger
TAGAGGGGTGGCGGTGGAGAGAAAAATCAGGTAGTAGATAGGGGGGGGGGGGGGGGGGGGGTGAGTTCTGCAGAGGACCACCCTGTGGTGTATGGGCATCAGGAGTCACACTCGTCCAACCAAGGGTCACATTGTCTTGGTTCTCAATATCGCTGTCCAGTACTAAAGTACCGGCTCTCACAAAAAACAGCGAAACCAGCCAGCTTGTGCCACTCTTACCCTTTATTGTAAAGCACCGTCCTCTGGAGCCCTTTTCATTGGGCAGGTCAACCATTAGGAGTTCAATCAGTAAACTGGGTCTACTTATTTATACTCATGCACCAGCCCATAACCCCCAAATAAGCCTTAGAACAGATACAGGAATTGTAAACGCTGGGCTTGTTTATTTATACTCCTGTACCAGCCCAGCACCCCCCAGAAGCTGAGCATCAAAACAGATACGGTAGCACTGGCACAGACCCACCCCCACCTCACTCAGCTGAGCTCAGGAGTCTTCAAACTGCCAAGTCAGTGCAGAAGATGCTACCAGGGGTCTTTTTCCAGGCTACCGAGCAGATTCCACGCAGAGCAACATCCTTTACCCACAATGCCGATTCACCTGTAGTCATTGCCAGGCACAGCTAGCACGCAAACACCGTCACCAAAGTCTTCAAGAGCTGTTCGCATTTCACTCAGTTTAGTAAAGGCTATAAAATTGCTCAAGTTTTAAATTTAACCCGTCATAAAAAACAAAAAAAGAAATCTGAGAGGGGGTGACATTTTAAGAGAAAGCCGCCTCCACCTTCTGGCGCAGCTGGCCTGTTCAGCACACCACCCTGTGCACTTCATGGCCCTCCTGCCATGATCTAGTGGTAGGTTCACCACATCAGGAGGCCACATTCAGCCTGACCCGAGACGACACCCAAGTCCCTGTCCTGAAGCAAGGAAACCTGTAAACTGTGCCCAACAAGTTCCTCAGGAACTCGACGCAAGAAAAACGCATTGCCACCGAGCAGCCTACTCAAGCTCTTGGGCAGAAACACACAGGTTAGCCCATAGCACTACACCATGCCCTCCATTACAAGAGCATTGATTTAAATGTTTACTTTCCACAGACCGGCACATGACATCACCACATTATTCCCAGCATCTCTAAAATCATTACACTACAGTGATTCACGTGCATGCAGCACATCTAGACACTATCAGTGGTAAACGACATCAAGTCACTGTTTTACTAAATGCATCATGTGGGGGGGGGGGGGGTGGTCAGTCAATAAATGTGCCGTTTACAACCTTATCAGTTTGCAGGAAGTGTAGGGACACTATGCTGACAAAGGTTACACACTATATTTAGCCAAACCCATGGTAATTTGGCTGAGGGGCGGAGTTAAGGGAAGCAATTTTTCTTGCTACAGCAGGAATCAGTAGCCAGAACTCAGACATGGTCGTTAAAGCAGCATTCATATGCAAATGAGCGGCCACTGTCAAAGGTTTACATTCATCTGATTAACTGGGCTAAGGCCCGCTATTGGGGGGGGGGGTGCAGTCTCTGGGGCTCCCATTGTCTGCGGAATGTGGGCCTCGTCCGACTTGCCAGGGCCCCAATACCAGGAATCCCTGCTTATCTGCATACGCCGCAGGGGCATGAAACCGGACTGAAGCAGGTTAGGAAAGGGAGCCGTAACCAAAGCTTACAGCACTGGCACGGTCACCTGATGCCGTCCAGAGGCGGAAACTCACCTCCGTCTTACTGATCAGCACGTCCAGCGCTGAAATCTGAGCCCGCACTTGGTCCTCCTTGCTGATTAGGTAATGGATACTTTTTGAGAGCTTCTCCTGATGACAGAACAACAAAGTCCATTGCAGTACTGGCCCCCGTGGTAGAAACGTTATCTTCTGGCCAAGCGATTCCGGTTTTAAAAAACCCAATATGCCCTTTGTCCTAATGAAGAGACACGGCTTCGTGCAAAAACAAATGGTCCCATCAAATATGGATGGGTCCAGCTGAAACTGAAATGGGTGGGCTACAAGCTGAACCACAGGGGAATTAGACCCTGCGACCCCCTGATAACACTGGATTCATGAAGCTTTCCTTTGCTGAACTGTTGCTGATGAAAGGCAGGGCGCTTTGTGTGGTGAGAGATGCAAGTGCAAAGCAGTGCTCCAAAGCGTGGGCTGCATTTGACAGTGAAGGTACAGAATAGTCATTGTAACCGTCTGTTACACCAAGCTGAATATACTGGCATAATGGAAAAAGGCTTAATATGCAGGGGAAGGTCTATATGCTGATGGAGATGGCGGGGAGCGGGAACTTGGGGGGTGGGGAGGCCAGGCAGCACGCACCTTGAGGACCTTGTAGGCGTTGCTCATGGAGGTGACCTTGTGGTTGGCATGGGAGCCGCCCAACTTGCACAGGTGACACACGGGACGGCGACAGACCTCGCAGTACATGTTGACTTTCTCCATCTCGTGCTCTGGGCACATCAGCACCTGCAGGATGAGGACGTGGAGAAGCTAAAGAGAAACGACTCCAGGAAGATGCCCACGGAGAGCTCTCCTTTCGAGAAAGAACATGCAGGCCGAGGAACTAAACTGCCCTTCCAGAACTAACCATGAAACTAATGAAAAACTGACTAGAAAAGGACAGATGATGCAAGACCAAAGCATTTCCAGCACTGGTTTCACAAACCAGCAGCAGCAGCAGATCCCTAAAATAGCTCCCGACACTCCCAGCAGACCAAGGCGGCCCCCAAGCATGCGTACCTCCTGTCAAATGGCCATAGTTTCCCAGGCTAAATCACCAAAGTGTCCCACTTTAAGAAGGCATGTGCGAACTGCGATGCTGAAGGCAGTATTCAGAGCCTGGATGGTTTTCCACCAAATTCGTTCCCCGAGCAACACAAACTATGGCACTAAGCTTAATTTAAGCCTGCCGGTTTAAATTCCTATGCAAGGAACTTAACCTGACCCCTTTTCTGTAAATATCTGCTTAAACGAACAATGCCGACATTATCCCGCCCTGCATAATTCCTAGACCTGCGACAAAATAATTTTAAAATCGGGGCCCCCCCCCCATGATGCACAATACCTCCTACCTGGGCACCCCCCAACTTCTCCAGGGCCCACCAACATGGCAGCCCTGCAGTAACCTGTCCATGTACATAGATGCGCACGTGTCACGCAGGTAAAGAACGCAGGTGACGGCGAATAACCTTGGGGCGGAAGTTGAGCGTGGGGCCCACATACTCGTGCTGGGCCTTGGGCGTGCCCCAGGGGTGGTTCATCTTGAAGCACTCGTTGCAGTAGCTGGCCTTGCAGTCCATGCAGCTCTTGGTGGCCTCCTGCGCCGGCGGCTTGCAGGCGCCGCACATGATGGCGACGGCGGCGCGGGCCGCCTGCCGGTAGCGCTCCACGATGCTCTCCAGCGTGAAGTTGCGGAAGAGCATGCTGATGCCACGCTCACCCAGATCAATGTCGTGCTGGCAGCCCGGGCACGGGAAGGTGGTGATGCGGGGCGTGACCGAGAGCGAGGAGCGCCGCCAGCCGGGCGAGGCCGTCGAACCTGGAGGACGACGGTACGGGAGGAACGGCCGCGATGAGTACAGGGAAGTGGAGGGGGGGGGGAGGTTTGGAACAGCAATGGAAAGGAAAGAACTCAAAACAATGCCGTGCAGACAGAAAGAAAATAAAACAAGCCAATCCCCCCCCCCCCCCCCGACTCCTGACATTACGGGGGCCCTGTCAAAGGGCCCAGCCTGTAGAAGTGGGCTGCAGTTTGTCCCGGGTGCGCTATGGCTCACAGCCAATGAATGCGTTTTAAACCAGGCATCACATTTTATAGCCTGAACGCAACTTTCATTCCCAAAGAGCACCTGCCCCGCAGGGGGCTGTAACCATGGATGCGGGGCAGGGCTTGCACCCCAGGGATAACCAGTCGTCTCTTTGGCAACGGCCGTGCATGAACTAAAGCAGATGGAAAGGCATGTCTGACAGGGTGGGGAGTGGGACACACACCTGTATCTAGCAGTTAGTATAGTGTGGCTCCAAGGGATTTTACAGCTTTGTTTTTTTTTTTTTTATTATTAATCAGGCACTTTTTTTCCCCCCAAAGCGACATGCAACTGAGAAACGGGGTCAGCCAGTACCTGGCACACTTAGGGATTAGGTGTCCGACTGAGATCACTCCCGACTCAGAGATTCATACCAGCAACCTTCCAGTCACGGGCATAAATAAAACAAAATGCTAGCTTCTGCTTATTGCGTTTAACAAAAGCCTTACACAGCATAGGCGTGAGGAACTATGAAAACGTGCTGAGGACACAGAATGGGGGGGGGGTGTATGTCTAAAGACAGTGTCACCATTTATGCACAGATCAGATGTCTGAGGCAGAGCTGGGGAGTGGATTGCCAACACCTAGAGCACAACTGTACATTACCTACAGAACGTCATATACCAAGCACCTGATTTAGATGAAAGTAGTACACCCAGTTACTCCCAGCAACACCAGTTTAATGTTACAATACCAGTATCTAGGAGACTCATTACCAGGGATTAGCAGAGCGGCAGACATTCACGAGGCTGAACATCGCCGACAGAATAGAGACGTGGCAGCAGGCAGAACGAGAGACGGACCCAGAGACCAAAGAACACACAGGAACACGATGGAAAACCACAGGGCACAGTGGCAGGGGGCAGGCAAGACACCAGAGAGACAGGACACCCAACACGCATGCCGTCAAAACAAACACGTGTGTAACCAGAGTCCCCCCAGACTGGTGATGTCATGGAGTAGACGCCCGCCGTGGTGGTGACTGATGGTGCAGCGTGGGGTGGTCACAGTGATGATTAAGGAATGACATATCTGAATAAGCGTGCACCAACAGACGGGCTGAGGGGAGGCGAGTGCACTCAGAGCACCAATGGGGGGGGGGGCGACTCAGCACAAGGACAGTGTCACATGAACCTAGGGGGCTGTGACTGGAAAAGTCATGAAGGAGAAGCGCAGAAAGGAATCCAACGCTATTTTAGAAAGGAGGACCTCAATTTCACAGCCCCACATTCCAACCTCTCTTTTAAACCCACCTTTTAATCCCCCCACAAAAAAAAAAATTATAAAATTGGGGCCCCCCCGTCACATTCATTTTCTGCCTGCTCAGAACATCATCGCAAAGCAGATGAGGACGGAATCGTGATGCAACCATGTTCCGCATCGTGGCTACTACTGGTCGATTAGACAAGGAGATGAGCGGCCATTTTTAAATGGCTACTGAGCAGCAGACAGAGAGGCACGCTGGCAACTGAGAGCAGGCCACAGCTGCTACTGCTGCAAGAAAATGCATCCAAGAGTGCAACCTAGGTCAGGAGTCACTCCCAAGGTTAAAAAAGGAGGGGGGGGGGGAGTAATCTTGCAGCAGAGAAGCTTGACCAGAGGAGCAGGAAGTCTCAGCTCGGACATGAGCAGCTGACTGTCACTCCAGTTAGCGGGATGTGAAGCAACAACATACCGGCCAAGCCGAGTCCGATGCCCAGCAGACTGGTGTCACATCACAGGGAGTCGTGTGGCGACACGAGTCACACAGGTGCCGACGGGAGGGAGGGGGGAGGGGTGGAAGGCCAACACACACTATACTCACTACGGCTACATATCGAAAGAATGGAACTGTGTCTACCTCGCTTCCTGAATGACCTCCTCAGGGAGGCTGCAAGCAATGGACAGAGAGGCGGGGTGAGAGCAGGGTTTTGGACAAGCCGGCAGGGCCTGCGGCTGCAAAGTGGCGCTCCTGGGATTGGGGGGGGGTTCCTGTGAGGAGAGAGCCCTGTGCTGCAGCCTGCCCTCAGCACAGTAACCCTGTGTTAAATCATGTTGTGTTACGTTGACTTAACGCCATGCCAACAACTAGGGTGATACTCATGGCAAGAGTATATGGATATTAAAACAGACTTTAGAACTAACTAAAATACTAGAAGCAGTTAAAACAACCATAAAAGAGGCATGAGGATACTTTTGATAAATCTAAAAGCCTCTGGTTTGACTTTAATAAGAAGCTCTTTTAAAGAGTCAGTAAAATGATATTGTCACCCAAGGGAGTCAAAATGGATGACAATAAAACAGAAGAGTTTTTCCACGTAGGACATACAGGTGGATCTTCAGCTGCAAGTAAAAACCTGCGAGTCAGCCGGGAAATGCCCGGTATGACACCTCGTATAGATGACCTGGTCCCCGAAGTTACCATCAGTCGGGTCTGAAATCAAACGGTCAGGTTGATTCATTAACACAAAGACACAGAGACACAGTGAGACTGGGGGCCACAGGATGAAACACGGCCTATCCACAGCAACACCTGCCGCACAATCCCATCCCAACCGGGCCTCCAGTGCATAATACTTACTGTAACACATTAGGGTGTGGACAGGCACGTATAATTAAAGCCAACAACGTTTAAACATCAGGATACGTCTTAACCAAATATATCCCGAAACTGCATAACAAACATCCATCTCCAGTGACAGACGTGCTGCTGTCAGGGGAATAGGATGAATAAGTACATTGAGCCTGGGACCGCACCCCCACCGACACACCCTGCTCAGGGTCTAGAGTGGCCACAGAAAGCCCGCCTTGTCTCCATCCGTGGCATTAAATATGAAAGAAATACGAGCCAAAATATATCCTGCCCTGAAATGACAAAGCGCTGGTTTAAAAATAGTTTCATTCAGCAATCTAAAAAAACACTTACAAACGTTATACTCGACATCTTAACACACACTTCACGCCTCTGAAACTGTCTATTTGTAAAAGCCTGTGGACAAAAGCTGAACCAACAATTATAACCCAGCCTACTTGAAGACCACAATATCCTGTTAACTTTTCCCTTCAACACCTAAACGCCAAAACAGAAGTCAGCGTGCTGTGCCGATTCACATCGCATATATAAAACAATTAAAACCACGAAATACAATATAGAAATACAAGCGCACACCTGATCGCACGAGCCGGTCCAGCCTCTCCATGCTGGGAGAGGGCACTCTGGAGCGGGGGCTGCCGGGGTTAGAGGACTCAGAGCCGGCGTCCGTGCTGATGGAGTCCTCATGGTTGATGAGCAGCAGCTCTTTAACGCACTTGTGACAAACGCTATGCTGGCAGGGCAGGATCAGCGGGTGGGTGAACAGCTCCTTACATATGGGGCAGATGAGCTCCCGCTCAATGTTCCTGATCGGAACCTAAAAAGCAAATACATATTGTGGCATTAAGTCGAAGTGTCAGAAAGAAACGTATTAAAGCGCCGGGCGCAGCTGGAGAGAGCCCTTCAATCAGATGGGGGGTTATGGCGCGGCGTCTCTAGGAGTGGGAGATGGCAAACAGCCTAATACTGGTTTAAAAATTCCAATTAATTTGCTTTAAAAGAGGGTAAAAGTAAATGCAATCTTTATAAACGGTGCAGCCCAAAAAAGGGAAGATAAATAGCAGTAATGCAGAAGTTACTCCTACTGGCTTTAGAAACGGAAAAAACGCCTGAAAAAAATAACCGATTAAAACACCCACAGCTAGAAATATAACAAATTTTAAAAATACATTAAACATCCAAGCACTGTCCCTCTAATGAGAATGTTAAACTTGGGAGATCGCCAACTTTCTTTGGATAACTCAAGGTGAGGTAACTACGAACTATTTACATTTAATCATAAAAAAGTAAAACACGCCGCATTCAGGGAGCTTTTAACTTACCAAAAGGGAACTACGTCGCGAAACTGCCGACATGGTGCAAGGGTGAGTCCGACTTCGGCAGCAATCACAGACGCAACTTAACAATGAATGAAATAAAACGAAATGACGCGAAGGACGGCGGCTGGGAGGAGACTCTGGATCCCAAAAGGGACAATGCCGCAGCAGGATTCTTAAAGGGGGAGGGTTAGGGGCTTCCGATTGATTGCCAAAGCGAAAACCCCCGACATTGTTATACGATATAGCTATGTCATGTGACTTATTATCATCATCATCATCATCATAGGACATGCAAAATGTAGGCTACACCTACACGCTGCTTGCTTGATACTGCTTTACAGAGTGATCTTTTTAACATAAGTCCGTTTTACTGGTAATAATGATTACATTTAGCCGATATAGACAGTATCTGTAACGTGCGTTTCCAATAAAAACATTTGCGTTTATATATAAGAATGTTTTAGTGTATAAAACAATTAGTACTGCAGCCCGCGGTTGTATATGATCGGATGATATTTCATGTGGAAAATCACCTTTCTACCGGTGATAGAAAGAACACAATGAGCCCCCATTTCAGCTGCAAAGGAGCCCAGGGGTAATTAAATACAAGGGAATCTTCAAACAGCTACTACAGGTCCTGAGGGAGTCTGATACGGTGACACAGACGGGAAGAGATGCTGGACTTGGCAGGTCTGTGTGATGTGCGGGGGGTGGTGTGTGTGTGTGTGTGTGTGTGTGTGTGTGTGTGTGTGTGTGTGTGTGTGTAAATCTGCCCAACAGTCAGCACACTGGCGCATAAGGATCAGATCAGGAGCTGAACGTGAGCCTGTAATGTTACACGCGTCGCATATTTCAGCACCTTAATACATGAAAATTGTTCCAGTGAATAGCGGAATAGCCGGATGTTTCTGCGGAGAAAGTGTGACACCTCTGGAGGCACAATACATCACTGGCGGTGACAGTCTTGCTTTCTTGCGACTCCATTTCTATTTTACACCGGATTGCATTGCCATAAAATGTCAGAGTAAACGCAACAAATGGTAGGACAACGTGTTTGTGATCACCACATATACGTTTAATGTACCGTATATAGGCCTACTTTAGCTGTTTATAACACATGCCCTGAACAGATTTTTTTCATCTTCTGGAGTACTTTAGTTTCCTCCCAAAGTCCAAAGGCGGGCATGACCTTTCGGGTGCATTTCGCTAGGTGTATGGCGTCCTGCCCAGGAAGTCATCAGCAAAGTATCCTTCTCCTTCAGGAATGAGATTCTTTGCACCATGTGTACAAAATAAGACCATCTATCCACCAGTCCATTTCCAGACCTCCTGCACAGTAGAATCTGGTATGGAAAATGGATGAATGAATGAATGGATGGATGGATCTCGACATGTAACCACATAGTAAAACAACGAGTTTGAACCGCTCTCGAAATTTGTCGGCCCCTTGAAATTAATTTCCGGCTACGGGCCTCGATGGATGGAGGATGGATGGTACTATAAATTAGATTTCATTAGAAATGGGTGTCCGTGTTTGCGTACACATGTAAGGGCGCCGTTTAAAGTGACGCAGCCCCATCTCTGCAGTTGCAATGTAACCTCAGGATCCCGTTATTGATTACAACGAAGACCCGCTGACTTACCTTGACTGTGCAATGTGCTCATCGATTTCAGGATGTTCTCCATGCTACAGCAAAATGCTTTAATCAAATTACACCATAGAGCACTGCAGTGACGCAAACGAACTCCGTTTATCCAAGGGCGTCGACACAGGCTCTTTGTGGATCTCTGTATCATTGAACTAAGGAGTTTTAGTTCATACTCGCCCTTACCTATCGGGGTCCAGACTTCTACTGATGAAATTGATTTTAACTATACTTAAATAAAACAATTTATCAGCGCTGTGATGCAGACTATATATGCGCTTCGTGCAACTGTTTTAGAGGAACATTTAGAATATTTAAAGGGACATTTAAGAAAATTCAGTACACTTGTGCAGAGGTTTTTCGCGCAGAACGGTGAAATATTTCATAATTAACGCGCCTTCATATTTCTATATATAGAAATGGTAAAATGGGAGATGGGTTGACCATTTTCGGATTAGCGTATACTGTGGTGGGTTGGTCATTTTGTAACGACAGCACTTAAGATGGAGCGTAGTAAATAGCCTATAATGATGCAGGCGAATTTAAAGCGGACAATTGTATGCCTTACAGATGTTCCGTGTCAGTAACACTTTCATATTGTCCAGATGCACTTAGCGATGCGTAACTTACTATACTGTTTCCTTAAAGGTACATGTGCTTCACTTTGTGTTATAGAGAGCTAGCACCGTAACATGTGCTAGAGTGAGGATATACAGGTACAACCCAGATCTCTCTTTGTGTATCCCGTCAGCAATATGAAATGCAAGGCAACCATGATAAGGAATGTTGAAAATGATCTTAAGTCACGTCGCATCACTTTCATCAGTAAAAGCCGTAACAAGGCTCCGGTATCTTAAAAACCATGATACGCGCCTTAAAGACCTTACAATACGGCAAGGTGGGGCTAACTTTCACCGACTGCTACACATTCCCTGCTATTTAAGCAAAGTATTCTGCTACAGCAAAAGACAGATAAGTAGATAGGTAACACAATTACACGTTAAGACAGCAAGAAATAAAAACCCATTGTGCGGAAATCGATAACTGTGGCTTTGATCATTCCCACGTCAAAAGAATATGGCATATTTGTTATTTAGCATTTTCTTGTTTCTGTAATAAAACATCTGCGCCCAATTACGGTTAATACCCACAAAGTTTCTTAGAATAATGGATCGTTCTCATAATTTGCCACTAATGGACATTATTCGGGGACGATCCGGCCCTCCTTATTACACAGAACCGTACCAGACGTGAAATTACGCCCTGCTTACCTCGCCCTTTGTTATCCGCTCCACTATCGATCCGAATTCTGTCATATCCTCCGAGTCGGACATGTCTAAAGGTTAGATGATTACGATGCGCTGAGACACAATGCGATGCGATACTGCGCGATAGCATGTGGCAGACGTGCCTGTCACTCCCCGGGCCGGCCTGAGAGCACCTTGCGATCGGCACGCCGTTTCGTGCTGTGTTACAGTGACCACCCCCCTAGTAAGACGTTACGGTGTAACAGGCGCATCCCAAAAGCCTCCCAGCTAACATGATTAAATAGTAATCATCTCCAGGCGCAGACCCCGCCTCGCCCTTCATACTGGGGCGTGATCGCATCGTCGAATGAATCGATCCAAACATTATAAATACGATTGCATTTTATAGACTGTCCCCTGTGTGCTATAATAATATTTTAATAAGTCTTCAAAACGAATAATTAATTCATAAGGACTGCCATTTCCCTGCGCCACAGTCTATGTTATATTCACCACACCTAATGCTTGTGTTAATTACATCTGTACGTCTCTTGTGGAACATTAACCTGTTGTATAATAATCCAACGAAGCAACCCGGGTTAGGCGTGTTTATTCCAGAAGATAATTCACGTTTGGGCGAGGCGAATCAATGTATAGTGGGTAAATGTTAGAGGCACGAATGGTTACGGCTTCGCAGGTAATACGCGCCCTGAGCACCGAAAGGTCCACAAAAAAGAAAGGAAAGTAAATGACCGTGGGGGCGTATGACCGTTTCTGCCATTAGGATCAGAAATGCACCGTGTGGACCGTATGAGCACGTTTCCTAGGTTCGACAGCTGCATCTTCATGATTAATAATTAGGACTGGAGACATTTCGTTTTCACTTTCATATTTTTATCATAGGTATAAATGAGCTCATACCACTTGATCGTAAAACTTTCCAGTAAACAATTAGTGCATGTTTAAAAAATAGTAAAGTGCTATAAATGTAATAAACAGGCGAAACACCTTGAAGACCAAATACACGTCCAGGACTGTTAGAGAAAGGATTTACTAGTCCCCCTTCTCACCATATGTGACCAGGCATTAATTAATTAATGAAATCAGAGAGCCTTTGTGAAGAGCCTGTGAAGAGCCATTGACCCTGACAGCAAATTAAACTGGCATTTCTGTGAAGCTGCAGAGAGCTGAGGCCCAGTCTGTCACCCAACATTCAGCATTTCTCATATAGGAAAGTAATCTCTGGTCATATTGTTACTAGACAAGTTCAGCACTCTGGCTAATATTCCAGGCTGCTCTCAAAAAGGGACCGTACACTATTACAGGGTTCTTCAATTCTGGACCTCGATTCCAAGTCCAGGCTGTTTTCAGTTCTCCCAGGTAGTTAGTTTAATAATTATTAATTCTGATTGGTCAGAGGCTTCACACCTGACTGACAGGTAAAGGAAGGGTGGGAAACCAGCAGGGCTCAGACCTCGATTTGAATAACCTTGCACTATTAGGACCTCAGCATTTCACTCGAGTAAAAGACCATTGTGACTGAATTACTGATGGACACAACACACTGCTGCAATCTGCTGTGGAAAAAAAAAGAAGAGTTTATATTGGTGGTTATGTGGAAACTAATCACCTTGAATTTTGGCTGCACTTGTAGGAAATTAAGGGAACGTAAGAAATTAAGAGATTGTCGTAGTTTAACCTCAGTGGTAAAATGATTCCAGAACAAAGGCAGGAGACTGATTCTTTCATGTGGAAAAACACTTTAGTTCCCCGACATCCTGCCTCAACAAGTCCTTCTAAATTTTCAAGGTTGCAAGCTACCTTTTCTTGCAGTCTTTAATAAGCACACGAGGATGACTTTTGGCTTGTGTGGAGCAGACCGCCTCCACCTTCTCCGTGCGCGATGTTACCCCAGCGCCACCCTGACAGCCAGCTCTCGCTGTTTGCAGCTGTCCGTCGTCTTCTGCCTGTCCAAACCTGGAACATTACACTTTCCCTGCAACCCAACCTGTTTATTTCTGACACATGCAGGTATGTGGAAGGACACCCAAGATCATTCTGCATACAAAACAGTGATTTAATCAAATGGACAGAGTTTATGCAGTTCCACGAAGCACAAAGCTAACATTTGTCTTTCAGCCCAGGACGCATCCCAGGAGCCTTCAGCCCAGCACACAGGACAGGGGTGTCCAGTCCTGGGTTTCCCTACAGCTGGACCTTGGAGACCAGCTGACCAAACCACCACTATCTCACCAGTGAGAGACCATCTTCTGGTACGAAACAGAGCTGCAACCTCACACATCATGGCAGACACGATCTTAAACCAAACCCCTAAGTGTGAATTCCACAAAGTCAACCATTAAGTACGCCATGCCATCGTTAGACACCTTCTGAACCAAAGGAAAAAACTCCAAAAAGGCAAAAAGTTAAAAAAGAAAACCCAAAGTATGCATAAAGAAAAAAAAAATGTGTGTGTGGGGGGGGGGGGTGTGCGGGGGGGATAGGGCGCCTGCTGAAATCCAGTGAAGCTAAACCATACCAGTTCAACTGGGTCAAGTGTCAATTCACTGGCAGACGTTAATAATTGATGCAGTCGGACACGATAATTTATGCATGGTCTTCCCCTCCATTCGACACACCAGTGCCAACTTAAGCGACCCGCTAAGGTTAATATTGCTAAGGTGGTGTCTGCAGGCGGGCCGGTGTGGCTCGGAGGCGGGCTGGGGAGGCAGGCTGTCATGTGCAGGACTCGCTCCACGTCCGGTGCAGCTGCTGCAGGTGCTGGAAAGCCCTCTCGCTGACGTTGAGGGCTGGGTGCACGCGCCCTAGGCCGGACTCGCCGAGGAGAGAAAGGCCGCAGATGCCGAAGTAGGCGTGCAGAGCATCTGCGGCAGGCGGTGGGGACATGGGGGTGGGAAGGGGCGGGAGAGAACTGGGTCAGAGCAGTGCGGGGGAAACGCCCCACACCATCCCAAGGGACTGCATCTGAGAGCCATCAGCATCACTGCATGCCTGATGTAATCACAAATATACTGCTCACCAAAACCTGCACGGACGTGAAACCAGACATTCCCACTCACAAGCACGTTTCTCAACGATCCTTTGACTTCATTCACACAGAAACAACAGGATTGAGTGGAGTATTCCCCCAAACCGCAGCGACCTTCAAACATCAGCCTTATGCAAATAACCTTTCAGAAGCATAGGGTCTCCCTCACCAGGACAATGGGAATATTTTTAATCAGTGTGCTTTACTGCCCTTCGCATCAGAGGAATGTTCCAGAATCAGCCTGGGTTAAAATCCATCAGACTCGCTCCCCTCCTGTCTGTTTTCTCAGGCCAACACACCCACAATAATGAGTGGAAACAAAGCTGGATCTTGTAACTGGACCCAGTTTCTCTCCAGTATCCTTAAATCCATTCTGGACAAAGGCCTGATGAATTAAAGATCCACCCCCGGCAAGGCTACGGTTACGGTTACACTGCGGTCTTTACTGATTACGGAGGGCAGGTGGGTCAGAATGGAGCAGATCTGCCGTGAAGTTACCTGGATGGCTGTCAGGCCACTTGGCAAACCCACCGACCAGGCGGTCCTGCGTTGACAGGATGTAGTCCCGGTTCTTCTCAAAATTAGAGTACTGGAAAACATCTAGTAGCTGGGGGACCACAGGCATGGAATTAGAAAATCAGAGACTTGCCCTTGTAGGTGACAGCGTATAAATCCTGGATATTCTCCTGTGGCAGTGTTAAGATCTACTGAGACACTGTGGGTTATTCCTCTGAGATTTCAGAGTACTCCAACTAATTTGCTGTCTTTGCACTGGACTTAAAACTCCATTGCGATGTTGTTCATCAAGTCAAGTGCAGCTACTCAGAAGTACATCTGCATATATCAAGGACGACCCAGGACATGGCCAATAAAAAAAATGACTTGGCTATAAAACTGTATGAAATATGCAGCTCTGTACCCTTTTGAATTCCCAGTGGTGAACCCAGCCACTCAGGAACCCTAACGCAGTGTTTCCCAGTCCGGTCCTTGGGGTCCCAGCTCCCTGCCAGACAGTCCAAATTAGGGAGCCAAGAGGTAGCAAAAATATGGACTGTCTGGGGGTCCCCTAGGATTCGTTTGAGAAACACTGCCCTAACAGATCTGAATGGCAGGTTTTTGCATGCGCCCTGAGACTCCCAGAACCAGAGCTCCCAGAAATGTCCACCCCTGGACCTCACAGTGTTGGGGACATCGACTCGGGACCATGCAACGTTACCTGGAGGACGGCTCCGACCCAAAAGGAGTAGCACGTGTCCACGGGCTTGTTGGGCCGACCGTGGAAGCCGCTCTGCTGCCGCATGATGCACCAGCGGCGGATGCGGTTCAGCTCGCGCTCTGTGAGCGTTTCCTGCAGCTTTCCCATCAGGCACAGCGTCGCTATGGCGCAGAATGTGGAGCCTCCTGAGAAAAGGAGGTGGAGGCGCTTGGCTTAAAAGGCATCTCCCCTTGGCACCCAGTGCTGGCAATGAATCAACTGTGGGGAATGTCTACCATCACGGCGCCCCCCGCAGGACAAACAAGACCATAACTGTTAATAAGACTAAGGCAGTCGGTAAATCTGTCACCACATCTGCCTGGTGGAGGGGTCCTACCATCAGGAACAGCCAGGAAGTCACAGACGGGGAGCTGAACTCTCACTTTCCGTCTGACACGTATAATTAACCCCCCCCCGACTTTCTATTCGCACTGCAGGCAAGGTTATAATTCATGATACTGAGCCGCAGCTTCAATATCGTGCCAAGGACCCATTAATCCACTCCCCCAAGTACCTCCCCCCAAGCCCTGCGGCAGTGGCATGCTCGCAGTCTTGCTCTCCGGATGGTAGTGGAAAGGCCCGGAATTGGGCGTTATAGGTGAGGTAGCGTCTGCTCTGTCATTAGGGTTCACGCACTGAACACCCAAGCTGCACAGACGTCAGTCACTCGGGGGAAAGAGTCCGCAAAACAAGACAACGCTTTGTGCTAATTGTCTGAAAGCGGAAACTCCGAAACTTTCACCCTTGGTCTCTGTGAGCTATGAAATTCACAGGCATGTGTGTGGGTGTCGTCCAAATCTGAGAGGACCCTGACGAGAAAACACCGTAAACCCCACAGGTGTGACTGCAGCACTAAAATCTCATTCTAGGTTACTTCTGCGCCTGCTTAGGCCGAGGGGGGGGGGGGCATCATGGTTTAAACCCAGTCTCGGGTACGATACCTCCCACTTCATGCGCGTCACACGTGCCGCTCCACGTGGACTCACTCGCCACCTCCCAAGCGTGGCAGGAGGCAGGGGGCATACCTGGCCCAGACACGGGCATCCAAGGTGCATGGGGCTGCCTGCCGTACTCACCGTGGGATTCCAGGCCGGCTCCCTGCCCAATTCCGTTGTCGTAAGACTGAACCAAGGACAGCGGTGGGGGAGACAGAGGGAAGGAGAGAGAGGGAGAGAGAGGTCATATTCTCTTAATGCCACCTCATCACATTCTGAAGTTTTTAAAGCATCACGATGGGGGAGGAAGCCCTATTTTTAGTGACAAAGATTCACTGCGATGCTTCAGGGTGACAGCGAGTAACAGAACGCAAGTCATAAGGGTCTGATGGGACACAGACACTGACCTGCGCGTGACCGGATCGCCACCGACATGTCGCCCAGCGCCGGCTGACAAACTGAGCGTGCTCGAACTCCACCCCCCCGCTCCCGCCACTCACACCTCCATTTACACTCTGACACTACAGGGAGACTGAACGAGCACAAGGACGCAGACTGGGGAACCCGGACAGTGCCAGGGAGCCGTTTAGCTGAATGTGAGCATTACGGAACACGCCATCGTACCGCAAATCAGAAACAGACACCGAGACTGGTGACAGATGTTAAAGTCACTCCGGAGTGGGGGGGGTGCCGATTCGCTGAGGAATAAAGGGAAGGGGTTGGGTTATGGACCAATCCCAGGCCGGGTGAATATCCTACAAAAGGCAGACTAAGAGGATTAGTCCATTAGGGGCTTCCCGTCTCAGCCCACAAAAGATTAAGAATAACCACTGTCCACCTACGTTATGGCGATTGCCAAGTGGAGAAGGAAAGTAATCCACTCCAGACATAAGGGAACATTTGGTTGCTAGGTAGTAGATTATGTAATCCACAGCGGGATTAGGCCGTACAGTTGGCAAACCGGGTCCCACCTCCTTACTTCTTTACTCCCTGAAGTCATGTGATCATTATAGTACACATTCAGATCAGAGGGAGTTTACAGGGCTATTTTGTAATATTTTCTCCGTGCTTTAATGATGCTCTTCCCCTGAATTAGGCTTGCCCTGGGCGACAGCCAGAATCGTGTCCCATAATTAACAGGGACCGGCAATTAGCCTAATAAACAGGCATGTGAGGAGACTCCCTGAAACACCATAACCTCACATTAACCAGAAAAACAGAAGAAATAGTATCAACATGATTAAGGCTGAGAGGACATTCCAGCCCAGCTCAGAAACCTGTTTAGTCAGCTTTCCTGAAGCCAGAGAAGACTGCCCTTCATCTTCCTGCTGGTCAGGAGACTTCAGTGATCATGTGACACGGTTATGGCCAATCAAACTACTGCTGCGCATGACAGCTCCTCGAACACAAAATCAATCACAGGTCTGTGCCTTGGATAGCTGGTTTAGCCTACAGCACTATGGGAATTATTCTGGTTACTTTGGAAGGAAAACAGGAACACGTCACATGGAGCAACCAGGAAGGAGCATAGAAGTCTGACAGCTGGCTGGGCGGCAGGGCGCTCCATGGATATGCGTGTGGCCATGCCTGCATGTATGTGCGTGCAGGGCGCTCCATGGATATGCGTGTGGCCATGCCTGCATGTATGTGCGTGCAGGGCGCTCCATGGATATGCGTGTGGCCATGCCTGCATGTATGTGCGTGCCTGTGTTTTGGTAACAATTACATTGAAAAGAATCAGATTTCCCACAATGTGACAAAAGCTTCCCTTTTTACCTTGTGGTAATTTTTTTATTTGATTTTTTTTTTTTATTTGGATAACCTCAATTTTATAAAAATCTGTGACTGCAGTCAAAAACTAAAAATGCTACATGTCTTTTGTTTGGTTACTTTTGTTAAGGTTAGAGCTGGGATTTGGGTTATACCTATAGAAATGAATGGAGAGACCCTATAGAAATGAATGGATGGGCCGTGGTTGCGCTTGTATGTGTGCGTGGCGAGGGGGCTGACTCACGCACCAAGCTGCTGCGGATGTACCGGACAGCCCTCTCCACGTCCATCCCTGACCAGTCGTCGAGAAGGTAGCAGATGCAGGCCGCACAATAAACAAACCTCATGTCATTTTCGCTCCCCTCTGGCACGGCGTAGAAGCTGGAAGAGAGACAGACAGCCAAGGTCCGCATCTGCCCACCATCAGACTCGCTAAGGAACAGCCCCCGGGTTCCCCGGCACGGGTACCGGGTGAGGCAGCGATGAGTACGGACTCGGCAATCTACGGTAGGGGTTCCCAACCCCCGGTCCACAAGGAGTATCCCCCCAGGGCGCGGAACGCTGGGGGGTTTGGGCGGGGTTGGTTACTTTTCAACTTTTTGGAAAGTATGTGAAAGAAATGCAAAACGGTTAAACTTATTAAACCTGTCTCGCCAATTGATCCGCCCCCAGCGCCCCCCCGAGTGACAAGTTTTACCAGCCCATACATTTTTTACAACATAAACCGGTCTGCGATCATCAATAAGTTGAGTCCCTGCCCTGGGGGTGTGGCCTTCATCAATTCAGAGCGTTCGGGTTAAAATCACACTTCGCCCCTAAGAGACAGAACCATCAGTTAAAGGTACAGGCAGGTGCTGCCCAGAGTAACGAGCCAGGGTCACATTCTTAGGCCGTGCATCAACCGTGCTGGAAGCATTTGAACTTCTGTGCGCCCTACTAGCGTTGGTCACACTGCCTGTGCACGCAGGGATCGGGTGAGCAATAAATTCCAGCAGATGATTTTATCTAGTGATGAAATATTTTCCCTGATATTACCAACACCGATAGCCAGCTAACTTTAAGGAGATTATTGTCATGTGCACTGAAAAACAAGTCAGTTACACCCACAATGAAAGTCTTACTCTGCATGTTCCGCCTGGGCACAGTTGTCACTTATCAGACACAAAATCACAACACAGAGTGCAATGTGATCATATAAACATATAATACAGTGGATGAATATACATAAAATGTGTCAATATGATGGAATACAGTGAAACTTTCCAAGGGTGGGGGGATTAATTTGTGCCAGTGGTGCTGGTGGCAACACCGGCTGGTGCTGAATAGCAGAATGAAGCTACGTTTTTTTTTCCTCTGAAAAACCAAAGATCGATCTGCAGGCCTGATTTAATACTGGATTAAAAACATGTGGCAGGCCTTATAAAAGCTGCTCGCCAGCAGGATCTCGCCGGTACTTTTGAGACGGTGAAGGAGCAGACAGATCCCTCGGCATGCTCTAGCGAAAATGGCTGGTCATCTAATGCAATCATCTCCCTTACAGTAGCAGTTACGTCTTTAGCTCCGGTACTCCTAAATTTGAATATTCAGGAAATGTTAAATATTGGCCAAGACTGACACATCGACGCCTGCTGACATCATGATTTTTAATCATCAGCCAATAACGATATGTTAATATATTGTGCATCTCAAACTTTAACCAAAGTGACATGCATGTTTTTTCTCCAAGACTGCAGGATAGGACAGTCCCTGTGGCAACTGGGGGCTCTGCTTAGAAGCTCAAACACTCTGCCGACTATGGGATTTGAACCAGTGACCCTCTGATCACAGGCAGGGGCTGCCACCCCACCGAGCCACACGCCGCAGCCGTTACCTGCCATTCTCCAGCTGCAAGGCCTTCACCCCCGACAGGCAGGCCTCCTTATCCACCCGGCTCAGGTCATCGCCCAGGATGAGCAAACTGGTGAGTCCCGTATACGTCATGGCCACGTGACCACTGTCGTAGGGGTGGGGCAAGCCTGGACCCTGGAAATGTGGAGGGGGGGGGTGTCACACAGCAAATGCTGAGCTATTTGTACTGCCACTCTGCCCTCTGTTCCACTGTCGTGTAAAGGTGGATCCACATTAACCTAACCACTCTGCTGCCCCCCCCCCCAAAACACTATCAATCAACACTCCTATCAATCAAAATTATTTCACACACTTTTACTCAGAATGATGTACAGTGAAGTGCTGGTTTGCTTAGCTCCGACATTGTGATGACAGGAGACATGTGTGTAAAGAAATAAACCATCAAAATGAAATAAACATTTTAATCAATAATCCATCTATTTTCTTTACATGATTGTCCAATCAGTTATAAATGGTGAGCTCTGCGTTACATGGTTCTGATCAGTTAGAACAGCGTTTCCCAATCCGGTCCTCAGGGCCCCACAGATGATCCATGTTTTTGCTCCCTCCCAGCAGGAGCAAAAACATGGACTACCTGCGGATCGCCTAGGGCCGGATTGGGAAACACTGCTTTAGAAACATCCACACCAGGCCTGGGACTTGAGACGGCCCCCGAAGCAGCTACCTTGGATGGGTTGTAGGGGACTCCCATGTATGATGAGCCACGGAATCCACAGCGTCCGGTGTTTGATTCTACAGGGAGGAAGTGCTTGTTAAGCCACACAATGAGGTCCCCCCAGGCTGACCCCATCATCAGCACAGCACAAACGCCCTGGGCACGTGTACACAGTGATGCTGCAAACATTCACCATGCAAAAGCAGCATGTCCCAGTGCTGCCACCAAGTGGTGACAAAGGGGTTCTTCCTCCTATCAATGGTAGTCCATTTCTCCTTTTTTTGAAGACAAAGGGACAGGAAATGGTCATTCACAGATAGGGTAAAGATCATAAAATTCATACAATCTGCCAATATGGAAACCGAATACACTAAAGACTCAAAGTTTTGGTTATTGACTGGGGGGGGGGGGGCAGGATAGGGACACTGCACTTAGTTTTTCGTTTTGGGATAAATTTGTTAAAATATTTTTTCTTGAGATACAGCAGATAATATTATACATATTGGGCACAAGTTTAACCAATGTTATTCAACTGACAAGGGGTATATGAGGCACATTTTACAAAGACAACAGTGTTTTAGAAGTGGTCCAATGACAAGTGCACATTCATAAGCCATATGTGCCAGTACAGGTCAGGTCAGGT
>JAABNY020000039.1:6767200-6778374 GCA_015164015.2 Brevimyrus niger
CACACCTATTGATTTTCAAGGCAGCCTCGCCGCAGCCAATCACCAGCATTTGATCCGGGCACGTTAAGGATGCCGCAGGTTTTCTAGCTCACTGACGTTGACAAAATTATACTCTTAGGTATCGAAATTTGGTACCGAACGAAGATGATTTTTTCGATACTCGATAGTATCGAGAAGATTCGGTCGGTGCTTAAAAAGTATCAAATTCGATACCCAGCCCTAGTCAGGAGGCCCGGACCCAATAGCAGCTCACCTGGGGTTTCCCATGGCCTGGTCCACCAGCTCCTCCAGTCACGTCAGACATTTCCACCTTAACATCAAGTCGACATTGTTTACATACACCAAGTAGCCCCACTCCCATCATCTCTCGGGTCACACCCAACGCATCGCATATCATTAACCCCCGACTTGCCACTCTTGTCCTCCGTGATCTAAACTCACTTATCCCCTGCAGCCACAGCGCAGCGAAGCCCAGCTGGAATTCTCAGATGTTACTACACGACGGCTGCAGCAAAACGCCTTTGTGGTTGGGGGAAATACTATCTGAATTCTGGGCTCCTTGAATGTCTGACACAAGAACCTAAAAAGGAGAGTTGACTAAATTATTAGTCATCATAAAGGTTTGATTTGTTCCCAAATGCTTTTTTTTCCCTTATTATCATTGTCATTTTCAACGATCCCTTGGGCAGCCTTAAAGGGGCCGACCAACATACAAACAACTAAGTAGTCACTTCCCAACAAAGCATCACCTTGCATTAATTAACATCCCATTAAGATTAACAGCTGACCGTAGTGCTTTGCTAAAGGCGGCTGGTTCAGTCCCATCCCAGACAATCAGGCATCTCCTGCATAGATACTTAAGTGCGACACGAGGCACAGAGACGCTATACCTGCTATGCTCCTCATCCTCCGGTTCACAGAGCAGCAGAGAAACTTGAATCAAACGACCGAAGGACCTGAGAATTACTCAAGCTGGCCACACTGGTAACACTCATGGGGGCCATGGGCCTGTATGGCTCTGGACCCTACACCTATGGTCACCGGTTCAAATCCCATGGTGGACAGGGTGATTTCATTATGGGGCGCCTAACCCCAATCGCTGCCGGGATTGGTCGCCCCTAACCCCAATCGCTGCCGGGATTGGTCACCCCTAACCCCAATCGCTGCCGGGATTGGTCGCCCCTAACCCCAATCGCTGCCGGGACTGATCGCCTCTGCCCTGTACTCGTATGTCTCTTTGGGCAAAACGCTAAATAAGTAAATGTACACTAGTGGCTCCTGTGCCATTTCAGTGCATATTGGTGTGTACGCCCTTCATTCCTGAGGTCTCCCGTGTGTGTGTATGCAGTGTTAAGGGTGTGTAGCGCAGGGTTAGCAGTGAGTTACAGGCAGGGTGTTAACAATGGAACATCAATTAGTCGGAGCCATGTGGCAGCAGAGAATAACCCACATGCTAACTGTGTGAAGCAGTGACTCACCAGAGAGAAGCAGGCAGGCAGGGGCTCTCACACACACACACACACACACACACACACACACACACACACACAAAGCGAGTGCGGTCTGGTGATCCTGCTCACTCCCACAGCTAGATCAGCGGACCCTCCAATTGGCTGAAGACACACAGCACCAAGGACTGGGGCCTGGGCTGCAGATGCTCAAGTGGGCAGGCAGAGCAGATCAGATGCAGAGCAAAAATAATAATAAGTGTCTTTGAAAAGAAGGGCCTCAAATTTGACTTTGCTGCGTTGTTCCCTTTACCTTGACACAACGGAGCGGAGCACCTGGCCGGCGGCTGGTTCATCCAACCTATCCCACCAGTCCCCAGATCAGGTGGCCAGAGAATGGCACCTCCCCTGCCAAACTGGCGAGAGGGGGGGGGAGGGGGCACAGGGAATAACAGAACTGCCAAGCGGAAGCTTCCGGCTTCAAATCGAGAGTCAAAGTCCAGCACAAATGCTTGTCAAACAGGTCCTGCAGATCTAAAAGGAGAACCCGGCTGTGTGGAGGGTCTCTGAAGTAGGAGCCCCCCCCCCCCCCAGTCTGCACAGCCCCCGTGTCACCCGTGACACCTGCGAGACAAACGGAACACGGCTCTATGTAGGACACATTTTCTGTGGGGCATTATTCAAAGTTATTTTAAGACATGGCAGAAGTAGGATGATCATCACATGCTGAAGGGGGTGGGGGGGGGGGCACTTAAGCGAGGCGAGTGCTGTAAACACAAGTAAAAAGGCAAACGCTTCTCCAGCCCAAATTCCTCCAGCTGAGACTGAGGATGACAGCCAACGCCCCAAGTCACACGACACAGTCAGACATCTATGGTCATGTACGAACTTCCTGTATAGATAATTAAGAAATTACCAGGAGGGGGTTTGCTGGCTACATGACATAGCTTTAGGACAAACAAACACACACACAACAAATATTGTATGAAAAATGCTTTAAAACAAGTAAACCGGCAAGGATTCTCTTTACTGAGCACACACTTTAGAAACAGCCAATAAGCTACTTATGCTGCAGCCAGTGTGCATTTACTTTAAAGTGGAGCCAAACGGCCACTGAGAACAGAAGACAGAAGCAGACCGATGAGAAGACCTTCAACATCCCTGCCGTCGCCATTGGTTAAACCTCGCTGTCAGCACACACACACACACACCCGCAGATGTGTACATTCAACACCTTCCACTCAGGAATGCATGCAAAAGAACAGCCAGTAGAACAGGATTATGTCGCCCACGACGACGTACGAGGCGGCCAAGAAAGACGCCGGAAGAAGAGCAGAGGGACCAAGCCCAGCATGACGCAGGAAGAGGACGCTTGGCCATGCAGCGCGAATGGGGGCGTTAACGCTGAGCCCACCTGGCCCAGCCTCGGACGGGCGCCCGGCAGACGGCCCTCCAAGCCAACAGACTCACACCGACAGGCAGCACAAGTTCAACTGGGGTTTATTTTCAGATTTGTTCTTAAGACATTAACAGGTTTTATGCCTTACGAAATATTACACTCTGCCGTAATAAAGTGCAGGATTAGAGTCGGTCACCTGATGATACATCGGAACGGTAGATTCATTCGGGAAAAAGAGACCGCGATGAAAAGCCCTTTATGCATCAACACAAAGCTTAGATATGAGAAGCTTCCAGAAAGCTCAGTTAGTGCATCAGCAAATCCTGTGGCCAGAGTCACCTGGGGACACTTTAAAAATTCATTTAAACCCTCGGTTTTAGCGTGCAGCCAAACTGAAGTGATTTTACTTAGTAAAACTGTGTCAACAGGCTGAAGACGGCAAGAGCAGGGGGGTGGGGGGGGGCACAGACATGTGTCCGTACTAAAGTGCCGAACTGATATTTGGCTTGTTTTGCTTGAAGCTCGGACACAAATCCCCGTCTCGGGTACACGAGCCAGCCGATCCCTTACAGCCCTTGTGGTCTGGACGTAGTGTGAAACAGTAAGGGGAGCTCAGACCGAGAGAGAAGCCGTAAGAAACCTAAAAACGTTTATAAATACATATGCAAAGTGTCACATGGACCAGTGCTGACACACAACATTTGCATATTAGAACCTGTGCAACGCGAAGAAAGCACTTGGCGAGATACGGCCGCTCCGTAAAGCTATCCTCCATCCGACCATCATCCGCCCCATCCCCTTGGCCCCCGAGGGCTGGCATAATCTTTCTGGGGGGAGCAGATATCAGACACAGAGTGCAGATGCCCAAAAAAAAATTATAAAAATTGCCGGGTCTATGTGAGGGGGGGGGGGCGGATGCATCCTGCTACGATTGCATAGAAAGAGAAAGCAAGGCGGGGCTATGGGGTGACGCCTCTTCATAAATAACATGAAATACACACAAGTCCTAATGTCAAGCAGAGGAGAAAACAATGAAAATAAAAAAAAAAGCACGCTTGGTATAAAACATGGTGCACGTCCAGAGTACAGAACACCCATGCAATCAAGCTCCCACAGGGGTCCATGTTCTACATTCCAGAACGAAAATCACGCCTCCCCGGGGGCGGTCGCCCCGGTGCCCAGCAGTCATTATCTATGCAGCTGGACAAAGGCCTCCAGTTTGATGGGGATGTTGCCGCGGTAACGGAGGCCGTGCCGCACGATGACGCGGGCGGCCAGGCACTGCAGGGTGGTGTGGTTGATCGGCTGGATCAGGTTCCTGGCCATCTCCTTCTCGTCCAGCAGATCGCACGCCGTCTGCTTGGAGGAGTTGGTGCTGTCGAAGTGCGCGCCGCAGGAGATGAGCAGGTTCATGATGTCCGGGTGGTTGTTGGAGGCGGCCACGTGCAGCGGGCTGTTGTTGTCCTGGTCGCGGCAGTTCACGTCAGCCCCGCACTCCACCAGGATGGAGGTCACCTGGAAAGACGGGAACTTGCAGACGGGGTAACGGCCCACGCAGGTCGTGTTTCGGTCCACGGCCAGGTGGAGGGGACTGTAGCCGTTCTTCCCACACGGCCGCAGCTTGAGGAACCTGTAGATGGTCTCCTTCTTGAAGTGGTCCTGCTCCACGGTGCAGGGCACCTTCTCCAGGAGGCAGACGAGGTGCAGGATGATGGAGAGCGCCTTGCTGAGCTGCGCCGGGTCCGCCGCAGGCTGCGTCTGCTTCATGGCCCGCTCGATCTCCAGCACGCTCTTGCTCAGGACGCCCATGAGGTCGTGGAAGGAGACGGCGGTGCCCAGCAAGCCCTTGGCGCGGTCCTGCAGCATGAAGGAGAAGAGCTCGGCGAAGGAGAGCAGACTGCTGGCCGTCATGGGGCTCAGCGGGTCCAGGTTGCTCTGCTGCATGTCCAGCGCATACTTCCACAGGTTGATGCAGCGCTCGAAGTTTCCCGAGTCGGCATAGACGGCTCCGCGGTAACGGATGTAGTAGGAGGTGTCGGGGTGCGAGGGGCCCAGGATGCGCTCACGGATGAGCAGGGCCTGCATCCTCATGTGGTCTGGATCGGAGATGAGGCTGTCCAGCTCCTCAATGCTGCTCACCTCCTTAGAGTAATCATAGGCCATCACCAGCTGTTTGGGCTCCTCCTTGTGGATGACGTCGCTGCCGTCCCGGTACCGCAGCTCCATGGCCCGCTTCCAGTATTTCAGCGCGCCGAGAAGGTCCCGCTTCTTGTCCACGAACGTGGCCCCGAGCAGCTCCAGGGCATTGATCTTCTCCGCCTGGCTGGTGTTCTGGTGCTGCGTCAGGAAGTCCACGATGTTGGTGTGCCCCGTGACGCTGGCCGACAGCAGCGGCGTCATGCCGTAGCCGTCCCGCTCCATCTTGGCTCCATATTTCAGCAGCATCTTCATTATCTCCAGGCTCCCCGATTCGGCGCAGTCGTGCAGCGCCGTGTTACCTGCGGGACACGCGAAATGTCAGGCATGCGACGCCGCAACACTCCGTGGCAAACCTCCGGCTCAGAATGGGGGCTAATCACAAGCAAAGCAATCAAGATCGCAAAATCAGCACAGTAACCACTGGTTCGGGCACCTATACAAATACTACAGGTTCAGTATCCGTGCGGCTAACGTGAAAATACCGCAGGCGTAGAGATGAGGAGGAGTGGCAGCGTCCGTCTGTATAAAAAAACAACTTTTACTAAATTCACTTCACATAAATTTTAGCATTTGGCAAAAATAAGAATCGTGTAGTCAGGATAATTCAATCCACATTGATGGGTTTTCAGGGAATTCCCGTTGTTAATCTTCAGCCAGCTGAAAATAGTCAATTTTCGGTGCTATTCGTGACGGATACACAAACGCTGGGGCACACCTGTGACACATGTGCAAATTTACACACACACACACACACACACACACACACACACACACACACACACACACACAGCCACTTTCCATTTCACTACATCCATAAAAGTGACGCGTCTCTGGATGTCAAATGTGCTGACATTCAGCAGACAGGTGACACCACCCTCTCGCGCTTAGACTTTAAGTGTCCGTCTCCGCGACCTGAACGCGGAGGATCTCCCGTTTTCTGGACGTCTCTCTCTCTCTCTCGCACGCTCTCTCCAAGAGAATCGGGAGAATCCCAGCGGAGAAGCGGCGTCCTTCCTGCTCAGGATTGCAGCCGCTGGGTCAGCGTGTCCCACATCAGGCAAGGATGTGCGACGCAGGAGGCGCGTTGCTATAGTTACACTCCCGCGGCTTGCTAGGAGAAATGCAAAAATTCCCAGCCATCGCCAAGGCCACCCAGCTGACACGGAACTAGCTTCTGAAGGAGCCCTAAAGGACTCTATGCAGTGGCAGCACGAGCCAATTTTAGAATTTGGGCTCACCTTCTTGCTTTTATACTTCCCAGAAGAACAGTTACCTTTCAAGTTCTCCAGCCACCGCTGAAGGAGCACGGAGCCATTTTGTACAGTCTGTCTGGCTGTGAGGGTCCCCAAAAGCCTAGAGCAGTGCCTCCGTCTCAAACGCTGCCATGTTCTCCAGACGCGAGTTACCGTGCCCAAAGCCAGCATGCGGCATAAGACTCGCAGGCAGAAGTAGATGGGTGCGTTTCCTCATGAATAGAATGTTAAGGATCCACCCAGGCCTAAAAATCATGGCTCACCTGTCAGTAGCCAGACCGACTTCTCTGCCAAAGGCAGTCTACGGGACTTTTCACAAGAACACGGCAGCAATTTTTCCAACTTTGGGTTAGAAGTTTTTTTCTCTAACCAGCATGATTAATTCAAATCTATCATAATTCAAATAAATCATGAATCATGATTAAGTCAAATTCAGTGGAGCAGCATCAATATTCTCATACAAGATAAAACTAACAATTAAAGTTAGTTCCCAACAAAATTACAATAATAATTCATTTAGAGAATAAAACAAAATGTTTAACCAGTACAATTGGGACAATTAACATATTAAGGAAAAGTCATTCTGTCCAACTCAGTGTTTCTAAATCTTATTTAAATAATTATTAAATCCTGTAAAATCTGTTTCATTGGTAACCAGTTTTTCCCCTTTTTACCATTGTATGGTAAATCAGCTGTATTATTAGCAAATAAATACAGGGGCCCTTGCTATCAGGCACAGATACCTGCTGTAACTTTCCCTCAATTTATCTAATCAGACAAGTTTTGTCGGAAAGAACTAGTCAGTAAACACTCACAGCTTAATCTAAGCCTGGATTTGCCCAACAGGTATGCCCTGCTCTTAAAAAGTTTATATTTAGTATTTTCAGACATAAGCCTAGCCTGTTCCGGCCAAGGGCCACCATCGGGCCCCAAGAGCCTGACATGTCAGACATGATCAAGTCGGGGGGGGGGGGACTCTGATATATCATTAAAAATTGATTGCATCCAACAGAAACTGATGCAATCAGCTCACATCGCTAAAAGCTAAAACGGATCGCTTTTTTTTTTATCTTCACCCACGTGTGTTTGTTGCTCCGAATAAACAGCATAATCCCCTGCTTCTTTACCACCTTAAGGGCTTCTCCGGTGCATATGATACAAGATAAGTGACCTCGGCGTGTTGGGCTCCCGATCTCGCCACAACTCCCAGCCCGAGCCAGATGAAGCTGGTCTCGGGCCAGCGGGGGATCGCTTTGGATTAGTGCGCCGTGTTGATACTGGATATACGGCGGTCCGGCCAGGCCATTCCTCAGCCCGCTTATTCACACCATCGAGTCCAACACGGCTGTAAAAGCGCTGACGGTTTCAAGGCTAAAGTGACATCTGGAAAGAGTGACAAGTCTTTTTCATACATCTCCGTCGAAACTTACCCTCCTCCCCCGTATGCAACAGACTGAACCCTTACCGCCTTTAAAGTCATTACATAAGACACAAGACCATGAGATTCCTCAACCCTGGTAATAAGTTCCCTTTTAACAGTAGACAGACACAGGATCCGTTGTTGTTAAGTGCCCCCCTCAGCATAAAGCCGCATCCGCGCAGCACTGCCGGAGACTCACCCTTGACACTTTTTCTGTTCACATCGGCCCCCTTCTCCAGCAGGTACTGGGCGATCTCTTTGTGTCCTTTGTAACAAGAGATCATCAGGCAAGTGTGGCCGTGTCGGTTCGCCACCTCTAGGTCGGCCTTGTGCTCCACCAGGTACTTGACGATGTCGAGGTGGCCGTCGAAGCAGGCGGCCCGCAGCGGGGTAGAGTTGGTTAGTGTGGTGCTGTTGACGGCCGCGCCGTGGCCCAGCAGGGACTGCACCACCTTCAGATGGCCGGCGGCCGAGGCGGCCCACAGCGGCGGGGCACCCTCGATTGTCTCCCCGTCGAAATTGACAGAGCCCCCGACCTCAACGGGGGCCAGGCAGCACTCGAGGAGGTACTCGACCAGGTCCAGGTGCCCGTTTCTGGCAGCGATCAGTAGTGGAGTGGCGCCGTTCGTCTTCTCCGCCATCAGCTTGCCGAGTTCGGGTCCTGCTTTGTTATCCAGGAGCTTCTGCAGGAGGCGCAGCTTGCCGTCCCTGGCCGCGTTAAACACCGCCGTCTTAAGATCCATTGAACCGGGTGGGAAGATAATACCTGTACTTTCCTGATGCGGAGGTTGGAGTCGGAGCCCTATCCACACGCCAGGCTCTGCGCCGGTGGACCTATCCGGGTTCCAAACTGCACACAGCTGTCTCTATTAGCGACGATCACGACTCATGGTCCGCTTTAAAATGTCAATTATTGCATAATGCGCCGAAAATTCGGCGTCGAGTTTGCGGAAATCAAGACAAGCTTGACGAGGACCGGCCAAGCTTTCGAACAATGGACGCCGATGGGTCCGCCGTCCCCCAGCGGTCCCGCGGCGGCCCACACCGCCGGAGCTCCGATGTCCGCCTTACGGCGTTACAATGTTACCAGGTCGCTCTTATAGTGTTAGTGTTACGATTATTCAAGCGACCAGCTCTGTAGGTGGGTCACTCCGGAATCTCCTCGACGTCGATCTCCATTCCGGATTCGTAAGGCTGCCTGTTTTCATACCGCATTAAAAGCACCAAATATGACACAACGGTCCGTTTTGTGTGTTTTTTTTTTTTTTAAAAAGCGGAAAAGACAGAGTGTAAGAAAAAGCCGCGGGCCGAAGCGCATCACAGGCTACCGCGCAGCGCCGTCCTCCCCCGCTCGAGTTTCCTGTCTATCTGAAGAAGATGGTGGAGTCGGGGCTGCTCTCTTACTCGTCCGATCGCTCTCTCTCCACACGTCACTCACACTTCGTCCTAACGCAGCGAAGCCTTGTAATTTTTCCCCCTGACTGTCACTTACTCATCGTCTTTTCCAGCGAGTAAAGGTCTAGGGTTCACGCCGCCGCCAGTAACACCGCGTCGCCGGTTTCATCGCAACTAGGCGCCCGGCGTCCGGTTCTGGGACTTAGAAAAACAAAGCGCCCCCGGGGCGTCTCCACCTCCGCGGAACAGGCAGCTGAAGGGCCCAATCAGGAAGCAGAATGGCGCCTACGTGTCCCGCAACCTGCGCTGAGAAATTGGCATATACCTGCGGTCCACGCGTCGGCCGAAGGAAAGTGTCACGGTGCCGTTCACGGGCATGGAATTCAACTGCAACTCACCTGAAACACGACAAAACCGATTCAACACCTGTAGGTTTAATGCATGTATAGATGGGCGTATGAATTGCGGGGAGATGGGGGTGTAAACCCCCCAATAATCAAAACCAGCAAAAACCTAATTGCATAATACTGAAAGCAAATGATGGCTTTGGTTATTATTCGGCAAGAATGTACAAGTGGTTCAGTGATTATCAGTGGTGTAGTAAACTGAGAGGGCTTTTTGGGAATCTGAATATGTTCCCATGGAACGGGGCTGGGGAGCAGGGATGGGAGGAGGCATTAAATTTGACCCCACCTGAAAGGTTGTCTACAAGTGAATTCTGACTTGGTTGACTGATTCACCGAATGTCATTTTCACAGCACACATATAAATTGTAAGTAGTGCAGTTACTTATGCATGAATCTGCACAATTCCACCTCTGCTTTGCGCATGCAAAGTGTAAGTGATCAGCCTGTCATATGGGTTAACTAACGCATGGTTAGGTGAACTAGTGTCTCTGAACTTCACACTTTGCATAACTGTGTTAACATAACTGGTTCCAGGCCCCTTGGGACACTGAGCATGATAAGCAGCTGCAAGATGGATTGAGTTCCTCAGGAATCCAGACCTACACAAGTAAACTGACCCTATCAAACAACGATAAATATGAATTTAATATTTCAAGCCCCTCCCCTCAGAAAACCTAAGCTGAAACAGCAGAAAAGATGGCGTTCTTCAATTCCTGAACAGAGTACATGATACATTCTTCTGAGAGTGGGGTCACATCCTTTTATGCGCATATCACCAGATCACCTGAAATCATTTAACAAAGAAATGTGCATAAAATTCCAATTGCAAATATTACTCTTAGTTTCACAAATGGTGGATTTCAGACTAAGAGATAGCGTCTGTTTTTTACCCTAAGGACTAAGTTAAAAGATAACACAAGACTTTTTTTGTCACTGTATGTCTACAATGAAAATTTGTGTGAAAACTCACAGACAGAAAACAGCAGTAGGTACTGAGATAAATATACATAAACACAAATATGCATGATAAAAAAGCACCAAAAATCAGTAATTAAAACCAAAACAGTACATTTCCTAAGACATACAGTGGGCAAACAATATTTAAATGCAGCACAAGACATTCAGTTTGTGGCTAAGCTTTGCTTGTTGGGTTTGTGTGGGAGAATATTGCAATAACCTTCGGGAATTGGATAAGCAGCGAGAACAGCAGTGGATGGGGATTTAGTCAGCAAGGATCAAACAAATGAGTCTGCGTTTGTCGCTAGCGATGTCATGTGCAGTGAAGGGCCCTCCCCCGGATACTCAGCCCTCAGGACTGAGCAAGTCACCGTAGTCTTGAAGAAATGTAGGAGAAACCAGATCCATCCTCCCAGGACCACACAGGTGGGTCATAAAGTCTCTAGTTAAACTAAGCTTTCTGTTAAGTTTGTCTTTGCCTCTTATTCCATGGAAAACCACTGTGTACACTCACCTAAAGGATTATTAGGAACACCATACTAATACTGTGTTTGACCCCCTTTGGCCTTCAGAACTGCCTTAATTCTATGTGGAATTGAACAAGGTGCTGAAAGCATTTTTTAGAAATGTTGGCCCATATTGATAGGATAGCATCTTGCAGTTGATGGAGATTTGTGGGATGCACATCCAGGGCAC
>JAABNY020000039.1:6785710-6797968 GCA_015164015.2 Brevimyrus niger
GTATTTAGAGTTAATTAGTTGATTCAGATGATTAGGTTAATAGCTTGTTTAGAGAACCTTTTCATGATATGCTAATTCTTTGAGATAGGAATTTTGGGCTTTCATAAGCTGTATGCCAAAATCATCAATATTAAAACAATAAAAAGGCTTGAACTACTCCAGTTGTGTGTAATGAATCTAAAATATATGAAAGTCTAATGTTTATCAGTACATTACAGAAAATGATTAACTTTATCACAATATGCTAATTTTTTGAGAAGGACCTGTATTATCAACCCTCTAGTTAGTCAATGTGCAACAGGCTGAAGCTGCCAAGGTTTGCTACTGAAGGAAGGGATTTGCCTGAGCTCACCAGAAGTTCACGGCTAAGTATTTTCAAAAAAGCAAGTAAAGATGGTCGCTCCACCATTATGTTCGGCTGAGGGGGCAAACAGTAAAAAAGATGATTGGCAAACTTGTCACCCAGGGGTGTGGATTAAGAAAACAAAATGGTGAATGGTTAAAGGAATGATGATGCTCAGGTGATGAGACATTGTAAAACAATAAGAACTTGTATAAAAATTGGTGTTAAACAGTACTGGGCACACTTGCAAGTGTCCAGCCTTGGTTGTAACCTCATTTGTTGCAATAAAGATTGAATTTGGATCTACACGAGCGGATCGGCTTCTGAATTTTGATTTGGCGGGGAAGGAAAAAAACACAATATCATAATCACATTTTATTAAAAATTCCAAACCTCCTACTGTTTTCAAAATTGACAAGGGAATATGATACCAAAAACATCATACCATAGGTTGAACTCTTTTCATTTTAAGCACTACGTTCACATGTATACATTCAAAAAGGATAGCATTAAGACTGCCATCTTCTAATTCTTTAATGGAAATATCTAAATAGTGAGCCTTATTTCGCCTTATGTAGTTAAAATTAAGTTGGATAATTCTTCTTATGATGTTTGGAGAGATATGTAGAACTGAGCCAGGGTAAATTATTCTTTTAAGGCTTTCAACCATAATCAGCAAAATTCTGTCAAACATTGTGACATCTATCCGCAACCAAAGATTCAGGCTAGTTTGTTATGTGGAATTTTGTCTCTGAATGTCTTCAAGAATTATTTCTTATCGATAACTGACATAACCTCAACACGTGAATGACATACCGACCCGGAAGTGATCACTCACAAGATTCCACCCGGGCGTAGTTACATTATAACGAAGCCGTATGTAGTGATTGTGTTATTGTTTCACTCTTAAGTAGGTTTTAGCTAAACATTAACAACCCGTTTCAAAATAATACTGTTAATTGTATGTCCGTTTCTCGACCGACCAACATTTTATGTTATATGCTCAGCTTATTCAACTCAATCAAAGAATCAACATGGAAACTGACGAAGAAGAGCTCACGCAGCCTGAAAAAGACATTAGTTTGCCTGTAACATTTTTCGTGTTGCACTAGAAAAATCACAAAATGTTCTTATTTTGATACATGGCGCTGAATAAATATATCTGTAGGTTGCAACAGCAAGAGACGCACCAGATCACCAATAACTACTGCATCATTAATCGCCCAATACAATATGTATGGAAATGTGAACCACTGGGCTATTAGTATCACATCGATATAGATGCATTCAGAAGTTGCTGCAATTTTTACGGCCCTTTTCTGCACAGATTTTCAGGCTTTCGAGTTTGAGTAAAAGCTGAGGGAAAACGGCAAAGTTCTACAAATTCCTGTCAACCAATTTTAAAACAACTGTTTTTAATTTCTGTTTAGAACAGGTGGCGTACTGGTTTAATTTCGTATCTGTGACCGCATTCAGAAGATGTTGACCAAGTTCTTTCATTATATTTTCATCAGTTATTTATCATAATATAATATTTGAACATAAACTATTAACTTTTGGCAAGCCCACATTTCTTTATTCAATTTTATGTTTTTATCTTTGTCTATTTTAATAGTTCTTTTCTCACACAACTACTAGCATGTACCCCAGTATTTAATTTGGCTTCATTCATCCCCCAATAAATATGCTCTTTTATTTACATTAATAAGCCATCCCCACATATCAAACTGTCTCCTATGCCATTGCCCACAGCGGGTACTTTTCAAAAGTATTGTTATTAAAATATGGTCATTATTTTAAAGTCATATTCTAGGTGTTTTATGCCTTTTCATGTTAAAGGATCAGCAAGATGAATAAAAGGTACTTTACAAATATAAGCAGAATAAGCATATTATAATTATTATGTAACTATAAAGAAAACACCTTTCGAAAGCAGTAAAGATTATCTCCATTAAACTCTGGTTATGAGTAACTGATAGATTGACTTATCAACTAAGTGAGAAAAAAAAACTAAATAAAGGAATTCAGCACAGGGTGTAATATTAAATATTACGCCCAGTACAGGATGTAATATTAAAAATTACAATGTGTAATGTTCTGGAGAACAGCACCTGATTGAGGTAATGTGCCCTTCACTCCGAGAAGATAGGCCTGATTAAGAAGCCGGCGTGATAAGATATGATACAACCGTTTAGAAAGAACAAAGGCAATCATTAAAAGATGCACTTGATTTGAGGCAAAAAAAAAGTGTGGCACGTTTTCAGTGGCTTAGATTTTTGCTTCTGATTATTGTGAATAACAATATAAAATAAACATTAGCATTGGATGGTGCTCAGATGCTGCAGCGTGACATTCATCACATAGTTGGATGTTATTCAGTAACTTATCATTATCTACAAAGTCAAAAGGTGGGTTTTGCTTAGTAACTTTGATAAACAAGTACTTTGGTTGTAAATTTAGCAAGAAACACAGAAAACTTGCCAGTATAGTCCCAAGTATAATTGCTGTCATTATCATCTGTGGGATTAAACTAAGATCAGTCAAACAGTAATCTATTTACATTAAATGATCAAGACTTAGTGTTACTCCAGACGTAGTAGACGTAGACGTAGTACTCCATCTAGTTATCAGGATTCATCAGCCTGAATACACAAATACTTTCAATGAGGCTGGAGATATTGATTGCCCGAATTTTAGTGCACCCACAGCTGTGAAACATACCAAACAGTATTTGCAACCCTATCTACTACAGCTGCTGGATCTGTGGGTTAATACAGCTGTTGCGCCAAAGCCTACATATTATTTTTGTTCCAGGAACCAGTGGTTGCTCCAAGAACAGAAGTGTAAGTTAATGTGTTACTTCATTTTGACCACTAGATGTCAGTGAAGAACCCGCAATCACTGCAATTTCATTATTGGAAAACGCTTTCGAAGGTTAATTTGATTTATAATTATAACACGGGCTCTTACTTTGTATAGAATTTAATAGTTCCAATATATTGATATGAATATGTGCATTGATATATTTGCATATATGAATTACATATAAAATTAAGATTTAGGCTATACTAACATAACATACCACTTCAGTTCTACCGAGCTCATAGTTTTTAAAAGCACAGATGTTCAACAGTTACGATTTTTAAAGTCAAAATTATCTCATTCATTTGTAAAATTTTAATGAAACAGAATCAAGCTACATCCTGACTAATGCATAGATATAATGTCTGCCCACTGGGTATGTTACTTATGTTATCAGTTAGTTCATATACAAAGCTATTAATCTCGTCAAACTAACTTAATGAAGGTTAATAATTACATCCTGATATGGGGTGAAGTTACACCTACAGAACATCACCTGGTTGCAAAAGCATCTTGTCATGTTGACTTAATGCAAGACATTTCTTTTGCCATGCCATATTTCTCAGAAAAAGGTGCCATTTCATATATGACAAAGACAATTAGAACTAGAATTTAGTGATTAGTGGTCATTGTTAACACACCACAGCAAAGCACACAACAATGAAATGTGTCCTCTTCATTTAACTCATATGTGACTTCTGTGACATAGTAGGGGGCTGCTAATTCAGCACCCAGGGAGCAGTGCTCAGGGTACCTTAGTGGGGACTTGTTGGTGGGGAACCTGCAATCTTTTGATTACAAGTGTGCTTCCCTAACCATGAAGCCACCACTGCCCATAGAAGCTTCATTGACCATCATGGGGAAAACTCCATTAGGTCTCCCTAGCTTGCTTTTCAGAGAGTATGCTGAGCACATTGGGCTACCTAGCTCAAGTACCCACTGAAGTTGGGATTGAACCTGCGACCCTCTGATTACAAGCACACAAGTTTAGCCCACTGAGCCACCTGCTGCCATTAAAGTTTAGCCCACTGAGCCACCCGCTGCCGTTAAAAGCGTTTATCAGAAGTGGGATTCAAACCCACACGTCCTGGAAAGACTGCAACCTGAACACAACGCCTTAGATCGCTCGGCCACCCTGGCTCACATAAATATCGACGAGAATGGGATTCGAACCCACGCGTGCAGAGCACAATGGATTAGCAGTCCATCGCCTTAACCACTCGGCCATCTCGTCACACATACACATTATCTAATCACAATTCTCATGTGGAATGAATTACAAATGCAGAACATGAGTTAGTGCAAAAGCATCTTTTTACGCCAATGACTTAATGTAAGACATTTTCTTTAGGGTGGTTTATTTAAAAAAAATATAAATATAAAACCTTTATTCTGTCATTGAAAGTGCCATGTCATATATCGTCAGAACAATTATCTGTCATGTTACTCAGTATTTGATTTGTGTTCTGCTATCGATTTCTGACCTTATATTCACCTGTCCTGGGGAGGCAGATTAAACTGATTTTTGTTTTTACCAATTATGTGATCAATAACCACATGTCAAACTAATGTATACCTAATATATACTTTCATGCAAATTAATTGAAATAAGTAGTGTTTTCCAGTTTCATTTTGAAAAGTCAACAATATACCTTCATTAGTCACTTTTTCCGTGGTTTGGGGTTACATGATCATACTGTATGTAGGCAATCTCATCATTATTACATTTCCAGACTGGTCAAGCATCTTTCAGCATGATCTGACCCTGTGCCATATATCAAAAAGGGTAACAAATTTTATCAACAAGAAGAAAATCAAGGCACTTGACTGGCCTGGAAACTCTCTGGATTTAAACCCTATACAGAATCTGTGGTCAATCTGCAAGCGGTGCCTTCAAGGAATGGACTGTACCACAAAAGATAGGCTTATTCAGGTGTTAATTGAAGTATGGCACTGCGACCCCAAGATCATCAGTGACTGCTCAAAATTGTTGGATTCTATGCCAAATTATATCCAAATGCTGCTAAAAAATCCGAGGAGGTCATATTATATATTGAAATATTGACGTTGAACTTGTTTCAACTAATTTGCACAAGGATGTGTGTCTTCACCAGCTACGTGCTGTGATTTTTGGGGTGCTTGGCCCCAGTTTCAGTTGTTAGTCTGCACATTGTTTTTGTCTGTGTCCTCACTCTGGCTTTCCATGGCTTCACTTGGACTGAGCGATCTGTGATCTCCAAGCCAGATACACAAACATGCCCCTCAGTAACCCTCCCTCGCTAATCAATAGGCTGCCAGTGACACTTGGCTGAATGCACAGCCACCCTGCAGTTCAGGCGACCTACGTGCAGCTGGACACAGAACTTTTTGGGTCTCTGTCCTGGATTGGTCGAAGTGGACTTTTGGCCACTACCATCCCCGACGCCAGCATCGGCCTTGATGGTGTACGTTTCTGGGCATCAGCTAGGATTAGGCTCTTGCTGGCTCTAGGCTGATACAACAGGGCCCAGTTTCGCTAAGCACTGCAGATTTTAGCAGAGCCCGTATGTTACTGCAGCCTTATCTGTGATATTCCACAGAGAACTTTGTCCCTGCCTGGAGGTGTCTGGTAAACAGCTGAACACACGTGACACAAACTCTAAGCTCCTGTATCCCTCTGGATGCACCCTTTACATTGTAAGGAACCGTTGAAGACCCAGTGGCAACCCAAAATTCTCCTGCAGTGATCCAGGTCATGGAGATACCCTTAGACTTAACGCAAAAGGCTGGCAGATGTAGCTGCTCCTAATCGGCTACATGATGTGACATGGTTCTGATGGCAAAGGTAATACCCCCAATCATTTTAATAACCTCAGTTATTACACACACATTGTACATCCAGCAACTGTGTTATCTCAAGCTCAATAAATTATTGACTGATTCAGCACTAGAAGCTTTTGTCTATGGGGCTAATACAAATTGATTGGTTGATTAAAGGATGAAGCCGCTGGACTTTGTTAACACTGCTTATGGAATCGCACGCATACCAGGGCCAATTTGAAATTAAACTTGAAAATGGACTCAGGTGTTAATTTGTCGGACATGACAAAACATCGCACCCCCGCAACACACTTTTAGCATATTTGTGTTGCAGATATTATTTCAAATTATAATGTGCACTTGAAACACTGTGCTGGAATTTGGGAAACCAATTACAATGCCTGATTTCGGAATAGCATACTTTTGGAAGAAGCAACAATGACAGAACAAAATATTCAGTTAAATGGTCTAGGAGATTACGCCCAAACCAGTCACTATCGCCGCGTGATCGATCGGAGATGGGCGGAAATACATCAAAATGTATTTTGAAACAAAATATGAAATACCCGATTTGTAAGTGTATCAAAAGAAACTACAAGATACAGCCACCAAGCAAAAAAAAATACAGTATTTTGCATTAAAAATATATTTTTGCATTTTTTACTCAACATACATCTATATCAGCCTGTTCCTTAAAAAATTTTAAACATAAAAAGGCCTGAATACAGCTTGTAAGTCTTTTGGTTCAACACAGGTGATAAACTATTGGCTTCAATGACCATTCATTAAAATGTCTGAAAAAACCTAAACTTCCTACACGTGTATGTGCAAACGTTCTGCACATATGACGTCTTCACGCATATACAATTGGGAAAATATTTCTCGCATCTGAAAAGGACAAAAATACTGAACATCAAAGTATTTTGATACTAATCGCAAAATCATTTTTTATTATTACGTAAAATACAAATTAAAAGATTTTTGTATTTAAGATACCCATTTTAAAATCATTTTTCAGAAATAGGCCTACTGCCCATCCTTGCTCGTGGTGCACTAATGGGATGTTTAAAAAAACAAATGAATGAGCAGACAAAAAATTAGGAAGGATAAAAAAAGCTTACAGCATCATTATCATTCTATAGTGCTGATTGCCTAAATCGTAACTTTTTATTGTTTTGATTAATGTCCACAAGCTGTTCACAACTGTGACGTAGAATCAGAAGTAGGTACAGAAATGATCGAGACATCATTATTTGAACGTTACCAAACGCCGTTAAACCAACCACGCAGCACGGTCATCTGTATAATATAGGCCTACTTTTACCAATCAAACCAACAGGTTAATAGAAACAAAATACCATTCTGGGAAATGTATAGATGAACACCGGAGATTACCGTCTGTTATCCGTTCTTGCTTCCCGACCCTTTTAATCCACACATATAAATGTGATATCCGTAGGCGTATATGAAGGTAATACAATCATAAATCCCATAATGAAGCGATAATGATCAAGATAATGAAAAAAAGTGTCCTTCAATTTTATTTGTCTTTGGAGAAAATAAGACATCTTACAATTTAGATTTTTAATTTCACAGCATATCCTCTTTAGTGTACAACAGGAATAAATACATTTCCTTACCAGATAGATGCAAAAACAAAATGTCCACCACAATGGACACAAATGAATGGGTGGGGTCTCAGGAGGTTACTAGATTAAGCAAGGGGCGCTTACTACATTAGACTACATATGTTTTCCCCCTTAAGTAAAGTGGTACCGAGTTTTTAAGGTGTCCCGTAAGTCCCTTAATGACAAGACCGACAGTCCTTCACATCATCATCATCATCATCATGTCCTAGCAGAATCCCACCTAATCATGGGCTCTTTGCACATAAAGCAGTGACCGCCAGTGCGAAATACGGTTCACTTGCTAATTTTGGTTTGAGTAACTATGAGCGTAAGAAAGGATAAATTTGTGTTTCAGAATCTAAAAAAACAACAATAATAATTTCTTAAGTGAACCACGTCCTCAAAATACAATCGAGTTTTAAGTTTCCACGCACACCTCTGGGAAATTCGGCAAATCCAACATATTTATACTCACATTTCATATATTTTATTGCCACATTTTACTTTACCGCTTATAATGAACACGTCTGCTTGGGCGAAATTGATCATTATAATCGAATGATCATCATAACCGATTTTTGCTTCTTCATGTCTCAGTCTAACACACGTGTATATTTCTACATGAATAATAGGTAATAAAACAGATAGCGTCATAGATTTCGATTGCAAAATATAGTACAACCGTTTCAAACGCTTTTAAATTACAGTACTGTACAAATTAAATTACTTAACTGTGTATAATTAAAATACACTATATAATACAGTATAATACTGTACCTAAATATTCAATTTTATTAATACAGCGTATTTTCACAACATTGGCTGAAAGCGTTTGCTGCAGCATCTCCGTGGCTCGTTTTATGGTGGTTTATCATAAGCTTTGATGAGTCTACATAACACAAATCTGAATATTGAACAGCTTTAATTAGAACTCTGACAAATTACCAGTGCTGCCATATACTTTTACACTATGATGTTTGTCGTGCTTCTGCGTGGATCTGAAGCAGCAACCTCTACTGTTCGCGTGTTTCTGTTTGACACTAAGAATAGCAAACACAGATTGACGCAATGTGTACTTAAGCACGTATAGAACATACTTCTCCGCTAGAATGACTCAGGGATGTTCATAGTTACTTCATTGCTACATGCATACACTACACTATGTCTGTCACCGGAGTAAAGTTAGCAGTGGGTTTGATATTCGCCAGACATTTACAGATCATCTTCGAATTTACTCTATTAAAACATTACAAAACAAAGTAAATTACACATTCACAAATTCGTGTGTGTCCGTGAAATCACATGCACACCTTGGTTATTTAATTGTTATATCCAACAAATTGTGAAAAAAACAAAATAAGGCAGCTCCGGGTGTGAATTAACGCAGGTGGAACATTGACTATACTAAATTTGTGCCTGTGGTTAAAGCACATGAGTAAAGCTACACATATCTTAGCCTTTGGCACTTGTGAAACCTATAGTTAATTTGTTAAATTAAATTATATCCCTTACTTCCATTTTATTTCTATGGAGGTGGAACATACAGCATCCTATTGGGCCAAAACCAAATTAGACTCCATTACCTCAATTTAGGGTCAAGCTTAGGGTCAAGTTGATTGACATCACTTCGGACAATCTCCCATTCCAGCTACCCACATCTCGCAACAAACATGGCTGCCTCCATGAACATGTTGCTGTGTATTGTTGCTTTATATTTTAGCAGATTTGGAGTGAGATTATTTTTTCCAAGAGACAAACAAACAAGAAACACGAACTAGTCAAACCACATTAAAAGCTTTATAAAATATACTAGTAGATTCATAGCGATATTCTTTTTTCGAGAGGCAAACAAACTACAAACAAACCAAAGAGACTAACAAGCCTGGTAAAAATCTGATATTGCATGCTACAATACTGTTTACAGTCATGATATGGTATTCTCTGAATCGAACACGTGCAATTACATTTATAACTATTAATACATTTAACAAAATAAACATTTTAAAAGATTTATAAAATAGAATTACTGTTGAGTGAGTAAGCCGCCATGTTAAAATTTCATCACATGGGCAACTCGGACAGTTGTCCGAAATCAACATCATAAAATAGGCGTTTTTCCGATGGGAAGTGATGTTTTTCGTGACGTTTTCATCAGAGTTCCGACTTGGAGAGAAATAATCGAACGCACCAACATGAACCCTGCTGCCTGCGAGGCCCATCACCATGCAACACCCTGCTGTTGTACTACTGTTCACCCCCTGCTATCTGAATCAGCTTCCAGAACTTGCATGTCATCCACTTTCTGCTCTCTGCTCTCTGCTTGCATCTCAAATGTACCTTGCTTTGTTAGACCCTAACAACCCATTGAATGACAAGGTCACAATCTGACTATAGGTTATATGAGTCCAGTTGCTTTCACCACAAGCTTTCCAGTTTATTGTGTGTAGCTCAGCAGAAAATGTGCTTGGTATGTCTATGCTTTGTGCTCCTTTGGCTTAATAAACTTTGATATGGCATGATGAAATGATCTCACCATTGCCTTCAACAGGACCTCATATTAGTGTTACAAATAGATTAATATTAGGATTGTATTCCTTTAACCACAACATGAGTAGCCCTTCATGCTGTCCTGTCCCATCTGGAACAGCAGGGGAGCTACACCAGACTGCTTTTCATGGACTTCAGCCCAGCATTTAATACCATCCTCCCACAACAACTGGCGTCTAAATTGACAGACTTGGAACTCCCATTGCTCACCTGCAGTTGGATACTGGACTTTGTCAGGTCGCTCCCAGAGGGCCATATTGGGTTCCCACACCTCCACTGCCCCAGGCACTTTCATGCATTTTCGTAAAGTACAGATTGTGACTTTTCTGGCAGTATATCACATGTCCTGGGGTCGCATTTCTACATGCCACTTCCATGGACTTTTAGTTATAGATTATGTAGGGCAGCTTCCCCATTGTTACAGAGTATAGGGCGAAATGCATAATTAGAAATCCTGCCCGAGGCACTTTTATGCATTTTCGTATAGTACAAACCGTGACCTTTCTGGCAGTATATCACTTGTCCTGGGGTCGCATTTCTACATGCCACTTCCATGTTTGATTGTAACATATGCTTTGCAATATCCTTTTTCTTTTATTTCTTTCCTGTATTAATTCTGATAAAATGGCTTGTAGAGTGGAAACCACATTTCTACAATAGTGTAGATATTTCACAGTCCTTGCAAGGTGTACAGTAGCTTTACTTACATGAGAAAATTTAATCAGACAACACAACAACAGTTCAGCAGTGCTTGGATATGAGATCTACAAAAATACTTCAGAATTACAATAAAATACCGACATGTTTGGTGAAAGACACATTTTATTTATTGATTTATTATTATTTATTTTATTCGTCAAAAACAGGCATCGATAAACAGTGACATTAGAAGCTGGACATCCACATCTGTCTTCTGACGGGACATCAGAGAGGGAAAAATGCAGATTATTCTCGACCAGAGAACGCTTAACAGATAATATATAGAACATTTTCACGTTTAACACATCAAGATTGAAATTAGTGTTAACATTAAGAACAATACGATTTCAGAAAACCGTATTGTACTGACTGCGCAGTTGCACCGCAATACTAAGCTCCTCGAATTCTCTTTTGTTTACGTCCGTATTTATCCTCACCCGAACGACGTGGAGGTAGGTTGAGTCTGATTTTTTTCTGGAAAGCCTGCTTTTTTTAAACTACTTTCAAGGAATACCCCCTAGTTTTACAGAAAATAAACAGAAAGAAAAACAAACAAACAAACTAACGAACGAAAACAAGTATCTGTGTTAAGTAGTTGGTTCTGTGATAATATTAGCTAATATTGGAGGCAGGTGGCCAGAGTATTGCAACGATCTCCTCAGCCTGACATGAGTAAGAGACCCAGATTTAAAGGAAGGAACCCCCGGGGCGCGAGTGCTCCGGAACTGGCAGCATGCCAACATTGCCCAAATACCAGACAGTCATATGGGCAAAAGCGAAAGGCGCTCGTAAGACACATCAAACGAGCATTTCATGCGATTTGACGGTAACGTAAACTTCGGATTGCGCTGAGGACGCGATCAGTATCCCGGAAAAATAAGATGATCACGCTGGGAGAGACTAGAACACACGAGCCGAGCCAGCTGGCAGGCAAACTCTTTTTTCCCCCCAGACCGTCACGTATAAAGCGATAAGATTTACATCGGCAATTGACAGCGATCTATTCAGATTTGAGGGACAGGCGGCATATACTACTGAGGATAACGCCTAGTTACCAAATAATTAATCTGCCACGATTGAAGCGCCTCGTTTTGGAGACGTGTCGTAAATCCACGCTACGCAGTTCCTTTCTCTGCAGCAACAAGAACTCCCTGTTCTGTTTTTCCTACTGCTTTGTTTTCGCCCTTTTACATTTCAAGGTCTCTTTGCATGAGCTTAAGTACAGGGTTTCCAGCAGCGGAATGTGCACGTTTGCCACAAACCACAGTAAGGGGGGGGGGGGGGGGGGGGCCGGGTGGTATTTGCCCCTTACTTCCGGGAGTGTTGGGGGGGGACCCTAAAACTAAAATGTGCCCCATAAAAAAAAAAGAGAAAAAAAAA
>JAABNY020000039.1:6797978-6814534 GCA_015164015.2 Brevimyrus niger
GAGGGGGAGGGGAGCGGGGGAGGGGGGGGGGGGGGGGGGGGGGGGGGGGGGGGGGGGGGGGGGGGAGGGGAGACTAGGCTGTAATTGGCCCTTACCTCAGAGATTGCTGGGTGGGTCACATATAACTAGTATTGGCCACATATACATGACAGAGAATATAAATACAATCCAGATATACAGTAGGTGCATCGTAATACAATCCACACACACACACACATATGGTCATCAGTACAGGCACCCTAAATTGGGATGAGTGGGTGTTGTAATCTTATACTGGGATTTGAATCTTAATATCTGCGCAGTGTGTGGTGTGATTCATTTTCCATAAATATTGTCACTTACAAAACAGGCATTGGATAAACCAGGCGTAGCGTGGTGCCTATGTGGCCATTTCTAAGCTGTTTTTCCTTTATGATCCGCGATTTTGTTCGAAACCTTAATGGTTATTAATGGATATAGATGTATCTGGTAAGATGTTTGCCGCTGAGCTGTGGAGTCACTGTGCATGTTTCGCCCAAAGTCAGGCATATGTCTCACAGGTCACACCCTCTGCCTCTGTAACACCTCCAGGGTGTGGACTTCAGATCCCCTGAGTGTGTGGAGTGTGTTTTTCCTGTATTGGGCATGCTCCCTCCAAGTACTTCGGTTTCCATGAGCAAGACATTTGTTGGTTAGGCTAAAATGCTATCTATAAATCTCATTATGGATTCAGATCCAACGTGACGCTGATCAGGACAAGCGTTTAGAAAATCCATTGCATTTGTTGGAATCGCTGGTTTGGTTCTGGTTTCCCATGATGCATAGTTAAATAGGAAATACCAGTCATAGAGATAGATGAAAGATAATTTGACTTATTCACTAATAATAATTTGATAATTTGAAATATTCCCTGTTTTCTTCCGTAATTTCAGTAATTTAGTATGCTTAGATATTGATGAATGGGAGACTTGGTCAGATTATAAATTGAATTGTTTCTTGGTAATCTAATAATAAATTATTTCTTTCTAAATTGTTGAACAGGTGTTATTTTATATATGTTAAATATCAAAAACAGAATTACATTCATATGATGACTACCATTTGGGATTATCTCACAGAGACATAGTTATCGGTGGAATGTTTTCTTAGGTAAGGTGGTAACAGCAATCAGATTGGATTGTTACTTATGATAAGCAGGCCTGCCGGTAACAGTTGTCCACATCTAGATGTCTTTCTGTAATGTGTCGTTTACTCAGGGCTGTTGGAAGTCTGATGTGTAGGAGCTCTATTACCGGAAAGAGCAATCTCCCTTTCCCTTTAATGGCTATCCCCATCAATCTCCCATTCCCTTTAATGGCTATCCCCATCAATCTCCCATCCCCTTTAATGGCTATCCCCATCAATCTCCCATCACCTTTAACAGCTGATCCATTCATCCATCTTCTGTATCGACTCAATCCTATTGAAGGTTGCAGGAGGTCCAGAGCTTATCACATAAGCTATAGGGGCAAGGTGGTACAGGGAAGAGGATGGGGTGCCAGCTCATTGTAGGGCAGACACACACCAGTCACTCACACATGCACGCCTAAAGGCAATTTGTACAGGCAGTTCACATGTTTTTGGGGAAACCCCATGATGACATGGAGCGACACCATCACCTTTCACAGCTGTCCCCAACACCTTTAAGGGCTGTCCCCATCAATGTCTCCATCACCTTTAATGGCTGTCCCCCATAACCTTTAAGAGCTATTCTGTCTGACTACTTTGACAAGCACAGTGCACTTTCAGGATGCGCGTTGTTATTTTTGGTGATCTACAGAAGGGCAGCAGCTGGGAGCCCTCGGTCAGACAGAGGCCTGCGTGTCCCTCCTTGTTAATGTTTGATTAGTAATAGCTTGTGCCTGGAAGGTTTGTTAGGACCCCTGATTTAGACCTAAGGAAGAGGAAAGACAGCTCCGGTGCCAGAGAGCTGTGGTTTGTAGACATTTCATAGACCAGAATGCCTGGGAAGCAGCAGACAGGCGGCTCGCCGCAGCTTCAGCACCCAGGGGGGAACAAAGAGAGAGAACGAAGCACTCAGACATGCCTCTGAAAAGATGGAATATTCAACCTTTAATATTTGCTACATGCAAGACAGGTCAAAAACACAACTTGCTGTAATAGGGTATAAGAAAGACGTTACGCTCGTTCCTGGACAGCATGTCGTGAATTATAAATATATAGCTATCATTAAAATGCCAGCCCGCACATCCTGAGAGAGAGGGAAGTCGAGTTGATGAACGTCCACCTCTACTAGCCATTGAACCCCCCACCCACCCCCGTGATGCTCAAGTAATGTATAACAATAACATTTACTGTAAATAAATTAGCAGTACTGGATTGTAAAAGGCTATGACTATGGCTAAAGCCACAAAGCTTTTGAAGCGCACTAAATCACAAGTTTAGTTTAGTGAATGTACAAGAAATGTTATGTATGTATAATCTTAGGATAAAAAAAGTCAATAAGCCTCAAGAGGAAAAAGTGCTCCATTGTTTGTAAAAGAAAGGATATTCATCACAAAAACCCGATCATCAAAGCTTTATGGTCCATTGGTGGGCGTGGCTTGGGTTAGACTACCGCCAAGCTTCCAGTCATGCCCCCTAGAGTATAAACATGTAATTACAGAGGCAGGCGGTTAGACTGCATGCCTAGTCCCAGTGTTTGTGACGCCCACTTGGACCATACTGTTCAATTCATAAAAAGATAAAAAATAAAAAAAATCACTCAAAAATAAAAAAATCAATCATTATGCCTGATTTCCCAAAGCTGTGTTATGTGTCACCGCTGACTTTCAGTTGTTTTCTTGTGAGGCTGTTGTTTCCTGCAACAATAGAAAGAAAAAAAGCTGGTCACATGCTATCAATAACCCTCCAATTAGAAAAAGATCATGCATGAAGGCACGAATGATATCTGCAACTCAGGGAGCAGACTGCCCCCACAAGGAGTAGTGAATATCGAACACAGACAGGTATTTCGCAAGCAGAAGGGGAGGGGGGCAAAGAGGTAAGCAGAAAGCAAACAGCAGCGAGCCAGTCAGATGTTTCGCTATCTAATCTTATCGTTGGGGTTGGGGGGTATGTTGCAAGGCCTTCTGGCCAGACAGTAGCTGTTTTAATGAAATGGCACCCGTGCTACAGATAAGCATGATGCACAGCGGCCCAACGATGTGGCTGGGGGCCGCCGTTTGCTTCAGGCCCGTGGCGGTGGGACATGCTTGCACATGCTGGGCCAGCGGGAGCCCCAGCCCGGTGGAACCATCTGGAACCAGATGCCTCACATTCCTGCCTACCCACGTGTGCTGAACTGGAAAAAAAAAAATCCCAGTAACACCTGAGTAGCTTGCGATAGTTTGGGATTGCAACCATCTGCATGAAGCCCACTGAATTTCCAGGAAGGGTCGACACCAACATCTAGAACATTTTCATACTTCTGACAAAATCCAGTGCATCAAGGTTTCAAGGCGACCTGGAAATGTATCCCTTACAGTCTTCCAGAACACACGTATGTGTTTTATCCAGCTCTCTAGACTACTGTCCATTACTACCTAATGGGGGGGGTTGCATTCTTCACTTTTGTGTAAAGTCCATTCCTTGTTACACCCTTGCCATCTGGATTCAGTTTTGCACACGTATCTCGGAAGCCGCCAGTAGTTCCAAAGTGCCAGAGATGGGATGGTTACCACACCTGACGAAAGCCTGTGCTCACTACTGTAAAGCACCACAAGGCTCAGAAAATTATTTCTCCAGAATATTGTTTCCAAAGTAAACAGCAGCACATGCCCCTTGCACAAGCAAATAGCGGTACATTTCCCTGAGACATTTTCGGGTTTTATCAGAACTCTATGTGGTCATCCTTTCTTTTAGCGCATTCATTATACAATGACCTTCCAACATTTTGATTGCTGCAGTAAGTGAGCGGGGCCCTGAATCCTCTTCTGCTTTGTAATGCCCAATTTCACATGAATCCCTGCTGCAGCAGCCTGGCAGGTTGGCCATGATCCAACAAAACAGGAAATGAAATGACCCTGTTGCTTAACCAAATGGATCTCTGATCTATTCCATGTTCCCTCCTAACCCCACAATAGCCCAGAAGATGGGAGCCCCTACTCTGGAGAACCACTGGACCTAGGTCTTCTTAGAACATCACTGGAAGAACCTCTGAGGTGACAAAAGGCAGTACTTACATGCATAGTTTTTTCTCCATATTTGCTCCAGAAGGTCAACTTCACCATGTTCTTGTGTCCTGTCCGCTGGTCGAAGGTCTGACAGTGCTGGAAAGGGGGGCTGTAGAGGTGAAGGCTGCAAGCACGCTCTGTGTGACTCACGTTCTCCACCCGGTGCAGACCAATCGAATCTGGGCAAGGGAGACGTACATCGATGAATATCAGGCAGTCATGCATGCCGGACTGACTGGAGCATCGAATGTACCATCATGTGGATGCACATATGCAATTAATAGGATTCTCAGTTTTATCAAGTGGATTTCCACTGAAAATAGTGAACTGGTCCTCAGTCCTTTTCTTGGGTCTCGAGATTAATCAGAATGTAAGCAGTATTACAAACAAGGGCAGACCATTGAGAGGGGCTGCCGCGTGTGATAATTTCATGTTTTAAAATTAAGCACATAGCCATTTACATATGGAAATGTTTTGTTGTTCTGACCTGCACTGGTGCCCGATTACATTTCACTGGCAGTATGATCTTGAATCAGGAATAACATTTCTTCAAACCAGACTAGTGCCCCGAATGGTGACCTCAGTGACCTGTCTTACCGCTGATGTATGCGCACTTGTTGTCCTGCAGGACCCTCTGAGACTTCTGCTTCATGCTGCCGTGGGACTTGGTGTCCGGCCACATGAAGAGGGTCTCCTTCAGCTGGCCCTGCAGTATCTTCATGAAGCAGTGAGAGTTGGCGTGGTCATGGATACTGCTGCAAGGGGGGAACGGAAAGGTTCAGGGCAAGCTGGAGGGGGACCTGCAAGGCATCCCACTGCAGAGTGGAAACTACTAATACCAGTAAGGGGCTCGTGCTATAATATATGCGGCAACATCCACACACGTTTGAGCTAAACCTACTTTTATTACTTTATTTCGGCTGTTTTTTCACGGCTTTCAGAGCTGATGTCTGAGAAGCCTATTCACCTTTGTTGCCTGGGGTCCTGCCGAGTGACCTAGCTAGCAAAGAGTGTCCCCCCACCATTGGAAATGCAAAGCAAGTGGAGATTCTGCCAAAAGGAGGGCTTTGTGACCACAGTCTGGGCATAAGAATGGAATGACGCAGGGAGTCCGCAGAACAGAAAGGAGCTGAGCTGGGTCCATGGCCGGACGGAGTCCCGAGGGAATGCTTTCCCCACATTCGCAGAGAAAAACATAAAAAATTCAAAATTGGACTTAAAGACAGCCATAGGGAACGCCTCTCGTTTGTAACCTGGGGGTTGTCTGTAGATATGTAATTAACTGGAGCTTAACAGTTGAAATAGATTGTACATTTCGCAGACTCAGGACTGCAGGTCATTCCAGAAATTTGGCACTAGAACTCTAACCTAAACTAGTAACCTACAGTAACATACCACCAGGTAGTTGGAACCTGAGGATCTTAGTGTATGAGCCTGCATAGTTAGGAAGGAGCAGGTCCATGAAGAGCTTTGTAGGTAGTAAGTATTACTTTGAAATTATGATTTTATTTGTAATTTGCTGCAGTTGGTTCTGAGCCCTGTTTTCACGACACTGCAGTTGTCTGAGACAGTGATGAGCAGGGTGGGTTGAGGATGAGGGACAAACTCTCATCGCTTGAGCGAAGACATCCAGCAGTCGCTTACCTGCCATGGCCTTCACCCCAACAGAGAATCATGAGGTTGAACTTCCCATTGCCATCGTCCACCAGGTTCCTGGTGTACCTAGAACAAAGATGTGGGCTGAGCATAGACATTTCACAAAATTTCAGCCGTTGTGAAGATCAACAAGATAAAAAGGGGGGTTGGGGGGTGAAAAATCTCAGTGCTGACGTGAATGTATTCACAAGCACTGGCTTGTCACCAGGGGCAACAGACAGCCTTGAGGGACAGCTGGGATGTGACGCTCCTCACAATTCATCCAGATAAACACCCGTAAGCAGATGATTATCATTCTACAGTAGTAGCTACTGACTTGAGTTCCGTACTATTTTCCCGACTTGATAACATCATGGCCGGCATTATTTCCTTCAGCAAGTGCTGCAGAACATCTGATTATCTACGGTTTACTTCCACGCAATTGTTATGGAGTAGCCTTATTGGGAACTTTACAAAAAATATAATAGAAACTGCAAAACATACATTTCACGATTCAGGGAAAAAGTCCCAAATGTATTCCAAATTGAAACATTTCTACTATTCAACACTGACCATGATTAGTAGTCATATCTTTGTTCCAGCCACTGTTAATCGCGTAAATGTTTAAAAAATCCAGTCATACATACATATTAGATCCTATCCGTGGCGGCTCAGGGTTGGCGAGCACCTCAGAAAGGATGCCAGGCCGTCACAGGGCATGGGTACTTTAAAGATGCCATTTCAACTAACTGCATGCCTTTGGGCCCCTATAGCCCAGGAGCAAACTATATACACAAGGAGCAAAGGTAGGATCTGAACCTCCAACCTGGGAGAGCCAAGGGAATAATATACCTACTCAACCACTATGTGTTCAAATTATGTATAACTTCAATATCCGTCCGTCCGTCCATCCATCCAGCCATCCATCGGAGGTACGTTAATGTAGTTTGAACCGCATTGGAGTGGCGATATTACGTCAACGCTAGTTATACACACTCCAAGCCCGTTGGAGTTTAAAGGAGATGCTCACTTAGGAAAATTCATTGTATCAGCAGGTTAGAAAGGTTTTATTTTGAAGTTGGGGTCATTTTGTTTATTCTCTCATTTCTGTGCTTTACTCTCTGTTCCCGGGTCCACACCACACATACACCTTTTCATCATCAAAAGGACTACTTTGGATTTTCTCCCTTTCTACTTGGGATCTATTCACCCAAGCGTCAGACAAATGTTTTTTCCTTGTCACCTACAGCTCCTTCGCAACAGATTACACCCTAGTAAAAGTTTTTAACGTATTAATGTATTTGAGTTCGGACTATTTTTTTTAAAGCTTTCGACCACACGCATGTAACGCTTTCAGGCAGATTTTTGACATTGTTCAAGTAGCATACGAATGAATAAGGCAAACACTGAGCTCACACCCTGGCAGAAATGTCAAGATGTCAGTGGGTAAAGCTCTGAAAACAAAGAGGATAGGCATGCTTAACCTTACGTCTTTGACACCTGTCACCGTCTCTCACGTTTATTGGAAAATGATGACTTTGCTATCAATAAACATGTAACTTCTGATTGGTACAAACACCTTGTATCTGAGAAGAAGTACTACACCGGCTGATTACAAAGCTTCTTCTACAAACTTAGGCGTAAAAATATTACATATCAGCGTAGGAAAAACGTCTCTGTTTATTTCCTTGAGTGTTGATTAAAAAAAAAAAAAAAGACAGCGGGACAAGTCGAGACAGCCAGAGAAGGTGTAAGCATACCGCCGGACGAAGCGCCCTCCGCTCCTTCTCCGGTAATGCCGCACAGATTGGTTCGCAACGTCCCGAGGGCACCGGCGAGTCTTCGGCGGATTATTTTAAGCAGTTCCGCGGGTGTGGGCGCGGACCGAGGCTCCGATTGGTGCGCTGGTCCCCACCCTCGGCAGACTCTTCCAATAAAAACCCGTCGGATTCGAGGTCTTTCCCGGAAAACACTCTCCACAATTCAACAATTCCCCCATCTATCTTGTTTTGATGCTTGCATTAACGCACCCTCCAAAACTCATTTTAAAAGTACTGTCTTTCTATATCTCAAAAACATTTCAACCTGAAACCATTACAATTGCACTGCAGTGCCTTATACTAATTATTTTGGGGTTAAATGTTAAGCCGGTTATGTGATGCATCAATCACAAAAAAAATCTGTTTAATTGGAATAATATAACTTATTTGTAAAACAAATTACAAGATCACTTATAATAATAAATCAGAACATTGAACACGACTTGATTTTTTGTAATTTTACGCAAATGATTAAATAAACGATGACAGGCACAATTAAATGGGCATCACTTATTAATTAATAATTTTCCCGCCTCACCATAAAAAATCCGGAATTTCAATTTTTCGTTTAAAGTAATACACCTTTTTCAGTTTTTTTAGTTTTGAAGTTACATAACTTGGTATTACGTGGCACTTAAAAAGTTTTCAAAAAATAAATCACAGTCCCAGTAAAAAATAATCAATTTTCAAAATTACACTACATGCTTGCATATAAATTGCATATCTCCTATATCGTTAAAGATAAGAAACAGCAATATTTACCTGTACTGGTCAAATTTGGCAAACTTCATCCATTCCTGCGGATTACTTTCATAGGCTTCCATTATAGTCTGCACTTCTTCGATGTTCACGCTGTCACTTGAAAAGATCTGATGCAAAATTTTGATCAGATCGTCCAGAGTTTCTGGCTTTGTCACTTCGGTTTGTTCCATTGCTACACTGCGACAGTCAGACTATGTGTAATTAAATTGCTCTGCTACTCTTTATACATTTTGGGTGAATCGCTGTTGGGCTGTACCAACGTACTGAAGGGTGAATCGCATCAATGTATAAACCGTCAATCACATTATTCCCAAAATAATGTAAAGCTAATATATGTATATAATTTACAAACTGCGACTGTTAGCTTTAATTTATTGTTAATCGAAGAAACTTCTAGTCATATGGATAAACACATAAAAATCCCCCCGTGGTCATGGTTCAGTCCGGTGTTAGAGTACTCCCCAATAGAATGGACTTGGTTGGCCTTGGTCCATCCTTAGAAAAACGGGGTGGAGGGGGACCTCTCCCTCCCCGGCTTTAAAGAAGCGGGAACCTACATGTGGTAATTCCGTATGTTTTCAAGTTGAAAAGAATGGAATGTGGAGTCTGAACAAATGAAGTGCCAATTAGTCATGGGAAAATAGCAAGGGTTCATAAACATTTAAAGTTATCCATTTAACCAAGGGGTTAACTGTTTTTTCAAACAACTATATAGTTGAAACTGATATTATTATTCGTTAAATGTGGTCCTTTAGCCTATCGAACTTAAATGACGATCAGACACCTACATTTATACATATAACGAAGGCTTTTCGTAGGATCAATGACTTTTTTCATCTCAACTGCAGTATTAGATTCCGACAGTTAGAGAAGAATTGAGTTTACTAAGCAACTATTATCTGAAAAATATTATAGGCTACATACATATAGGCCTATTAGGCTATTTTTGTTTACATCTCATTTACATTTATATATATAAATCGGAGGTGCTGTTGAGTAATGTTTTCAAGGACGGATATAGGATTTTTGGAAAGGGGGGGCGCAGCCACTAGAGCGAGTGCCGTAGGCGCGAATCTATGGTATGTGGTATTTTTGTTCACTTGGCTACAGCTCGTCATAGGAATAGGAGTAAAAAAAGTGAGGGGGGCATGCGGCGGCTGCGCCCCCCTCTGGATCCGCGCCTGGTTTTAGGGTCTGAGAGCAAGGACAACATCCATAGAGCAGTTGGGGTTACCGGCCATTACTCGATTTGTTGACACCTATCAAACGATGGCCCTATAGCAGGAAAAGATACTGATACTGACGATACTTAAGAAATGGCCCACTTATATAAAACGAAATGTGAACGATAACGCCTGGGCTGCCAACTCTGGTCAGCTGGCTGGAGTGACATTTGCAGTTCGAGACAATTCTGCACATATATGCACACGAACTTACATGTATGTCGCCGTTTTATTACCTTGCAAATAGTGTGCAGGGTTTGCAAACTACCTCAACTCCTACTCATATGGCTGGTTTTAGGTCTTTAATGGAATAACGTAGATCTGCCATGCAATTTCTTGCGTGAGAATCTGAAAGCGTCAGCGTCACGCCAGATGCCTGAGAGCAGCTCTGTGATGCAATCAATACCAAGCAATTTTGCTACATCAAAACTTTGTTCCTGTCATAACGTACATGATTTTAAGCGCAAGAGTAACGTCGTTTTTCTTACCACATGGTTTTGCCTACAATTTGTACCCGCTACTGGTTGTATTATGCTTTTTGCATCATTTCATTTTCTTCTTCTTTTTTTCTACAATAATTGGGATGAGACATTGTTTGGGACAAGATTAACGTGCTTCCTCTAACATTATTCCGCATGCAGACTAATCTCGGCATCAGTTTATAGATTTTTAGTAATTCTCTCAACACGGAAATTTTGTAACTAGTGAGCCACACGAGCATATTTGGATGACTACATTGTAACGTGGCACATGGCACCAGCTTGTGCAATCCGGTGGCTGTCATCCAGGCTCACGAGACTTCATGCCGTGCTAACTCTGCACTCTCGGGAGTGAAACAACCTCCCGTGTTTCTTGATGGTTCTTCATCAGTTAAACTCGGCTCTGTCATCTTTCATTTGTATCCCATCAACACCCTTCACTGGATATATGCAATATCATATTCATACATACAATGTATACAAATGTATATGCCCATACAGATTAACAAAAACATTCAGGAAATGGTTTTTGTGGTTCTTTTATGCCCCCATCTAAACTTCAATTTGATTCACGGCCGAAATAATTCATAATCAGAGCAAGGACCCGTCATCAAAACACCCTGCGGCAATTGAAAAGATTAGATAACATATTTAATAATGATCTTCCGCCATCTAGTGGATTCAAGGAATACACAAATGTATTCATGTTCAACGGCTATGTCAAAACAACAACAATAACAACAAGAATATTAACGATTTATGATTTTAATGAAGATATACCAGAACACTATTTAAACTAATTAGTGTTTATTTATTGGGGGGGAGGGAGATAATGCTATTTTATTATATTTTAGAGGAGGAATCCCCTAGCGACGCCCATAGTAGAGAATATGAGGAATATGAGGAGCTGGAAAAAACATAGATTAGTCACTGTTACTCTCCAGGCACCCCCTGGAGCAATACAGTTAGCAGTACAGTTCAGGGTTCATACCATGTTTTGGCATGTGTGATTTAAGCTACACTGAGATTATTTTACAATTTTTAATATTAAGACCCCCCCCCCCCCCAAAAAAAGTGAAAATATTCTAAAATGCTCATAATAATGATTGAGTTGCATCTCACAATATTCTGTGTTTCAGGATATTTTATTTTTATGTTGTGTATTTTTTTAAATTGTCTTTACCACATTTATTTTGTTTGCACTGTATGTACCATGTCTGCCCTTGTCAGTTTGGTACTATATGTAGTGCTACGCTATACTGTATGTGCTATATGGAATGAATGAAGCTCATCTTAATGTTAATCTTAAATTTGGCCTGTCATAAGTACTGTAGCCTGACCAGGAGACCCTGCCCAGGATAAGCAGGTTGGATGGACACCATAGTCCCTGTTCGCTAAGCTTGGTCTGAATGCACCCCTCTGTGATTGACTCCTAGACATTCTCATAGGCAGACTCTAGGTGATCAATAAAAAGTGTCTGTTATTATTATTTCTGATTGTGTGACCAAACACAGCTAAAACTAAACAGATCTGCAGGTGACACAGATTTGATTGTCATGGTTTGTAAAAACTATGAGAAAGGCTATCTGGATGAGGGGGGCTGTCTGACACAATAGTATCAGGATAACAGCCTCTCGATCAACACCTGTAATGCTAAGGAGATGGTGCTGGACTTCAGGTGTAAGCAGTCCCACCCTCTCAAGATCAGCAGGGTTCCAGTTCAGTGAGTTAAACACCTTTAGATATCTCAGAGTCTGTATCTGTGATGACCTCACGTGGTCCAGTCATGTACAGACTCCGATATCTAAAGCCAGGGATAAGCTGTACCATCTCAGGCAGCTGATGGGTTCTAGGTCTCATCAGGCATTCTTAGAGCCTCCTACTCGGGAACATCAGAGAGCCATTTCACCACGGGAGTCCCAGCCTGGTTTGGTAGCTGCTCAGCCTTCAGGTTCAGATGAATAGTCAGAGTGGCTGCCCCCCCCCCCAAAAGAAGCTTCTACCCTCGAGTCGTCAGACTACTTGATACTTAATCGACAGTTTTAATTTAACATTTGCTCCTTACTCATACACCACACACATTATTTAAACTATGTTACACATCTCTAGACTTTTCTCAGTAACCTTTTGTTTCTTATTCATTGCACATTCATTGTGCTTTTACTTTATGTTTTTATTAGTTTTACTATTTTTATTATGGCGGAGTTGATCACTTTTTGTTTCATTGCAGGTTATAGTGTGGTTGCATACCTTACATGTGACAAAAAAAACTTTGAATTTTCGAGTTTGTGCTTGTGCTGGTTGATGGATGAGCTACTCCTTTGAAGAGGGCTGGCGAGGGATTTGTCCATTTTCCTCCTGAGACCCCACCCATTCATTTATGTCCATTGTAGTGGACATTTTGTTTTTGCATCTATCTTTTCACCGATGTAAGGAAACATATTTATTCCTTTTGTACACTGAAGAGGATATGCTGTGAAATTAAAAATAAAGATAAATGTGAAAAAATCTAAATTGTAGGATGTCTTATTTCCTCCAAAGACAAATAACCTTAAATTGAAGGACACTTTTTTCCTTGGCTCTCAGGAGGTTATTGAAGCGAATGACATTTCGAAACGCAGCGCAGGCCCTTGCAGCAGGCCGTTGGTTCCACTCGGGCCACCGTAGCCTGATGGCGATGACGTGGAAGCTTCCGGACACTCAGGTGGTAGAGCTGCAGTTCGATCGGAGACCGGAGGGTTAAAGCTACGCACCGGCCGATCATTTCGCCGCAGCTCCCTCTCCGTCTCCGCCAAGCAAAATGATTAAAGCCATACTTATATTTAACAACCACGGCAAACCCCGGTTGTCTAAATTCTACGAGCATTATGTGAGTATGGAGGACGCGTATACCTTGTCCGGGGTTTTGGGGTGTCGTGCCTGGGAATGAAGTTTGAATTAAGTATCTGACTCGGTGGGCAGATGCTGATGTGTATCTCGAAGATACAAGTGCATCCTATTCTTATTTGTCAGAAGGTGAAGCCGTGAAGCTTCTGATTGACGCCGCTGTCGGCAAGTTTACTCTGCCTGCCAGCTGGTACTTCTGTTAAACTTTTCGGCGGTGGTCTGTTACTGGTGCCTGTTCTGAATCATGACTGAGCGACGTATTCCTGGCAAGGTGCTGCCTATTTTGTTTGGGAAATTCAAGGGAAATGTGAAGTACTTTGTGCTTGAGGTAACACCCGATCCGGGATATGGTAGCGTGATGCCTCTTGTCCCTTATCCCCGCTGGAAAAGTCGGCTTCGTTATCAATTATGTACAGGCGGCATATTTATGTCCCATGAAAAATGCATAGGAATTGCGGCGAAGGTGTAACCTGCGATGGATGTGGCATTAGCGATGTCCTGTTCCTACCCTTTATCCTGCACATCGTCAACCCGACTGTTTAGCACGCGCCGTTTGTAAGCTTCGAATTTTAGTTGGATCATGTTTGTGAATGACTTAAAAACAGGTTAATCATGCGAGATCCACTTTTATTTATTTTTTTTAAATAAAAAATAACATTATTTTGATGCTTGAAAAGCTCGTTCGCGATGAAATTATAGCGATATTTATGAGCCAAAGCACATCCATCTATCCATTCTTCAGTTGCCAGTCCAGTACGGGACAGTGTCACAGGGTTTGCCTAGAGCCTATTTCAGCTTTTATTATCTGGGTTGTCTGGGTTTTCAGAGGGAAGACAGTTTAAGGGAATAGGGGCTGTTGGTGTCCTGGTGTCTTCAGAAGTGGCGGTACGATTTGTTTCTGATTCGAGGTTTTAAGCCATGGTTGTGTCACATGACTGTCTCGCGCTTGTCTGGTCACTCATTGGAAGCCCATCTTAGCAGCTCTTGTGCTGTATTGGTTCCCTGACAGCTGTGTGCTTGTGACGATTATTGCTCTGTGTCACTTTGGACACAAAGCATCTGCTAAATAAATGTATGTGTGTTTCTTTAGGACTCTGGTCCAGGTAGGAATCATCCTCTCTTATGTCGTTCGTGTGTGTGTGTGTGTGTTTACCCTGCCAGGGTTGTGGGTGGGTGTGTGTTTGATTGTCCCTAGGAGTAAGTATGAAAATACATGATATGTCCTTAATCCCTGTGGCACTTTCGCCACTAGACTGATCTCCCCCCTGAAGTGCATTCATGCTGTAGCATGAATCTTCCACATCCCTGTGTTTTGGCTGCGTGCTCAGTGTCCCTTTGTATACTGGCAATTAAACTGACATGCTGTACAAATGAAATCCCTCTCTGCATTACTAAAACTCTGCAAAGGAAATTGCACACAGAGGTGCTGTTTGAGTCTCAGCTGCCGAAGTAAGAGCTTATGGTTTATGAAACGGTGTTTGTCTTTTATAGCTGATATAGATGTGCCAGTGCAGGGAGAAAGAAAAAAAAAAAAACTTTGTGTGTCTTAGCAGGAAAGTGAAGCGGATACTGGCGCAGGGACAAGGCGGAGACCAGGTTTGCCTGACGTGTAAACGAAGCAGGGCTCCAGGTCAGCGGTGACGGTCTCTTTGTGCCTACGTAGGCGCTCTGTCCCGGGCTCTCTCTTAAACCTCACTGTAGCTTTCGTTACTGATCATCGAAGTAGGCGGGAATCAGCGTAACCTCCTGACAGCCGCGGTAGGAACGGAGTGGCTGTGGACATCGACGGACCAGAGTTCAGCCCCGTCTCGGGCCCTTTAGCTCTCGCTCCCAGTTAGTCTCCCGTGGCTGTGCTCCGTGACCAAACACCGTGAGGAGGACATGTGGTGCCTGAAGCCCGTGAGCTGTAGTCTGCAGGCCAAAGGGAGGTCGGCTTCCATCTAAACTCATTCTGACATTTATTATATTTACATAATACATGAGCAAAATTGCTCTTTGCCGTTGGAGGCTGCATTTTTTATTTTTTTTGTAAATTTACATCTGATTAAAATGCAGCAGCCATTAATCTCTAAGTCATGGAGGAGGTGGGATTGAAAACACCCAGTGCACAGGGTCTTGTGGGAGACGTGTCTCAGTTAAGCTCCTGGATTATCCTCCTTCTAAATGCATGTATGTGGAACGAGGATGGCGCTTGGTTTTGCATGCATTGGTTTTCGTGGGTAAATTTATTAAAGCTTCCAGCTGACTAGGGCCGTGTAGCGGGATGGAAACGGCATGTCCAAATCCCCTAATGCTTCTGCAATGCCCCCCCCCACAATCCGTTATTTTCAGGAGCTTAATTTTTTTAAAACAGAGGGGCATAGTTTGCCTTGTGGCCTCACTTACTGATCTGTGGTGTCTGGTAAGGTGTGTGATTGTGGCCACACAGAAATCTTGATTCTTTAGTAAGGGGTTTTAGCACTTTGTGCTTAAGGTTAAAGACGTTTGCCTGAATAGTTCAGTGTGGTGAGGGGTTGGTGTGTATGAAATCATAGCTGTGACTATCACAAAGGACTCCATCATGTCTTTTTGCTATTCAAATTAATGGCTTTAAACTATCTCTAGGTTCCAGTTTAAACACCATTAAGGTTGACTGTTACAATGCAAGGTTGACTGGGGGCAAAGACTGGGAGGTTTGGCGAGCAGAAGCACATGACCCAGTCAACTGACTCCTCCCATCATAGGGCTAATCTCATAATGTGCAGCATTGAGACATGAGACAGCCGCACAATAACTGGGTTATGGAATTGAGTGTTTTCATTGGTTGGCTGTAGTAAAGTTCTGTGACTTTATAGAAATAAAGTCAGATCCATTTAGTCTCTTTCATTGGGTTCTGTCGTTTTTAGCATTTAGCCTTTTACTTGGTCAGATTTTATTCATGAGTCCTTTTATTTAGAGGACTGATGGAGTTTGTTCAATTTTTATCTACAGCTGGGGTGCCCAACTGCAGTCCTGGAGGTTGAGAGCCCTGTGTATCTTAGTTCTTTCCATGTTCCACCGCAAATGATTCAGCTCCAGAGCTGTGTGGTAATTAGCACAAGGAGTTGAATCAGGTGTGGTAGATGAGGGGAAACCCAAAAATGTGCAGGGCTCCGGCCCTCCAGGACTGGACTTGGGCCCCCCTATCTACAGGGCTCAAAAAAAGCTGAAATTTGATTCCTAAAAATTGTCTACACATTTGGCATTTAGAAAATTATCCTAAAGGGATTGTAAAACTATAGGTTGTCTCTGTCTGTCTGTCTCTATATGTGTCTTCCAGTCTAATCTAAAGTATGATTGCATGGTGATATAGTTTCAGTTAAAAAATGTTATTTCGCTGTAAGACTGAATGCTGGAAAGACGTATCCAATCCGTGTATGAATAATCCTCTTCATTTGCACCCCTCAGACCGAAGACACGGAGCAGCAGATCATCCGAGAAACGTTTCATCTGGTTTCCAAGCGAGATGACAACGTCTGCAACTTCCTGGAAGGCGGCATGTACGCTAACACGCTAAGATGCTAGCACGCTAAGATGCTA
>JAABNY020000039.1:6814634-6833374 GCA_015164015.2 Brevimyrus niger
TGATGTGCGACCTCCCTGCCCCCGAACCTCACCCGTTCAGAGCCCCACACACTGAAACACTGCTGCTTTACAGCTTACCCATCATCCTCGGGTATCACGGGGACCCTTGTCCCTTCCCCTGTTGTGTTTGCCTCTTAAAGTTAAACGTGACATTTTTCTCCCGGTTGTGTATTTGCATCAGATGATCATTAGTTGAGTATTAGATGGTCTCGCTGCCTGTTTCACTGTGGGATCTGATGGTCGTTAACGGTGACCGCACGCTCGGCCGGTCGGGGGCTTGTGAAGGTATCACTGGTCAGCAATTAATTTTTCCTTTCTGTTCACGTATTATGTTAATAGACTAAGGACACGGCAGCCATGAAGTCTGTTTTTCTGCTTGTGATTTCATTGAAGCCATACCACCTGAAATGAGACAAGTGATCCAGCTATGCAAAAAAATCCTTCTTTGCGATATAGACCCCCCGCTGTATTCTCTGGGTTCTGATTGACATAGCTGTAGACCATTAAAGAGCTGAGACCTTCATTCCTAGTTCCAGTCAAATGGCACCATTTTGTAGTCCCCAAGTGGTTTTACTGAGAGCAAAATGTCAGCATGGGCCAGTTGCGAAATAGGGCTTATCTGACAAAAGCACTTATATCTTGCAAATGGAATATCATAGAAGAAAATTTCAGTGCAGAAATATTTTGGAAATTCTACAGAATCCAATGGTATCCAAATGAGTAAGTCCTAAATGTCCACTAGTGATCACTTTAGTCCAACTGATGGGACTGGTTAAACATTTTAGCTGTCTAGGAATGTTTTCTAAGAGTTTCAGGGCCACAAACCAAACCCAAACAAAATGTATGTAATAAGTTAGTTATTGTGAGCTTCTGCTATTTTTTTTAGCAGTTTATTTGATGAGCGTTATGGAATTAAACTTTGGCATTAGCAGATTAGTTATTGAGGCTGACTTTTAGTTTAGGTATGCACAGCACGGACCCCGCACAATCTCCTAAATCGTCGTACATCAGAATGTGCCCTAACCCACTTTTAATTTGACCCCCATTTGTGCTTTCTGGTTTGGTTAGGCTTACTGCACTCGTTGAAGTCTGGGAGTTGGTACCCTTTTACAAAGTGTTCATGAAGTATACTGAAGCCCAGGTCTTGACCCAATCCTGCTTACTCTTGTACCTGGGCATTCACTGGAAGCTCAGCCTAGCTGCACTTATGCCATTCACTGGTTGTGAAGATGGTGTTTGCATATTTTTCCTCAGGCTGATCGGCGGGTCGGACAACAAACTCATCTACAGACACTATGCCACGCTGTATTTTGTGTTTTGCGTCGATTCTTCTGAGAGCGAGCTGGGCATTTTGGACCTAATCCAGGTAGATTCTCTTGCCCACTAAAATGCACCGTTCTCCTGTCCACTTGGTGTTCAAGGCCCCTCTTACAAGAGAATTTTTTTTCTTTTTTTTGACAGGTCTTTGTAGAAACGTTGGACAAATGTTTTGAGAACGTCTGTGAACTTGACTTAATTTTCCACATGGACAAGGTAGGAAAGGACGGAGGGAATCCTGGGTTATGGAGGTGCTATGTCGGTCCTGACCACCATCAGTTCCCTTGTCTGCAGTGGTTTTAGGATGCACGTCTTCCTTCTTTGATTTTCTCTTTCTATACTCTAAAAATACAGACTGTTCGTGGGCTGGCTGGAACTTAGCTGCCACAAGGGGCGCTGTGGAGAGCGAGCAGAGTGCATAAATATTTCTTCCTGGGTCGGGTTCCAGTCCAGTACTGCTGTGACCCATCTGTAGTACACACCATGTTAATCCGATACAGCCAAGGCTCTTTTGTGTCTCTTGCTCCTAGGATAGTGTTTCAGGTCACTTCATTCGGGCTAGTTTCACACAAAGATGGTGGATACAGGGCTGCGGTTAACTGGAGGTTTTGTTTTTGCAAGACCCAGCTACCTTCATATTGATGAATATTTCAGTATGGTTTTCTTTTCGGATTAAAGTAAAACGATATGTGGATGGATAAGAGGAGTATTGGATGTGACAGAGTCTTCATATTGCCTTATAATAATAAAATATAATAATACTGAAAGGGGAGGAAAATCTGGCCAAAAATATAAATTAGAGCCTACTGTTAGCTAGTCTGATCATTGTTATTAGCCTGACAGATTTTTCAGGTTTGTCGCTCACAGTGATTCTACTGGCCCAGAAAAAAAATCTTTGAAGATTTATTTCATGCTGCCTTTTTATAGAAGTCTTTTGCTTTTTTTTATTGCTTAAAGGTCCATAACATCCTGTCTGAAATGGTGATGGGAGGAATGGTGCTGGAAACCAATATGAATGAGATCATCACGCAAGTCGATGCCCAGAACAAGATGGAGAAATCGGAGGTAAGTGGGTGAGCGAGGCCCCTGCCTGGCCACAGGCCGCTGCATGCCCCGCCCCCTTGCTGCATGCTCCACCCCTTTGCTACCCCTGCCCATTTGCTCTCCCCCCGCTTTTCTTCTCTATCTGATCTAGCCTTGCATAGTTGCATGGCACTGCTGCACAGTTGCTGGGGGAGGGGGTGTATAATCAGGTATCCAGTGGCGAGCAATACACATCATCCCCCCCATGGATCCTTGGCGCCTCCATGCTGGAGAGGCAGGAAAGGTCTCTCCGCCTGTTTCTTTCACGGGTCATGGATGCAGTACGCTACCAGTACGCTACCAGTACGCTACCAGTATGCCGCCAGTACGCCCACTCATTCGGCTTTGGAGATCAGGTGGACATTTGAGGTCAGGTAAGCTGGGTTTAGAGGGGTGAAGAAATGTGATGGTGTTTCAGTCACAGACCTAAGTGACTGTAGCATATGGCTTGAATGATTCAGGTATGAAACCTCACAGCTGTTAAACTCTTTCTAGAGCAATCTCTTCTTTTGCCAAGTGCAACTTTGCTGTTAAGAGCCAAGTAACAAGTAAATGATCATTAGATTTGCTTCATAGCCTGATAGTATTGATTATCAATGGGAAATTTACTAAAACCAAAACCATTAATACAAAACACCATTAACAGTACTTTTTCATTAATTTGATAACTGTATTGGCTGAATGGTAGTAATGATGGAAGAACCGCAGTAATCTTGACGTGTTGGTTTTGTCAGTTTGTGTTGAGTCTGGACAGCAGCACTGGAGACCTGGAGTGTTACAATACTGATAACCCTAATTAACACTTAACTTGATTTTTAATAATGAGGTAGTGAGAGATGCTGATAATCCAGGTAGAATCTCAGATGAATATGTTTCTCTGCACCCGTCTTCCTCAGCACAGGTGTAAAGTAACACAGTACTGTAATGTTTATGATTTGCGCAATCTGCCCCGACTGGCATTCGTAGCAAATTCCCAATGTGATCAGCAGTGTTGAGCTGCGAGTTAAAGCGAGCATTTGACCTGCTGCCACAGGAGGTAGCTGGATTCACGGAAGCTATTAACCTCCCGTTCGACGTCTGTTATAACGCATAGACGGCAGGTTTCTCTCTAGCGCCTCCCAAAGCCTGGCCTTGTGGACGCAGCACTATGGGAAAGACCGAAGGCAGTCAACAGTCAGTCCTGCACCCAGCCGCTCAGAGCGTCTGAATTATTAATCAGATCGATATGGCCTTGATCTAAAATGAAATCTGCTGGTGTGATTCAGTGCCTTAAAAGGTCCTGTAATTGGTATTTCCTTGTAGATGCGGTAGGAATTTGGCACCATGACCTACACTATTCTTGGCACTCTGCGATTGTTGTGATTTATGTACATTGGGCCACGTGATGCCGGAGTTATGATGCGCTCGATCTGAGGAATGTTCAGGCTTTACTCGGTGTGTGTGTGTGTGTGTGTGTGTGTCCGTACGTCCCCAAAATCTGATTATTATGACATTGTGGGGACCATTTGTTTGGTCTCCACCAAGGGAAATTCAGTTTTATGAAAATCTGTGACTGCAATCAAAGAAATAAAAATGTCAAAAGACTTGTATTATTGTGCGTGCGTGTATGTGTGCACTTTGATAAGTAACTCAGGACATGGGGGGGAAAAGGTGTGTAACAAATGGTGTGAAATGGGAGTTGAATCCATCTTGCCGCTGAGTCATTTCTGACATGTTTAAGATGTCATTCTTTAATGCTTCTCCAACCTCTCTGTGTTTTCTTCTTGGGAGCCACCCCAGACTGCAGACTGACCTGTCTCTACTATACCTGACCCATTTTTTTGAATTCCACTCCGACTGCCGTGTGCGTATGTGTGTGTGTATGCGCGTGTGTCTGGACACTTCGCTAGGTAGGAGTCCAGCTCGCTATTGGATGTGAGGATGTTCTCTGGTTAAATAAAATTGCATGAAAGGCCCCCGTCTGCTGTTTATCTAACATGCACAGCCACTTGTACCCGAGCTCCGCTGGGAGTCTGGTGGCTGACAGGCTGATGGTAGCTTGAGGTCAGTGGCAGGTTCATACCTGAATGAGGCACACTTTCTCACTGAGCAAATAAGCCAGTCCCATATGAACTCTTTCAGGCTTCTGCATTTATCTCCTCAGGCAGAGTGGTATCTCAGCACAGCCTAAGACCTGCTTATGGGGCAGCGAAAGTTCATATTTTTGGTTCTGTGTGTACCAGAAACCTTATCTTGTTCCCGAACCATCTTTCATCTTTCAGACTTCTTCGGTCAATAGGGGAGTGCTGTTTTATGCAGAGTGAATTCCTGCTGGAGAAAAAAAAAAAAGACAAGCCTTCAGCTGCTTGGCAGCCCTAGACCCGAGTGAATGGCAAGATCACGCTAGGCCGGGCACATCTGCCGCCTGACTGCACTTTCGCAGTGGGGGCAGTGGGGTGGTCAGGCCAGAGGTGTTTAGTGTGTCAGGTAGAAAACGTTCTGCGCGTCTTAATCTGCAGCTGCGATTGATTGATTCCAAGTTGAGTTTTAGACGTGCGTACGGTATATGTGCACTAATTCTGCAGGACACGGTTCAGTATGCGAGGCAGCTTTCTGAGATTTGATGGGTGTCTGTCAGCATGGGAGAGTGAATGTACAGCCTGTGCTTATTCGGGGTGCAAACCTGCTGATATCTGTGGCCCTTTTGATGATTCCACACCATGTCTGCAGTCTGTGGTGGTTCACTTCGCTCTGTCGCCATCAGTTTGTAGGATATATGCCTAAACCTGGAGGTGCCCATACATCACTGGTCCCATTTTGATTACACTCAAATTGCCTCCCCCCCCCCCCCCCCCCCCCCCCCCACAAACAAACAACATCGCGCGGTTGGTCCTGTGTGATTTTCAGTGTCTGCTGGTTAAGAAGTAGCCACCAGGGGAGTTGGCCATGTTTATAGACGTGATTTAATTTTATTCGTGGGCACAGATGGATGCTGGTTAGAAAATGAATCAATCTTCTGCTGGACGTTTTTCCATGCCTTGTGTGTTTACAATAAGAATCATCAACACACAGCTTGTTATATCTGTATCTAATTATCCTAATGATGTGCATATGTAGGTTCTGAGTATTGTTACCGTATATCTTTGACCTTGTGTTCAGAAGTGCTTTAGCCTCGACTATAACTTTTTCCTAACACATTTCCTTGCCACGTTTTTTTTCTGTCATAGGTGAATGTCAAAGTCAGCTTAGAATTGCCCTGAAATATTTAGCGGTAAAATGTAATCTATTATTTAAAGGGAATGGACAGAATATGGGTAAATGGTACCTACCTCAGCACTGCTGCTCTTGCCTGTGCGTAGCGATTAGAACTGCCAGGCATTCACGAGGTAAATAAGTCAGTTTGTACTTGATGTACGACATCCATCAAAAGGTTCGAGGCAGATTTAGGCTGTGCTTAATTACATTAGTGGTTCCGGCAGCCTTGTCCTCCGTCCTCAGGCCCTCTGAGCCTGTTTGTCCCCGTTGACACTTAAAGTTGAAAAATTCATGCAGAGCATGTGGTCTGCTGATAAGATTTTTGGGGGAGATAGAGGGGAAAAATTGCTTCTGGGTGGTGGTGATTTAGTGAAGGTCTTAGTCATGGAGGGATGGAGGTGTTTTTGAATCCTAACATTAAAACCAGAAGAATGACATGGTTGTTGTGTTTCTGTATCAGAGGTGTCGGAAGGGTCCTGATTGGACGGCTCCCCTTGGCACCAGCGCTGGGGACTTTTTAGTGATGCATGGGCACGAGCCAGATCGGCTACCTTGTGAGCTGTGATCTGCTTTGATGAGCTTTCCCCATTTCTCCTATTTTCTGACCTTTGCTAGTTCTTTCCATCTTCTCTCTCTGCAGATGTTTATCTTTCAGTCTCCAGGGCAGGACAGGTAGACAAAGGTACTGCAGACTTTAAGAAAAAAAGAAAAGAAAAAAAAAGTAACCAAACAATTTCACCCAAAGTTTCTAATGTGTCCTGACAGCCATTATTAACCAATTAATAATCCACAGTAGAACTAATGACGCTTCATTGAGCTCAGGTGCTCTTTTGAAGCCGTCCATCAGAGACGCGGTATTAACACGCTATGGTGACCCCCCCCCCCCCTTCAGCCTCGGGGCATGTCAGCTTCCCAAATACGTCACTGCGTCCATCCCATAAAAAGGCCTCTTCTCTGTATCACTGGAACAATAATATCCAAAGTTATTGAATATTCTATTGTATGTAAATTACCCGGCTATATTTGACTCTTCATTGGTTGTGTAGAGTGTACTGCTGCCGTTTTCGCTCTTGAGACGAAGGCAGTGCTCACGCTGTGCCCTGAAGCTGAAGGCGTCACCACTCTGTGCTAATACCAGCTGCTCGATGGAGGGCTCTGACCCCTCCCCCTGCCGCAGTCACTCAGCTGTCGCTCAGCTCTGTGCCTCTGCCCCTTTGCTCAGTCTCAGGTAAGAGCGAGTCGCATGTCTCATCCACTCACGCCGCGCCAACTTCTCTGCACCCATGCTGTTCCCGGCAGTGAGCGCAGCGCAACGCCGCTCTGTGGTTATGAAGGGTGTTTGAAGGCAGTTGATAGGCAGGGTGGTGGTGTCACCGATGGTACAAACATACTACGCTTCTACAGAGTGCTGCTCCTTTACCTGTGTAACTAACCGTTTACACACTACAGCTTCTCTTCCTCCCCCATGTGATCTTCAATCCAATCTACATCAAATTAAACTGCAAAATGCCATATGCAATAACTAGAATTATTAAAAACAATAACAATAATAATAATATAATGATGATAATAATAATAATATCAAGTTGCCATTCTGTGTTATATTAACTACACTGAGGTCTTAAACCAAAGCTGTAGAATTATTGCTGGTCTAGTCAGTGGACTGCGTTGTGTAAAACATGCGATAATCTCCGATTTCGGTTATTTCAGGCTTATTTTAAAGCAGTAGGGGAAGTTCACACATTTTAGAGCAAGATTAAATGCTGATTAGAGGTATCAGCAGGTGGAATGCTGTGCTGACGCAGGGAGGACACACTCTCTCACACACACACACTCTCTCACACACACACACACACACACTCTCTGACACACACACAGCCCAGGTGGGAATCGGTGCTGCTGCCTGGAGGTGTGAGGCTGATATACACTCACTGAGATTCCCAGTTCATGCCTGCAGATGGTTCCACATGAGTTACTCCATCTGTGCAGCATGGGGGTCTGTATGGTTTGTAATTGCATCTTTATATAATTCTTTTTGTAATGTGCTGGCAGTCACTGAAATAATTCTTTCATAACCATACAGCCACAGTTGCTGTTTACCACTTCACAGCCAAAATTCTTTACAACCAGTACCATACAATTAATTTCCCTACAACAAAATGAAATTGAAAGTTATACATTGAGGCAAGGTGTGGACAAGTACATTAATGATACAGTTTAGGGCAGGGCAAATACAGGCCATGTTTTCTGTTCTCCCAGGTAGTTGGTTAATAATTACTGATTCTGATTGGTCAAGGAAGGCTGGAAAATCAGCAGTGCTCGGACCTCGGGGACCGTGAGTTAAATAACCCCGGTTTAGGGTGTAATACTGTCAGCCTGCCCTGTAGACAAACCAGTCATGACACTGCAGGAGTGCTAGCCAGCCACAGATTCAAAAGGGGGTCACCAGCAGGGGTTGCATGTGACACACATAAAACGATGACACGCATGCGTGTCACATGGTCAGACAGCAGAGTCCTTTTTATGCGACCCTCAGCATTCTGCTGGTCATGTGACCTCACATGCTCTGTTCTGATTGCGGACGCACTTCAGAGAGTCAGATCCTGCAGAGCTGAGCGAAAGGAGTGGTTCGTGTAAAAATCCAGGCATCGTTCATTTGACCACTTTAAATGCTTTTTTATAGAAGTGCCTTTTTGTGATTGTCAGTATGTTACAATATGAGTACAGACATGAGTACAATATGAGTACTATGTTACAATATGATTAGTGACAGATTGTGATGTCGAGGAACAACCTTTGACTTTCTTGCTGGAGACATAAATGAAAAGTATTGGTTGGAGAAGCAAGTGACTGAAGGATAACTATACAGTATATATAAAATATACAGTATATTCAGTACAGTTAATTTTTATGAAGGGCCTTCAGTAAATGAATTGGAATGTGATGTTTAATTAAGCTGTAGATTCTGTTACCGTGGATACGCCTTTAAAGGAGCTGTTTCTCATGTGTCCTTCACTGCATCCCTTTGTCATTAGATAAGAGGTCAACAGTGCAGGACATTATTATGAAATATAAATATGTGAGATACAAGAGTAAGAGTTTTTAAATAGCCACTGGAATTTACTACCGTAGAAGCAGAGGATAACTGGTACGAGTCCTTTGGTGCATGTTATTGCAACAGAGGACAAAAAATGTTTGTACAGTGGGCAGTGACACCACCAAGGAATCATAGTGGTCATCTCATTCAAACAGTACAATAAAAGTGCACTGACGTACAGAAGGTAAACCACGGCACAAACGGAAGGCACATCGCCCTCTAGTGCCAGAGGACTGCTCATTATTGAAATCCATCTCCTCGCCTAGCAGCGCTCAGTAGCGGCTGAGAAGGGAAGCTGCCTGATTTTCCCGACAACCAAACCGAACACGTCACTTCAAAATAAACATAGGCGAGAAGTCTGCTTCTGTATTTCCTGCTCGGATGTAGAATGGAAGGTAACGGCTGCTTCCCAGCTTGTCCTTTGCGGCGCTCTGGCAGGTACACAGGGCACTGCGGTGGGTCCATATGACCTGGAGAGCGTTTGTGCGCCTGCACCCGTGTGTCTTATGGGTGCCGATAACTTCCCCGAGTCAGACGCTCCTTCTGCAAACTCCATTTTTTTATGACCGAAGCATGCGTCTCTGTAAGTGCTTGGAGTCTGTCCCGTCCTTACGGAGTCTGCACGGTTTTGTATGAAGGACAGGGTCAGGTGTAAGGCTGTGTCCTGCACATCTGCGTCCTGCCCTTCTTTACCATGTCCCCGTGTCCCTCTGGGTTTTACCGTGTTCTGCTTCAACTCGAGCTGCCTCTGCCCTCCAAGCCAGTACCTGCAACGCTCTGTTTGCCGTCACCCGAGTTTGGATGCTGTTTGAATGAAGAAAAAAAAAAATCACTGTAAAGGGTCAAACTGCATGCACTTGTGGCTGTGAAGATGTACCTGAATGTCCATTACGTCAGTCACTCATGGTGTGCGCCGTGTCCGTCTGTCCATGTGTCTGTACGCTGCCTTACAAATGACCTAAGCCTGCCTGTCCGTGTGTCGAGTGGCCAAAGTGTCCGCGTTCTAACTGCGCTTGTGTGCGTCTAGGCCGGTATCGCTGGGGCACCTGCTCGAGCCGTATCTGCCGTGAAGAACATGAACCTCCCTGAGATCCCCCGGAACATCAACATCGGAGATATCAGCATCAAGGTGCCAAACCTGCCCTCCTTCAAGTAGCGGGACGCTGCCCAGCGCACGTTAACCACCTCGTAATCCAAAATCAAAGACGTCTTTCATTAAAGACGGGAGGGAAAAAAAAAACATGGGTACAGTGTGATTTCTCTGTATCACCTTTTTGGTGGCACGCCCCTCGTGTGACTGTTCCTCTGAAGAAGGTGAAGTTCTTACAGTATTTTCACGTATCTCTGATGTGCTCTTATGTCTCGGCTGCTACACTATTTAAAGGAGAATCGGTACCTAACTAGCGGTACGTAATTACAGAATATTGCTATATATATGTATCCCATACTTTATCAGACTGTTGTTTTGTCTCTCCTTAATTAAGAGTGTTTTAAATGTCTTGTTTCTGTTCTTTTGAACAAGTCTTTCGCTGTTACTTTTAATCAGATGTAATTTTCTGTTTGCAAAAATAAAGTATTGAATCTTTTATGGGGGTTTTGGTGAACTGCAGGGCGACAGACACAGCTCGCCGCGCTCTCATTTCCAAAGTGCTTCTCTTTTCCTTCAGCAGTTTATCAGTTGCCTTAAGCTGCGTAATGTGTCGACGTGTATTTTAAATGGACTTTTTCATTACAGCAAATGCATTTATATTTGGTAGTGGCATCATTGATGACATATATTTGGTGACATTATTTTGCTGAAACATTTTCCATGTTAAAAATACACAACAAAAAAAGCCACATTGCTTCCAAGTGGGAAAAGGTGCATGATAAAGGGGATCATTGGTTATTCGATAAGTAGGTACAAAATTGAACTCATGTGACCACTAACACGAAGTCTGATTATGGCAAGTTTAGCACCATCCAGTGGCTGGTCTTAGAATATCAATCTGTATTCTGAATAAATGAGGTTACTTTTTAATTTAAATGGCAGAGCAAAGACCAACTTCTGTGTAGCTTTCATTGGTTCGTTTGAGTTTTATTAACTAAATCAGAATACTTTTAGTGTTAATTAGGAATAAAATTGTATATTAATCCCAATTACTGTAATTCCACTGAGTAGTACTTTTTCCACATGAATAGCTAGTCTGACATTTACCCTAAATGTGCTGGTACAGGGATTCATTTAAAGCTCTTTCGGACATCTTGAAGAGGGAGTGGAAGTCCTCAATGTTACGTATGTATGACCAGCTTTAAGTCACGCGAGATTCCTCTAACATCCAAATTTTGGTTTTGTGATCCCAGCCCGCAGTGTGTCACTCAGCACATCTGTGGTCAGAGATGCTCCGCTCAACCTGTCTAAGCCTCCTAGCTGGTCCTACACTCAGAAGGACACTCGTGAGAGAGGTTTTCTCTGGCAGACAGTAACCACAGATGCTTATTGGCTGGGGTTATGGCACCGAGTTGGTAGGGAGGTCTTTCCAGCATTACTGCATGCTCTCCTATAAAACAGACACATAGTTCTCCTAGGGAAAGATATAATGTTTCATGCTCTGTAGGGCTTCTGCCTTCATCCTGATTATATGCCTCCCCGGCGCTATCTTCGGTTTACATCCTACAAAGCTCACCAGGCCCTGTTCTGGTTGGATGAATGAGACCTCGGGGTGCTCCTAGTTGTTTACTCAGGGACCAGACAGGCCCCCGGTTGGTGAGAGGAAGCTGAGCCCAGTGGTTTGTGTCATACCAGAACAGCAGCCTCAGCAACAGGGCTGTCTTACTCAAAAACATCATGGGCGACGTCATCTCGACTCCACCAGGGGACCCACAGTGTGTTGCTAACAACACAAATTGTAAATATTCTCCTATTTCAAACCTAGATCTCCTAATATCTTCACCAAGTCACCTTCCAGGCTACACTTCCAGAAGCTCCAAATCCCCCACCCCATGAAGTAGATATACTGGTCAGATGTCTCTGGGTTCTGTAAGGCAGGTTTTCACTTATGTTCTAACTGTCCAATCCAGTCTTTAAATCCTGGGCCCTTGGCTCCGCTTTTGTATCTCAGCCCTTCATGTTTAACAGCTTAGATGCTCCAGGTCAGACCTTCCCAGAAGATGAAAGACTTTATCCCCCCCCCCCCCCCGCCATGAGTCTGGAGGATTTATCTAAATTCGAGTTGCACATGCGTTAAGACTGTTTTGTTTTGGAGGTGTGGAGGTTACAGATACAGCTGGCCTTCCTGGAGACTGACTACATTCAGGGTTTCAGGTGTTTGGTGAAAATTTATCCAGCTGCAGAATGGGCATGTCTGACTTTCCAAAGATGTCCTTGCCCTAATTTGCACTGTAGCCAGTGGGCGGGAGGGGGCTGACGGCCAATAATATTTGTTTTGTTGTTGGTCTTTCTGAATCCCGAGTACCTGCCAGATAGTCTCCTACCTTATGGTGGAGTTTCATGTTTCCAGGAAGCGTCTGCTAGCTCCCATTATGTTCTTAGAGCAGCTTATGCAGAATTATATTCTACTTCTCCTTTGTAGCCAGTTAGGTTTTCTCATGAACATATAGTATCTGTTACCCATGAAAAAAGGCATCATTCTATCATTGCACATGCTCTTCTTTTTAATCTCTGTAAAAAAGGAATTTAAACCTAATTTCCAGGTCAAACCGGGCTTGACAAAGAAGTATTTATTTGTTATTTCTATTTCGGTGAGGAACCGGGATCAGGAAGCTTTTGCAATATTCAGCTTTTATAACATTTTCTGTCCGAAGGTTTCATTGGGAAGTGGCCTTTCTCCTTAATGGATCCTGGTATGCAGTCGGGCTCGAACCTTTACAGAATATAAGGGTCTGTCACACAAAAGATGGGAATGCAAATGCATTCCAGACAGTGGCAGGGAAGTTCAAAGAAATGCATAAAAAATGGCGCTGAATGAAAAATGGAAAAAAAAAGGAAGATAAACTGACAGGGCTGTGCGGTTGCCAAATAGTTATTGAATAACTGAGATATGTCCATCACCCTTCTTAGAACTTCACTGCTTTCACTACAGCGAAGTCTTGAAGTGCTCCAGAAGGCTGCACAACAGCCAAATGGTGAACTGCTTCCCACGATGGTGTCCTCCGCTGTCTGACCCGCTGTTCGGCTGCCCCGCTGTTATGGTCAGAGAGCTGGCGGCTCTTCTCTGCTGTTGGGGATCACGTCGAGGGACACCCCAGTGCCAGGAAGAGGCTCCACCACGGCTTTGAGATGGCGTGACGCCCAGGAGTCAGGCGTCTTTGAAAAAGTTCAAGGCTATGCGCCAGACTCACCATCACCCATAAAATGCAGCCTACATGCGTGATCTACTTCCTGATTTTAGGGTAGATGGCCTAATAGGAGAATATTGAAACTTTACGGTATGGAAAATAATACATTTAAGAAGCAAAGCAGCTGGAAAAGCGTAAGCCCCCTGCTGGTGTTTGCGCAGTTCCGGTTACACTATTCAGATTATAGGTCGGGATAAACTATATTTTCTTTGGGAAGTTTCATGTGCACCAGCTTGAGTCCTTTTGGTCACAAAGTAATTGTGCCTTTGAACATGATTTAAAGTTCAGGAAAAAAAAAATACTTGCGTAACGACAGACAGCCAGACTCTCTTGCTGTGAATCAGCGGGTGGTTCCCTCCCTGGGTGAGTCTCCTCAGATATCGAAGATCTCACTGAGACTGGGGTGTCCTTCGGGGTCACAACAACAGCTGCGAAAAATACCAGAGTTTACTTTCATGTTGCCGACTCATAATGTCTCACCCTCCCCCTCCTCTTCCTCCTCTCCTTCCTCTCCTTCCTCTTTATCGATCCCCGTGTCCTTCAGGGCCTTGATGTGTTCTGTGTCATCCACTTTCTGGTTCTTCCCGCCAGGCCCAGTAGCCAGTTTGTACATGACGAGGAAGAGGATGGAGGTGATCATGGCTGCCCCCAGGCACAGGTACATCAGTACAGGCACGCCCTGGGCTTTCCCCAGGAGGAGCCCGACGACTGCCGGCAGCACCATCTCACCCAGGGCCGCTCCCACCACAAAGATGGCGGTAGAGCGGCCGGTCACCCGGGTGTGCTGCTCCACCCAGGAGATGCCGCTGGGGAAGGTGGTGGCCATGGAGGCGCCGTAGATCGCACTGCAGGACCACAGGGTGGCGCCGTTTCGGGCAAAGATGCTGAGCAGCAGGGAGGACAGGGTGCAACCCAGCAGGCTCAGCAGGATCATGCAGGTGGGCCCCATGCAGGCCGACAGGAAGACGGCCAGCCCCCGCGCGGCGGCAAAGCTGCCCCAGAAGAGCGAGTTGAGCCCGGCCGCCTGAGGCTCGGTCATCCCGGCCTGCTCCTTTGCGAAGGTGAAAATGAAGGAGCCGTAGACCACCTCCGCCCCCACGTACCAGAAGAAGAAGAAGAACAGGAGGAGGATAAGAGCGTTGTGATGCCTGGCCACCAGTGGTTTCTCTTGGGCGGTCTGCACCGCGCCACGTGACAGCTTGTTCTGGTAAAACTGGACGAAGAAGAGGAGCGAGACCAGCAGGCAGAAGGCGCCGATCACAAAGTAAGCCCACATGGACACCGGCATGGAGGCCGGGGCTTCGAGCGGCCGTGCCGTAGAGGCCGGGGCCGGCTCCGCAGGGCTCGGGGTGCTGCTCCAGCTGTCATTTCCGAACAGCAGCATAACCACGATGGGCGCGACGAAAGCCCCCACGGCGAAGCTGAAGTGCAGCGCCTGTAGGTGAGGTCTGGAGCGTGCTTCCCAGGTGTTCAGGATGACGACATTCCCACCTGCAGGGCAGGAGACAGTAAGAAACGGCACATTATGCTAAGACATGGCCACCTTCATCAAGGTGACCTTTGAACCTCTCTTAATTAATACAACCAATCGTAATCCATCCAAAGCTCCCAGGTGGTTTGGCCAACAAAGACATACCCTTAGTGCATGGACTCCAACTGAGAGTCTAGCAACTGAGACCTGTCTACACAGTGTCATTTACCTATTGCAAGTGAGGACCCCTAGTGGTGGTTTAATTAGCTTTGTTGTGCATATTAATTAGCACTATAAAAAGAAAACACAGCCTTGTGGGGTGGTTAATTGGAGAGGAACTTCTTAGTTTCTCTAACTGGAGGGGTTCTAATCATCTTCCCTGTGAGATCAAAACAGCATTGCGAAAAATATTGTTTATGAATATTAATGCCAGGATTTTCCTCCAGGTTACCAAGCTGCATTTCAGTAATTTTCCTCAAGGTGTCCCTATAGACAGTCCTTTTTTTAACAGGCCTTTGATAATCAAGCGCAAGCATATGGGTCATTCTGTAATTACTGACTAAGCATGAGGTATTTATGCAAAACAATAAATTTGCTGCTGATCTTTTATTCTTTAAATGTCATTCCTGTAAACCGCAGCCCATAATATTATGGCATTTTTATGTGACACGCTGACGACGGTTTATTTTGCAATTTTTAGGCAACACTCTGCAGAAAATGGAAAAAAGATGCATTCAGGCGGATGGGCTGAAGGTCAAACAGTTGTGGGGGGAGAGAGCAGCAAAGTGGACAAGAGGCTCCATGATTTATTCATGGGCTATTTGAAGTATCACTCACTGCAGACGCTGCTCTTGATCAGGCCGTGTGACAGGCTGCCTCTTGTCTTTGACAAATCCCTCCTCCTCCAGTTTTCCATGCTATTTTTCTCACCTACCTCTGCTGCTGAAACCTTATTTTATATTCACCTTGCCGTATATTTAAGAGTAAATGCTCTTGTTTTTTTATAAACATATATACAGTGGTACCTCGGTTCTCGAACTCACTAGAACTCAAATTTCTTGAAAGTCGAACAAACCAGTTTGACCTTGAACTCGATCTGAATATCAGCAGTCGAACCGTAAACACTGACCAGAGTTTACTTTCATGTTGCCGAGTCATAATGTCTCACCCTAAATTGTACTCACCAGGAAATGAGTCATACTACAATGCAATTCTTACTTGAATGCCTTCTTCACAGACTGGACGATTAACCAAATAAAACAATGCAACATAACAACAGTAACTAACAATAAATAAACCCACGGGTGAGAAGTTGCAATTCATCGAACCATCAGGATCAGAATGCGTAAATTTCTTTAGGCCAGCTCTGCAAGCAAGTTGAATGCACCCAATGACCGGACTGGGGAAACAAACTCAAACGCGAACCTAATACAGAGAACTAATGGCTACAATCAGAAACAGCTGATCACAGGGGGATTTTACACAAGGCTAACGAGGGGGCGTGGCACACGGAAGGAGCGGACAATCAGGGCAGGACAGGGGTAATGCTGGGATAGGATATTTATCGTTTTGAAAGCCATTAAGAAAAAAATGCTATTCTTGTTGTACCCTGTTTATTTTGTGTTTAAATGCTGCTAAAAAAACATATTTAGGTGTATTTGGGGGGGCGGGAACCAATTAATTGGTTTTCTATTATTTCTTATGGGAAAAATTCCATCAGAATTCAAACTTTTTAGGGTTAGATCCGTAGTCTGGATCGGATTAAGTTTGAGAACCGAGGTACCACTGTATATACACACACACACACACACACACACACACACACACACACATATATATCTAACTGATCATTATATTATACATCCTACAGGCCATTGTTAGGTGTCTATGAACATATTTCTCAGAAACATCATATTCAAAAATAAAAAAACCCAGAATATTTACCAGTCACTAATTATGCCTACAAGAAGATTACGATCCTGGGGGACTTTCTGTACGCTGCGTAGTGCCACGTGAAATGTCAAAGTCTCACTGTCATTAATCCTGGTAATGGTGTTATGGATCCTTGCCTTACCTGTGTCTAAAACCCCCATAGAAACCCCCACGGTGGACATCAAGATGGTGAGCAGCGGGGCCATCTTACAGAAGGGGACCATCAACGTGCCGAAAGCTGTGAGTGCGATGGAAAACCCTGGAAAAGGGGCAGTGTTAGAAACACCACTAATGTCTCATAGAATCCCTCATGGTGAGGCAGGCAGCTGTACACTGCTATGTCATTATAAGGCAAAAAGGTCATATACAAGCACCATATCACACAGGCGCAATCGTGTATTATGCAGATACTGATAAATGGTCATTAATCATGTCCAGCCAGTCTAACCTCACAGTACCTAGGTTTGCTGTTCTACCAGTCTTATTTGGAGAAAATTGCACTTACATGCATTTATACTAAACCCGTTCAGGTACTCTCAGTTTGCTGTTTATTGGCACGTGCAGGAAATTTTTAGATGGTTTACTGTGTCTTTTTTTCCCTCGTGTATGACCTCACTTAGATTTGCACAGCCCAGACAGATAGCATAAGCACCACAACCAGGCTGAAATTCACATAGGCTGTCCTTTGCCCTTTGACAGGTATATAAAAGCACCATAAAGGAAGAGACCCGTGCAGATCATGAGCACCTTATCTCAGGGACCAAAGTGCTCAAGAATGGATGGGCTGAATATTAACCTCTCCCCTGGCACACAGACACCTTGTCTCAGCAGCATGGGAGGTAGACTCTGCGTGTTATTTGCAAGAGAGTGACTTGTTTAACCCTTTCAGAGTAGTGGGTCCACCTGAATGTGGGCCGCTGTTCGCTGACTTACCCAGCAGGAGCTGCTGGTTAATGATGTCAAAGAGGATCCCCGCCAACATAGAGCCTAGCATATAGCCTCCGGAGCGCCCCACGAAGATGTAGGAGATGTTGCTGATATTCTGCTCCACGTTGGTGGCCAGGTCTCCGAGAGTGGGCCCCAGCACAGACATGCCCATTCCCTGAACACAGCAAAACACACAAGGGCCAGGAGGTCCTCTTCACCATGCAGCGAAAGCCCCCAGCTTCCCGTACAACAATGTGTCCTCTAGTTGTTATCATGATGGAAAACAATGAGCCCATTTCAAATAAGGCAGTGTTCCCCATCCAGTCCTTGGGGACCTGCAGACAGTCCACATTTGTTCCCTCCCAGCTCCTGTTACCGCCTGATAGGGACCTGGGAAGGAATAAAAATGTGGACCGTCTGTGTGTCCCCAAGGACTGGGTTGCGAAACACTGAAATAAAGCAATGCTCAATAAGCCTGCAGGTACTGTATTTAATATGGGTGCAAATACCACAAAATCTGGTCGTGTTTGAAAACATTTACACATTTTGCCTTTTTAAAGCCATACTTTAGAAATACGAACTTCAATGGACGCAAAACAGATGAAGTCTCTGTAGATCAGGGGTGGCCAATCTTATTCGCAAAGGGCTGGTGTGTATGCAGGTTTTTGGGATAACCTTTAGGTCAGCTGTCCAAATCTAGATATGAGGACTCTTCAGCCAATCAGTCCTCTAATTAGTGACCTAATTAGGGAGTTGCAGTGAAAACAACACCTTTATTTAAATAAGATTGCCCACCCCTGCTGTAGATGCATTTCAAGCGGTCAACAATGTATTTGACTTTACATAGTCACAGCAATTGCACAGAGAAACACATCGTGGGCCATTTAAGTCTGTAGAACCATTTATCCTGAGCAGGGTCATTGATAATCAATTTTTGAGTAAGTTTGCAAATAGGGCCTTTCCCAAACAGGGTTGGCCCCATAATTTTGGCCTTCATCCATCCATCCATCCATCCTCCATAAGCACACAGAGTCACTATGAGATGAATCATAGCATCTCATCAAAGTTTCAACCACACACGATTTACAGGCATGAAATATAAGTAATTACTTTCAGCTAGAAACAATACTTTTCTTTCTTGGCACAGTGGTTCAGTGGTTAGCAATGTTGCCTTACACTTCTGTGACCAGGATTTGGAACACTGCCATGGAGTTTGCATGTTCTCTCCGTGTTGTCATGGGTTTTTAGAGGGGAAGATGGTGGTGCAGGAGGTAGGGCTATCGTTCGGCAACTGGAGGGTTGCAGGTTCAAGCCCCGGGTCCTCCTGACCCCATCAAAGTG
>JAABNY020000039.1:6878039-6899393 GCA_015164015.2 Brevimyrus niger
GTTGTATTTGCAATGCCATTGCAATGCCTTCACAAGGTGGAATCAGCACTGTGCTCACGTACCCCAGACCTGGAGGTAGGTGACCCAGCATGCACCTCTCTCACGTGCCCGTGCTTTCGGATGAGTGGGTGTGACCGTGCACACACAAAGATGGCTATTAAAGGAGCACATTGTCAAGAAACTATGAGCTCATGCCCGTGGATTCCAGAGCCAGAAGGCAATTACTGTTTTACCTTTGAGCGTAGAATTGCTTCAGGTTATATCTGGTTGACCGATCAGGCAAATCTGCAAATTACTTTACATTGTGTTTGAGATGAAAGTTTCTGTTGTAATTGTTCAAGTTTAGAAAAGCTGTCTCCACAGACGCACCCATAGTTTTTCTTCTCCTAAATACCACGAGCATGTGTGAGATTAGCTGGGGTCGATCGACCCGGATTGCCCGCATATTCGGAACACCATCCTACCAGAAGGGCAGCTTGGGGGCGTATGTGACAAACAGTGACCCTGTGTTACCGTCGCGTCCACAGCATCGCCTCAGTGTAAAGACCAAAAGTGAGATGCGAGCAGGAGCTCCGTGGGGATGTGGGAGGGAAGAGGGGTGGTGGGGCTCGGTCCCCTGGAGTCTGTGACTCTTTCATCGATTATGGATGATAAGTGGGATGGAGCAGGGGCCACAGCTGTGAGTGCGGATGACGGCACGTCTGTCTCTTCATCTGTTGTGCCTCAAGCATCCCGATGACCCTCCGTCAGGCTGACCGGTGGGTGTGGGAGAAGACGCTCCTTTCATTCTGCTCACATTAAACCCACATTTCCAAGTGCGAGCATAAAGTAACGGCCATTCCGCCGCTAAACATTACGACCAGAATGCATTACGGCAAGGGCGTAGAAGACAGTTTGATTTTGGGTGGGGGGAGGGCACAGCTTACTAATTTGAAAATCAAGATGGAGGGGAGGGGCCAATAATTCCAAATTAAATTTTGGCGAGGTATACATCTCACCGACCTCTATCCTGACGCCACTCACACAATCTTAGCGGCTTTCTATAGGGGCCATTGTTAGATAAAACCGAAAGGAAATGGGTAAAATGGGCACCATTCTGTTGGCCCTGTTGCTAGATCCAAAACGATGCAGCTCCCATGCCAGAGCAGAACACGCCTGACAGACGTGCAGCTGATGGCTGGTTCATAATGATGCACAGACCTTTGACCTTTGGCCGCGAGAGAATAAACATCACATTTGTCGCCGCGATCGAATGGTAACATGCTGTGTGCCATCTGTGAGCAATAAGCAAAAGCACGTTCCAATGGTTAATAAAGGATGTCAACGTGAAATGTGGCCATTGGCAGGGCGGCCCTTCTTCTGTGCCGCTTTATGCTAAATGGGTGGAGTGAGATTTGCCTTAATGTGTGATTACGCAACGATAAATGCTGATCAAAGGATGAGTTTTCGCCATGACATTAGTTGTTGCATGGCACCAGTCAGAAAATACCATAGAGTATTTGTTTATAAAGCGTTACACTCTGCTCGCTGCTCGCACAAAGCGCTGTCTTGTTTCTCAGATAGCAACATCACACAAGGGTCAGGCAGAGTTTTTCCTTTGTGGACGCACATGATTCCACTTCAGGAGGTTGTTTCAGAAATAATCCTAGCATCTGCTTTACGAGGAAACATTAATTGACTCTGGTTTCCTGTGTCCTAGTTTCTCCAGCATGTAAGCTCTTAAAATGCCCCTGTTTTTCCCCTGTAAATGCATTATTTGTGCGTGTATCCAGTGAGCTGAGTTATTGCTAATATAATCCTTTAAATACTGTCATATTGCATTAGTCTTCAATATGCATGGATTGTCCATTAATACTGCTTGACAGTCCAATGATAATAATGTACAGTTACAAGGTTTCCCTAACCTTATAAGAATTAAGGCAGTTCTAAACTATCTATGTGCAATAAATTTATTCTATTTTTTTACAACCAGTCTGACTTAAAATCAATCAGACGTCTTTACACTAAACAATCTACTACTGTAATTTTACACAGTGTGGGTAACCTTCATGTTGGAGGTTCATTATTTACCAGAATATCTTTCACCTTTGATGGGCTCCTTGTCTGTTCTGGGATACTTCCTTAAAATAAGGCTTAGAACTGGCAAAAGAGAGTTTTACCTCTGATGAGTCCAGCTGTGGGGCTGAATTACAGTAAGGTTGGGTCCAGATGGTCAGGAATTATTCTAATGTTGTCCCAATTAGTATATGTCACAGTTAATATGATCACCTTAGAGAATCCTGTGAAGTGATTATCTTAATGACCTGGGGAAGCCTGAAACAAGAACTGAAAGGCGCAGAGATGCTGGAGGTGGCCTGGTGCATATTTAGAACAGGAAATGGGGAACCACCAAGGAAAATGTTACATCAGAATGTTATTGTTTAGGGATTCAAATAGAAACTCTGTCAGAAATGACACCGGCTCCAGGGGTCTGTGAGATGAAAAAGTGCAGACAGGCTTCAGCACAAAATATAACATGCCAAAAAACCAACAGGCAACTTCATTACAATAAATAGAATAAAACTGAATAAAGGTCCACAATGAATCAGCTGGAACAGGACAAACCCACAGCGAGAGCCCCCCCAGGGGTAAAGACGCCACATTGAGTTCAGTGTTAAGTTGGGCTGCAGGGCTAAGTTGGAATTCATACAAGACTGTCCATTACAAGCTTAACAACTAAGCACACAGACCTAGGATGTGCAAGACATCATGGGAGATAATTACCTTTCAGTATTAGTCAATTCACTTAGAAATTACTTTAAGAATGAAGAAGGTGGGCACAACCCGAAAGTTTGAGTCCTGAGAAAAGTAAGGTGCTAAAAAAAACAGATCTTCTGAGGAGCATTGGATGTTTCCATTTTAGCATTTCATCTGGATCATGTTTGCAATGGCAGAGAGTTAGGAGCAGAATGCTGCTTTGGCTGACTTCATAACATCATGCTGAGAGGTGCAGCGGAATGAGACCCAAGCTGCAAGGTCACAGGCCGCTCCTCTCATTAGCAGGTGGATCTCTTGTGTGGCATGGCCGCATGCTCTTCTCACTCCCAGCACCTTGAAGGGCACAACCTTGCAGACATTTTTTTTGGCAAGGCACCTTCTCTGCTCACCTCACACTTATTTTTTTAAACTCCATTTGAAATCTGTCAGTCCCTCCCTTTCAGATTTGGACATACCTCCCATTGGAGTTGTCACATTCCCCTTTGAATTCATCATATTTCCCATACTCCCCTTTGGATTCATCATACTCCATTTGGAATTTATCATACTCTCCTTTGGATTCATTATTCTCCCCATGGAATTTACCATGCTCTCCACTGGATTCATAATACTCCCTTTGGAATATACCATACTCCTCTTTGAATTCATCATACTCCCTTTGGAATGTACCATACTCCCCTTTGGATTCATTAAACTCCCCTTAGAATGTACCGTACTCCCCTTGGATTCATTATGCTCCCTTTGGAATTTACCATACTCCCCTTTGGATTCATTATACTCCCCTTGGAAAGTACCATACTCCTCTTTGAATTCATCATACTCCCTTTGAAACTTACCATACTCCCCTTCAGATTCATTATACTCCCCTTGGAATTTATCAAGTACTCCATTTGGAATTTACCATCCTCCTTTTTGTATTCATATACTCCCTTTGGAATTTACCATACTCTCCTTAGGAGACATCATTCTTACCTTATAATTCATCATGCACTCCCTTTAGATTCATCATTCTCCCATTTGAATTTGCCAAACTCCCCTTTGAATTCATCACACCTCACTTTTGAATTCATCAAACGTTTTATCATTTCCCATTTGAATTTATCAACGCCCCCTGTGAATTCATCATACTTTCCTTTGGGCTCATCATTCTCCCATTTGATTATGTCAGACTCCCCTTTGAATTCATCATACCTCTTTGGGCTCATCATGGTTCCCCTCGGATTCGTCATAACCCCCATCACATTTGTTATGCACCCCAGTGGGATTTCGTGGACCTCCATGTCAGACTCACATTCTGCTCAAAATCCATTTTTTACTGTTATTTTTATGTTGTTTACGTTGTTATGCTTACCTTGGACACATTGCGTTGTTCTTGTCATATTTTAATAGTAATGTCAAAGTCACACTTTGGTTTCTTGCATATATTAACCTTTCGGTTGTAGGTGGTGACATTACGATAAAAATGTGCAAGTCGGTGCATGATTGTGGCATCGTGGCCAAAACAAGATTGTGACTAAAATGAACTGTGTTCATAGTCTTCTAAAGTTACTGAAAAAAGCAGACAGGCTCCCTATCAGCGTGAACACAACCTCTGCTGGTAGTTAGCAGAGACGCACTAGGCCAGTGTAACAAAGCGGGCTGATTGTTACTTCAGTCTACAATTTAACTTGTCACTTGTCAGATGGAGCGAAAGTATGACTCATCATTAAAGGGTAGGCTAGCGACTACCAATCCATACAGTCTAAACCTCAGCCACACACTGATAACTGTTATTTAGTTCTACTGCTTTTAATTTGAAACAGAACAACATACATTTTCATAATTGGCAAAAAACTAAAAGTGTATTGAATGGTTTTAGGCAATTTTCTTGTTCACACAATGGTATCATAATGAGCCACACATTAATGTTAATCAGTTTGTGTAACAATTAATCAACCACACTGCTTATTATCTGACAGAGAAATTTGCTCTGCAACATAAATGTCACATCAATGAGATGATTTCATTAACATGCTGTCCTTTTAAAATTAAAAACGAGTTGCCGTGCATCACAAAAAAAGGCAGAAAGGCTTTGTTTGTGATTAGCACCTGCACTGGTGGCAGACTCTGTGCTGGTTTCCTGTGCGACGGCGCCAGCCGTGGCGAGAGAGCTGCTGTTAGCGGCTACACCTAACCTGGTGCAAACAAAACCCAGAGCGAGAAAACAATTATGGGAAACATGCTCAAGAAGCCTGTGAGTGACGGTCGGCGTTTAATGATGCCCGTCAGTCCTTCATTGCTCAGTGTGTTACAGAGTGCAGTGACACCTTAAGCAGTGGACTGTGGGGGGGGGGGGGGTCATGCAGGTTCCACAGTTTGGCTGGAAAAGTCCCATGGCGACACATGACTACGTGCTCCAGTGGCCTCGCCGGGAACGGAGGCCTCTGCCAAGACTGACCAGACACTACTGTCAGATCACATGACACCCCAAAGGAAGGTTCCACGTGGTGTCCAAGGTTCCCAGCTGGAAAATTGATTCAACTCCCTTAATTTATTGCCTTTGTATAGAAAAGAACATGCTTAGAACATCCTTGCTATTCTCAATACGAAGACCATGTTGCATTTAGGCGACAGAGAAAGGGAAGCTGAACACCTCTTCTGAGAACATCCAATGTCTAAGGGTCCTTGAGTCACCTGGGCAGCCACCCTGGAGGCCTTTTTAGTGCTGGCAAGCGTTCCTGGCTGATGTTCTCCTATGTCTTTTGGTCCATTAGGCCTTTGAAGGGGTCGGTCACAGAGACCCCCAGTTTGATGAGCGGCAGTGACCCATATGTGAGCCCTGCTTGATGGCCCCTATAGAGACTGGCAGCACAGACGTGCGGCCTGTCAGGGGCAGACCACATGGGAGGCGGACTTGCAGCTCTGGGTATGTGACAGGAAGGTGTATTTCTCTCTATCTCAGCCAGGAAAGCATGATCAGACATGTTGACACTGTCCAAAATCAGGACCGTACCACAGACGGTGCCCCTAATGGCTATCACGCTAATGTGGGCTCCATGCAGGGGACGACAAATCGTTACTTAGCAGATACCACTGCGTAGTATAAACACTGGGTTCAACTGAAAAAAACAAAACGTCTTGGTTCAACAAGTAAATAAAATGACCTATGTGAGACATGGAAGATACCGAGAGAAAGAAGACCAAGACTGCATCAACAGGGTGTACTACTTTTCACTGTCAGGGGTGTTTTTTTGTGATCTCAGATTTTTCTGACTCACATCCACATCATCTGATAAAGCTTCTAACGAAAAAATTAAAAAATCTGCTGAAAGTCTCCAGACCGATCATTATCAAACCATTTGTTATTGTAGAAAACAAAAAAAAACCCTCTGCACTACAATCAAGTTCATGTTGGTTTCCCAGCAAACAGGCCCTACATGCATCAGATAGCTTTCTTCTGGTTATCTCAGGCCTGTTTTGTTCTGAAAGTATCAGCATTCGAGGTGAAATTGCCACCTGCAGTAAACAGCACTGGCCTGTCCCTTTGTGGAAGCTCGAGTGCTCAGGCGACAAGGCGCCATTTTTAGGCAGGAAGCACAAGAGGTAGAAACCAAGAGGCAGGAGAGACGTTGGATGTTTTTATCACCGTGTGGATTTATTAAAGAGAATTTCTTTACAACATACATTTAGCTGTGAATCAGATGTTAAGGAAGTGGAGAGAACAGCAAAAAACCTTGAGACGTCACAATATTTTACAAGCGTACAAATCATAGGCTGCTGGGGAATGGGTCGTCGTTACACCAAGCAGGGTGCAGCAAGAGTAAAAGACAAAGGCACAGCAAAGAGCCACACACCCCCAGAAATGGCCAGGGGGGGCCACTGCGCCCTCCAAAGGGCATGGGGACTAGCACCCCCCGACCAACTACACCTGTCCTTGCAGTCATACCCCATTAATATCTATGTACAGCTGAATTCCATCCTCATATTTGCCAACCTTTGTGTTTGGGGCAATAAGCAGTCATTGTCCTGCATCTCGTGGCAAAACACGGGGGCTCTACCAAGCTGAAAAGGGTCGTAGAAAGAAGAGATTGGGTGAATATATACGTCTCTCAATAAATAAAATGTACTCTATTAGTACTACAAATATCACGCTACAAACTGTTATTCACAGTGGCCCAGCGCTGAGACACAATCGTCCTCCTCTCCCTCTGAATTTGTCCTACACATCCCTACATCTCATTCAATGGTACTCATGGGAACTCTTCTCCTTCACTTCATGGTACACAGGTTCAAAACGCTGCCCCATTCCACTCTGGCTGGATACACGCCGCCATGGCAACCTTCTGAAGGTTAAGAAGCTTAGCTCTGTACATAACGCTACAGGGTGAGCCTGACCCTCTCACTCAGTCGAAATGTCTGGCTGGTACATTTCAAAAACCCAAATAAACCCGATCAGCTGATAAAACTCTTTAAAAGACACTGACATTGAGTTAATTTATTAAAAGAAACTAATTCAACATTAAAATATGTAAACTTATTTTTAAAAAGGGTTTAGTTTTATAGGGGGAGTCTTCACTATGCAGGAACCAGCCTGCTACCGCTGTCTAGGGAGGAACTTTTTATCATTAACACTAGAGACCGGCATGTCTTTCCAGTACTGAATAACCATTATGTTTCCTTACTGCAGTGCAGCAACCAGACACAAGGAGGCAATAGCAAGAATGTACATTAATCACTCTATCAAATAGCAAAAAAAAAAAATAGGAAATGATGAATGAAAAAACAAACACCCACGACATCGTCGACACTTTCCAGCACAACAAAATGGCCGCCTCAAGCACATCATTGGCACAATCAAAAAACAAAACGAAAAAAAGAGAGATCACAAGTAATGATGGGGGAGGGAGAGGAATGCCTCACCCACTCCCGAATATTCCTAGGGACTGGAGTCACGGTAACATCTACATTCTTTACTTTTGCTTTAATCGGACGAGGGAAATATCGTCAAAAACTACGAGGAGACATATTTAACAGCTAGAGAAATCCTCACTACTCAAGTGTAAGGCACAAATTTACAGGTGGAAGGAAAGACACTGTTTTACAGATGGAGCCGTTTGTCAGGGCGGGGGGGGGGGAGACACAGCATGCGTGCACCCCCGGGGCAGAGTGCTGACCTGCACACAGTCATTTTCTGTGGTGTTTTTTTAAGTGGATGTCAACTGCCGCTTCTGCGTTCCTACATGCAAAACTGAACCTGCACAGAAATGAGCCACAGTGCTAAGATGGGACCGTGACCAAGGCGGACATGTGTTTGTGTGGGTGGGGGTAGGTGTGTGTGTGTGGGGGGGGGGTTCCTGCGTCGTTCGGTCGTTTGGGAGACTCAGCCGCACCCTCGTGGGTCCCAGCTCTGCTGCAGAGCCACCTGGCACAGGTTAATAAATATCCCCTCCTTCCAGAGGTCACGCGTGTGTCGAGAGTCTGGGCCTGGCACAGTCAGTGGGCCTGTTTGACAAAAAACTGGCTCCAGTTTAATGACTTTAAATAATTTCACACTCGATTAATTAATATTAAAAGGTTTTTTTTTTCTCTTCTGAGCCTAAAAAAATTGTGTTTCTTTTATTTTCTCAAAAGCACTTATTAAATAATAAATACAACAAGTTAGTACAAAGAGTCATACGTGTTATTGAGTAACCAGTACACTAGCAGGTTAGGCCTTGTGCCCTAACCGAAGTAGATGGTGATTCAGTGGCTGCTCGCCGTAACACTGAGAGACGTTTTCACAGTTTTCCCGCACAAAGTCAACTCCCGGCCCCGTCCTGAACCCGCGCTCGAGCGTGCCGATGTGGCTTCTGTCCTCGCCGCTCGGCACGCGACTCCAGGTCCATCAAAGCCGAGAGCTTTTGGCAGTCAACACATCATGAAAAGCTCATTTCCACCGGGTCCCCGTGTTGAACGCAGTCCGGCCGGTCCGCCTCGCACATTTTTGAGGGACGGCGCTCTCCTACGAAGCCGAAACGCTGTTGCACATTTTCCAGGAACTGAGATCCAATATCCTGAGCTCAACAACCATCTCATATATATTTATATATATATAGGTATATTTAAAAGGAAACTTTAAGGTGTGTTGCATTTGCTGTACAATGACCACAAACGAAGGTGTATGCCATTGTATCACCGCCGGTGTGGGAAGGCTTATGTACACGAGTCGCTCGACTTCATGTTTGTGGACAGGGCCGCCAAGGCCGGCTTGGGGGGCACGTCCGGCTTCAGGTGTTTGGCCCCCATGCGGGGCAGGGAGCCGCAGGAACTGATGCTCTGCTGCCGGGACAGGGAGACGGCCTGAACTGGGGTAGTCACGTGCATGGAGTCCACACGCTGCGGGGCCGGGGGGGGGCTCTCCAGCCGGCCGAAGCTGTGCTTCCTGGCCAGGTGTGAGGAGTTGGACGAGTTGGTGTTGTGCTTCTTGAGGTTCTTGGGCTGAGCGCCGTGGCCGTAGCCACGCTTGTACTCGTGCCCGTAGACGGACGAGTGCACCTCCAGCCGCTTGCCCATCTGAGGCATGGGGGGCGGCATGGCGAGGGAGGCCTCCCTCTGGGGCACGCGGGGCGGCAGCCCCTCGCTCTCGGCCAGGCCCAGGTTGTGGCACGGGCTTTTCAGGGACTTGTACTCCAGGGTGGCCGCCTGGTCATCCGGGCCCAGGGGACCTAGATCGACACGTTGGGGCTGCTCCACGTACTCGTGCTGGTAGGCCTGCTGGTGCTGGGGCAGCGGGAGCACCACCACGCTGGGGATGTGGCCCGGTGAGGCCCGCAGGGGGAGGTCCGTGGAGATAACCGGCGAGCCCATGGGGCCCAGGTCCATGGTGCAGGCGTTGATCAGGTTCTGGTTCCTCTCCCAGTCCCGGCTGCCGCGGCTGGGCTTGCGACGGGGCTGCATTGGGGTGGACTCAGGTGTGGGCAGGGCGGCCAGGTCCAGGTGCTGCTGCTCCGCCTTGATCAGCACCTTGGCGCTGGGGCCCGCCAGGCGGCCGCTGTGCATGAGAGGCGTGAGGACGGCTTCAGGCCTCCCGTCCTTGGCCTGGGTCTCGAACAGCCCCGTCAGCTTGGTGACGCTGTTCATGGAGCCTCTCCGGGAGTGCGTAGCGTCCTTGTCCTTGCGGCCGGGGAGCTCCAGGTCGCGCCGCCGGTGGTCGCACACGCAGTACACCACGATGCCGGAGAAGAGCGCGCCCATAGCGAACGCCAGGATGACGGCGACGGCCAGCAAGGTGACAGGGACCAGCTGCTCACGGCCCTTCTGGTAGCTCTCCCGGATCACGCCTGCAAGACAGAGACGGTCAGCAGATACGGTCACCGTTCCGCCGCTTGCTCACCCATCCCGCGCCGTTCCCGAAAGAGCCTGAATTTGCATCCTGGGTGACTAGCAAACAGTCTCGCCTACCTTAGGGACAGAAAGAGGATTTTTATTGCTTAACATGCCGATGTTCAGACTCACAAAACAAGTGTGACAATCGACTATCTGTGATCATTCTGTGCCATCTGCGTGGCACCCTGTAGGTGAAGTGCATTCCAGCATGGCGACGTGCCTCACAAAGCATTCATTGTCCATAATCGCACCCCAAACCGCGCTGCACAGACCCACCAGCAGGGGTCCTCGCACTGATTGTTTTCTTCACTGGTGTCAAGGTGACGATAGAGCTTTAGAAAAAATGTAATCAATTTATAAGACAACACTTTTTATCAGGATGGTGGGGGGGGGGGTATTAAAATGGTGAGAAATGGTGATAAAGATTCATCGCTTTGGAGAGGGAAATATAAGAAGGGTGTGTAACGTGTAAAAAGAGACGGCTACTGATGGCGGGTGTCCTCCGAAATGAAGACGGGCATCACGCTACCAACGGCAATTACTGCCACAAATGGAATCTGCTTCCTTCCATCTCCCGACCCACACTGACAGCTCCCCGGGTCAGCGGGCCCTCTGCAAAACGTGCAGTCAGGATTCGCCCATCTTCTGTGACATCATACCGATGGCGGAGCGAGATTAGTCCTGGACAGTGCGGCGCAGGCAGTGAACGAGGCCTTTGAAGCGTCCACATCAATATCCTATGGCCATTATCTGTCCTTGCTTCAGCTTTTATGTGCACGGAGCCCCCCTTAACCCCATTAACATTCCTCATCTTACAATTTCTTTCTTTGCCTAAAAGGGAATTTCACTCTTCAAAAAGCCTGCAGTCGCTTAAAATCATATGATAGTGTGATACCATTTGGCCATATTACAAAACAGATGTAAATTGTATAAATTTTCAAATGTAAATGCATGTGGTTCTACATAAAAACGGCTATCTTGAATGTAAAATGTATTTTAAGCATCTAATTTTCCACGTCTCAGTTTCCAAAATGGTTTCATATGCTTCCTTGAGCTTTCGGAAGGGTAGCTTAGCAGGAAAATAAACCTTTTGACATGGAATCTGTTGAACTTAATGGCCAGCAGTGTGGTTTGAAGATGGGGTTTCAAGTTTAAAGGGAAGCAGCTTTAAGTATGACAGAAGCCAGTCCCCTGGCAGAGAAATCAGAGAACCCTGGAGCAGGACGACAGCATAATCCTTAAAGAGGGGGCGGGTGGGGGGTACTGCTGCGGCGGGAGGTGGGGGCTTGCTTGCGGTGGGACCGAGGCCTCTAATACCCTCCGAAGCCTGGGGCTCAAGTCGAACATAGGCTCCTGTCTGGAAGAGATGCAGGGCGACATAAACACAGCCACCCCCAGCCCCGCACATGTTGCCTCAGACCTTTGAAGATTTTCATCTTTCATCTCTGAAGTCAATTGTTTCTCATCTTGACTTCAAAAGGGGGGGGGGGGGGGGATGGTGGCGCGCGGACATAAAGGACGCTACAGCAGAGCAGGCAGCTTTCATGCACGACAGAAAATGTGGGTCACCGTGACTCCCATCTTCCAAAGACAGCGAGCTCCGCGTAAAGGCTTGTCGATGGACGATTACCCCCGTTTGCTGAGGCTGCCCTGGGATACAGGGCATCGGAACCAGGAGGGAACCAGATGCGTGTTAGTGTGGAGGCCGCGATTACGGGTGCATTTATCACTCTCCGTAATAATGCCTTCATCTGTACCTGTCACAGCATTGCCATCTCAGTCTAAATATTAGCATGATTATTCCTGTGGAAGGTACCAAAATCAGTGGTGCGGGGGGGGGGAGGCGCACTCCCCCAGCACATGCCCGACGCTCACGCTCACACCTACGACGACTCCCAAAAGTGTGAATGTTCTCACACGATTTTCCCGTCTGCCTACAGTACCGACACTGGCCCCTTTGTGTGCGCAGACATCAAAGAGCGCCATTACATTATAACCAGAGCTTTCAAGCATGGTAACCTCTGACAGGACCGCTGCATTTGAAGGCACTGCCCATGGATAGATTAAAAAAAGAGGCAAACGATATGATCTCAAAATCACGGCAAAATGGGCAGGGCCACGTGTCACAGTGGCTGGATGAAAAATGGAAGATGGGTGAGATATCTACGTGATAGACTGACATGCTGTGAAACCGGGGGTGGGGTGGGGGGGTCTCCTTTTGGTCCTTGTGACTAATGCTAGTGATTAATGTTGAAAGGCCTGTTTAGATTAAATACTGAGGGCTGGGTTGCCCCTTCAGACAAATAACCTTTTGTGCCATCACAGTCTGGGTGGATTTTGCGGATCCAGTACACATGGCTGAACCGGACAAAACCAAAACCAGGGCATGTCCCTATATCTCTTTAAATCAGTGTTTCCCAATCCGGTTCTCGCAGACCTGCAGACAGTCCACATTTTTGCTCCCTCCCAGCTGTAGAAAAAACGTGGGCTGTCTGACAGGGAGCTGGGAGGGAGCAAAAATGTGGACTGTCTACAGGTTCCCAAGGATCAGGTTGGGAAACACTGCTTTAGATCAAAGCCTTCGAGGGAGGCTGCTGATGGATATGGTCTTCACCTTCTCCATACTCTTCACATATTTGTATATATACACATTTATCCATTTAAAAGATGATTATCCAAACAAACCTACAACTGAGAAAGCATGAGCAAAGTCTTATCAAGGATCGGGATCAAAATCCAGAGTGCATTATTATCATAATAGTATCATAATTCTCCCAGTACTCCTCACATGATCTTCACATTCTCCATGTACTTTTTCCTTCATGATCTTCATGTTCTTCATCTACCCTTTTTGAAATTTTATTTCATTTTTTCATGTTCAGTTTAGTTCACTGCTTTGCTCTTATTACGTTCTGTAATAATTTCATGTTTTGTGCCTAGATCTGCATAATAGCGATTACATGCATATCTACATAAACTTAATTTATACATAAGTAAGGGTAAAATGATATTGTGTGTTTTGATAATCTTATCAAAGGAACGCTGTGTGAATGGCTGTCAGAAGAGCATACTGAGTAGCATTCTCTCAGAGGGAGTCTCTGGTACTTTTGACAACAGAGACACAAAAAGGAATATTTCTCAGTGTCACGCATTTTTCCTTCTTTAGAAACCACTGTTGCCTCCACTTGTGTGGATTCAGCCTTCGAATTTGTCTTTACAAATCAGTTGCTTTTCAGAGCGGCAGAAGAACACAAAGATGGAACGACAGGATGGTCATTACTTTTCCATGGAGAAAACATTATTTGAATTTTTCTGGGTGACACCAGGCAGACTGTGAGAGTTGGTGAGCACACTGACAATTAGCTGAGGAGAGAAAACAGAACAGGTCAAAAACAGAAGCCCAGCACTGTAGCAGATACGTTCCCGTTTTTAAAGGCTTATTTTTCAGTGTCAAAGACGCTCTGCTCCTCTAAGGCCTCATTCCAGAATATGTACTCATTCAGTCCAATACATGTAAAAGGTAAATGTTTTGGCGATAAAAAAATGGCTTGATTTATAATGAGATGTTGCTTTATCTGGGAAATGGTTAACCCCAAAAATACCCTTTCTTCCCTGACTGACACGAGACCATAGTGATGAGACGGCTTAAGTTCCAGACTCACAGTTAGAGGCTGTGCTTTGGCAGCCTCAGTGCTCTTGTACTGAAAATTGTGCTTTAGTTTGATGGTCACGCTGAATAGAATCCATTGTGCCTGACAAATTCGGGATACAGAATAAATACTCTTATGAGAAATACAGCTGGAAAATTGTGAGGAACGACTTAAATGTCTATGTTATTACAAAGGCTGAATACACTAAGGGAAGCAACCATGTGAACACAGGCATTAGTGTTCGTTTAGCTGCGAGTTTAACAGAGGATGTTTTTTGCTTCTTTAAACTGTTAAATGCTTTCTCTCTTCCGTGCCGCTGGAGTCATTGTTGTGTTTGTAATATATTTCGCAACAGTCGAGATTTAAAAGGGGAAACAAATCAACAGAGTAATCATTGATATGTTCCTGTTTCCCACCAGTAACAGCAGAAATGATTTACAATGGCTTTAGTCTGCATCAAATAATTATCAAAGGTCATTTCTCACACCTGGTAGGAGAACGTGAGCAACTCCCTCACTGGATGAAGGATTCCCAGTCATGTTGCTGAAAGATGTGAAACTGTGTCTTTTGGGTAGCAGGAACAGAAAGACGACTGCTGTGATAATGCATCAGAGGAAGGCAATGTGAAAGAACACATCCGTGTCCCGATATAACAACAAATATCACTGACGCATGAAACTCAAATGAGAAAAAATGGTCAGTATTGCTTGAAGTTCTACTTGAAATCTTTCGCTCATCCCCAATGTCAGAAAACCACCATATGCAGTTATTTTGGGTATCTGCTGATGCAAACAGGCCACATCTCACTACCTCGCCTCTCCTGGCTTCTAACCCCGCTGTCCACCGCACCTTTCCCTCAATCCCCCACACCTTCTCATCTTCTCCACGTTCCCCCTGATCTGCAGGCGTCTCAGCGCCATCACTCCTATATCCACAGGTGAGGTATTTGTCCTTCAGAGTAATAAAACACGTCTATTTGTGGGTTTTTTAGCATGGGAATTCCAACCTATAATTCCCACAGGGAGCATTTTGACATCAAAGGCACCACAAGATTTGGTGAACCACCAACGTGGACTGACTGACTTTCATTTAATCACACAGCGAGGCACCCAGGAATGTGTTGCTGAGTGTTAATACTGGGTCCGAAAAATATCGATTTCCAGAGTGCATAAATTTAACTGTCCACAGACTCCCCGCATAAATTTTAAACTAAGTGAGAAAGTAAGCTTCTCAGAAAGCCCGGAGGCACCTCCTCATTCAGGAAATACAAATTTTGAAATTAATATGAAATGTCCTGTTGATGGTAAAGTAGACAATACCATTTATAATTCCACTCAAACTCTTCTCCATCTCTGCCAACTTCCATCCTTTAGGATGGAAGTCCATCTCTCCCGATTAATGGCTTGTTGAAGCTCATTAGCACAGACCTGACCAAACAGAAGTCCTTATGAATGGGATGAATTCAAGATTCAACATTTACAGTCCACCCCAGGAATGTTCTTATCAACCATCATGTCAGTTAAGGGTTCCTCATGAGATACGAGAGAAGAACATATATCTCATCCTAATTCTGCATCTTTTTTTGAACTTCAGAGAATGTTCTGAACTTCTTTGTGAAGACGACCACAAACCACCTGCTCGACTTCCCCTAAATAACCACTCTGCTCAGTATTAGTCAGCCGGAACCAGATGTTATCTGTCTTCAGCTAAGCTGTTCACAGGCCCCCAGCCCTAACCCTACCCTATCCCTACTGATCCAGAGTGTGGCCCCCAGAACTCCCTCCATTCATCACCTCCTGAATAAACACCTCCCAGTTTGCCTCCCAGCTCCCCCCTGCCTTCAAGAGTTCTTTGTTTAAATCCCCTAGAACCAGGGTGCTGTCACATAAAAGCAGTAAGAAAGACCTGGGTCTTCCATAACATCCTCTGCAAATATCTGAAAAATCCAGCTGTTTCCTATGACCGCCTCTGCTCCGACCCCCTGTCGCATGCCTTGGAGTCCTTCCTGCCTGGACCGCAGAAGCTCCCATCTGGCTGGCGTCTCTGGCTCCGCGAGAACACCTTCTGCTTGTCTAATTTTCATCCTCTCTGCATATTCACTTCACACCTCTCTTCATCTTACCTTGTTCTCCATAAAGTTTCAAAACACCAACTGGCTTGAGAACTTGACAGAATGTCAAGCCGGCCCATTCTGAGCTTTAGTGCTGCCTACCTGAAAAGTCTAAGATCTCACCTTATGACCCCAGGTCTCTGAGCCCCATCAATGTCAGTTGTTACCCTACCTTTGATCGCACTGGCCAAAGTACAATTAAGGCACATGCTAGTAAATTGTGTAGCTCATATAAAAATCAGTTTAGCCCTTATAGGACTCAGCCAGGGCTATTTATACCACTGCAAGTAAGTGTATCAAGTCAATAAATATTCCGATTTGCAGCCTTTGTTTCATTAAAGCATTCTAATAAGCAATTTATTTGAATATTGTTATTCTGACACTGTGAACTCTCCTTTAGTTTGATTTCAGTCTCTTATTTATGGGAGCAGTTTTAAAATAAACTAGCAAACTAATAGTAAAATGTAGTACAATGTGAGCTTTACTTGCTTTACTTTACTTACTTCACATTATTTGCGTTTATATTTCTGTTTATTTTTATATATCGCCCCTTCCCAGCACAGCTGCCCAAAAGCACATCACAGAGATTTAGAGAACAACATCACTGAAAGACATAGCAGCTTATGTTGTACAGTAACAATCTTGAGCGGAAGAAACCAGAAGACAACAGAGGAGTGAAGAAAACCCATGGGGGTCCGAGCCCGCCCCCTCCCTGGGAAGCACAGACCGCCTAAGCACAATTCAGGAATCTGTGGATGTTATTTGATGTAAGTTCAGAGCAGAGTGCTGTTCGCGACTCTTAGCTATTAGGTCAGTGAGCAAAGTCGTCACTAGTTTCACAGCTTAAGAGGTGCCTTCCGTTTAAAATGGTGGGCTGTATTGAGGAAGGCTTCAAATATGCGGCACCTTTGTAGATTGTTTGAAAATGTGCACATTACCATGTTTCCAATAAGTCTGAAATGAATTGCACCAGCAGGAAAGCAAGAAGGTCTAAGGACATGAGACAGGAATGAAATGAAGCAGACTCCAGCATCGGGGAAGACAATCGTAAACAAGATCAAAGAAAAATAGATTATATAAGAAAAACATGAATTTTGTGCTAATAATCTGTTTTCCTCCGTTAACAGCAGACAGAAATAGATTCCCACCTTAAGCAAGGTATCTGTTATTTGTTGCTCTGGAAAAGTTTATTTCTAAGGAAAACGTACCGTAGTTTTGATCTCCCACAACAGGTGATCTTTATCTGTCTCTGACAATTTTTCCACCAATATGTGGCTCAGGTCATGCTTCGCAGGTTGGTACAGAAAAGGAATGAAGTAAAGCTGAAATCTCTGCAGGATGGTCAACATTTAATCTGAACGCTCGCAGCGTTCGGTCGAAACTCCCTCAATTCCAGCACCTTGATGAACACTTCAATACAACGTGTGCGCTGCAGCTGATCAGCAGTGAGAAACAGACTGCGTTCCCACCAGCATTTTCATGATGCAATAACCCAGAAATCAAAGCACCTAGAATATAGAAATAGGAATTGCATAACGCCTTGGCATATGTAAAAATAACAGTGTCTGTTTAATAGAAGAGTAAACTTTTAGAAAAAAACAAAACTCCAAAAATCCCTAAACCGGAACACAAACCATGGAGGCTGTCGGTTTATCAGCCACCGGGTTCTCTGTGAATGAGTGCAGACGTCATAAAGGACAGGGCAGTGGGATTAAGGGTGTGGAAACGAGAAGGAGCATTGAGACTGCTGCCGCCGTCAGGTGCAGACAGCAAACCCACCTCTGCTGTGAAACACACACGACCACACCCAGAGTGAGACCGCTGCAAAGGGGCAGGGTTAGTGGGAAACACCAGCTGTGAAGCGAGCAGACCAGTGGGGGCAGTTTCAGGGGCGGTCTACAGGCGATGGGGTCAGCACACAGAGAGGGGAGAGAGGGAGACTCAGGCAGTTTTTCTTACGGACCTATAAATTAGAGACACATAGGCAGACAGGGGAACGCCCACAGGTCGGCTGAGGGGGGGTGGGGAGGTGGGGGGGAAGGAGCATCCGCAGACGGGGAATAGAATACGACATCAGTTTGGTAGGGATGGTCCATAAATATGGTCAGTAATACAGTGAGATCACAGAAGGTACAGCCTTGGAATGGCGCATCCTGACAGATGAGACCCTGTGGAAGGGAGAGAACGCACAATGGCAGCAGATGGCCGTGGAGGGGGGGCAGGGGGCAGGGGTCTCGTTGAGGGGTGAGGGGGGCGGATTCAGGATCGTGCAGACAGAGGCATCTAGACGTGCCAGGGCTCAAATGTATTGAGAAAACAGAGCTGAGATCGAGTGCGATGGAGTAGCATGTGCGGATACACGCGTGACTAAATACTCGACACGTCTCGACATTCTGTTGAAGTTATTTTAGCGCCATTCAGCTCATTATATCACATATAGGAAGGATGGCTTCTCTAATGGCTGAGTGTTCAGTGGTCTTTTGGCTGGGGTAGATTTCACTGTAGCCTGTGTTATGTGCTAATGTACCACCATATCGTTACTGCAGCCTATCCAGTGGCCTCCTGGAATGACTCTGGTGCTAATGCTAATGTATGATGTGATGGTTTTGCTGAGTTATAGATGTAATAGCAGGACAGAGTCACTGCCGGGCATACGAGCTGAATGCAGGCCGTGCTATGTGGTGGCTTTAGCGTGTGCGCTAATGAGTCCGAGCTCGGAGCTGCTGTGGAGAAGGAGGAGGAGGAACATACGCTTCGCACTGTTTTCAAAGTACATGTGACCACTGGCGGAGCGAGGGGAACCCGCATGCAGCTGGATGGAGACCAAACACAACGGGAAGGGACCTGAGGCGAGCTGGGCCGCTCCGCGCGGGGAAGCCTGTTCAGCGGGCAAGGAGACACGACCGTGCGGGGGGGGTGGGGGGGGGCAGGGGGTGTCCACCGCAAGCCATGCCACGCACTCACAGAAAGCCACGCGCACACGCACACGCACACGCACACGCACACGCACACACACACACACACACACACGCCAGCCACGTGGCCACCGCAACCCAAAGGCAGAAATCAAGACGCAGAAGCAGCGTGTCCCTGAGAACGTGGAAATCAAAAATAATCAAAATACCCAACAAAGCCTTGCCCAGAGTATGGCCGTACCCCCCTGACGGATTGGGCCGGGGGGGTAGGGCCGAAATGCCACTGAACGTGGTGCCAGCATGCAGTCATCTTTGCCGCCATTGTGCCAGTGTCACGGCGTCACCGCTGACGGCTTCCAGCTCCGAGCTCCGCTCCGCCTCGGCTGACAGACACGTGATCCCGGCTGTAGACTCATCACGTTACCGCGGCATTAGGACCAACTAATGAGGGGATAGAACGCAGATGCCACATTGGCCTTGATGGAATTTTATGACGGTTAATCTAATAAAAGGGTCGTCATCTGGAGGGGTCAACCCTTATTTATAAGGGGCCGGTCCCAGGGTGACCTTGGGACAGGGACGGGAACGGCTCTCGCTGTCACGTCACACATGACGGAGATGGCCTGCTTCACCCCGGCACAGAAAAAAAAAAACGTAATTTTCCAATTGGCGACTGTAACAGCCTGGACTTTATGGCTCCCGGAGGCCTTCACGGACATCGTCCTAATAAATCTCTTGTCTAACGGGGCGGCCGTGAGCTGGACAGCTGGAAGCCAGTGTGGTGACCCTCTTCCCTGCCACAGGGGGGCGCTCCTCCATTCCAAGGCTCACCGTTAGTGCTCTGCTGGTCCTCCGCTGACACGTAGGGGTCTCTCTGATCTGTGGGCGCGGGGCGGTTGTCTGAGTCGACCACGTGGGGGCCGCCGAGGGCTCCTCGCGCCGGGAGCTGGGTCGCTGTGGGGACGCCTGCCAGATACAGAACAGGTCACACTCCACCACACTCAGAGGCTGGTGAGGGATGCTGGGGGGGGGGGGTGGTGTTATGTCACGGCAGGGAAGCTCCAGGTGAGCAGCCCGACCCTCCGCCCTGCGCTGACGGCTGTCTCAAAAAACAGATTTCTGTTTTTCCCTTTATTGTGCCGGAGAAGAGCAGCGTCTTCCCCAGTGCAGGGGTGCCCACCTCCCTCGCCTCCGGGCACGGTGACTCTGAGCTGGCGAACAGCTGCCCAAACTTCAGCTGAACCACCAGCTAAAACCTGACACGCGTCACCGGGCCGTGCCTTCCTCCCTGCTTCTTTGCGACCTCCATGTTCCATGGAGCCGCCGCTTCCGAAGATAAACGCTGCTTCCCAGCAACGACAGAGCCCCTGGATTCCGGTGTCGCTCCGCGGCGGCTCACCTACTCGCATAACCTTTTTAATTATATCCAGGTCTCACTCTCTTATTATGATTTAATAATTGATTTAATAACCGAGACTGGCTGTACAGCAGGCTGTTTAATGCCACTCCAGTTTCAGTGAGCTGAGTGAAAGTGGATTACAAATTAACCAACGATGAAACATCTTTGCACGTCGAGCCACAGGAAAAAAAAGCCCACTGGCTCTTCCGCAAAGCAGAAAGGAACTCCTCGCCAAATGGCCACGTCTGTCACATTTTCATTTTTGCAAAACTCAGTGTTTGTGTTCTCCACTGTCTCCGATGTTTAGCATCAGCATTCAGTGACTTTAATCCACCCCCCCCAATGGCAAATGAGCAGAAGATGGGAGGTGTTTCTCCCATCCAGGCCGTTACATGTCGCTCGTTCTCCATGCTCCAGCCCGTCACGCTGGGGGGCTTCTCCCGTAATTAACGTCTCACATTCAAATCTGAACTTCTCAACCGAACGTCAGCTGAACTCCGTAAAACATGTGTGGCAGGGGCTGGGACTGTGTGCAACTTGCGGGGGGGTGTTTGGGGGGGTCGGTAGATCTGAAGCTGTCGCCCCCGGTCTGCCACGTGCCGCAGGACCCTGCTGCCACGGTCCCAACGTTGCAATCATTAAAATGATTTATTTAATGATGCGCCATGGGGCCAAGAGATTAGTGTGACAGGCCTGTTTTATAATTCATTCTGTAGCCAAGGGAGGCATAGCTCAGGACAAACACACGCACACACACACACACACACACACACACACACACACACAGGTTTGTGACTATATCATTGTGGGGACCGTCCGTTCTTTTCTGTGGGAAAACCCTAATCCCAACATTTACAACCATAACCCTAACCCAACCCTAACCTTAACCATAAGTAATAATAAAAAAAAAGTTTTTTGGCTTTTTAGTTTTTTGACTGCATTCACAGATGTTCCCAAGGTCAGAAAACAGGTTTTTATCACATTGTGGGGACATCTGATAGATTTTCCATAACACCAACAGACACACTAGTTCAGGCACACAAATACAGACATACACACAGCCCTACATATAATCACAGATACATTTCCCATAACACAAACATAAAAATACACACACACACACACACACACACACACACACACACACACACACACACACACACACACACACACACACAC
>JAABNY020000039.1:6903830-6915108 GCA_015164015.2 Brevimyrus niger
CCTCTCCCCCCCGCTCCCCCCGGGGCGCGTCTCCCCCCCCCCCCCCCCCCGGCCCCCGGGGGGGGGGGGGGGAGCAGGAAGAGACACCGGGACACAAATTAGTGAACTGCGCCGGTGAGCGGAGCCCGTCAGGATGCCTGTGATCCGGAGCCAGGAGGCGGCTGAAGAGGCAGCGTGGCCCCAGCCAAAGGGCCCGGCTCACCGCGGTAATCCCCTCGCTAGGCCTTGTTTATCTGGCCTGGAGGGACTTACCGCCCTCCTCGTGTGGTGAGTGCCCTGCATTAAAGCAGCCAATTAGGGCTTACCAGCCTTGCCTCCACCATGCCCCCCCCCCACAATATCTCCTAGTATAGTCACTTGCATTATGCTGCGCGCGCATGCCGAGCCAGCACTTTGTGTGTGTGTGTGTGTGTGTGTGTGTGTGTGGGGGGGGGGGGGGGCAGGATTAGCTCATCTCCAGCTTCAGTGCCCACCCCCCACATGATGCTGGTGAGCCATCATCCGCTGTGGACCCGGCTTCCCGGCCGTCGGACCCACTTCTCGGCAACGCGCCGCTGGGCTGGCACGGGTAGCGCGGCCCGGCCGCCGCTCACTTTAATCACGCCGCCTCGGTAAATGTGGGCTTCTGCAGTCGCCGCGCACCACTGACATTCCAGGCCTGCCCTTTAATTTGCCGACCGCAGATCGGCAGCGTAACCTGATAAAAGCCCTGAAATGAGAGCGTGGCCATCTGCAGGCAGGGCGGGGGAGGGGAGGCACTGGGAGGGGGGAGGGGGGGCTGCTGATGGCCCACTCACTTTTCGGGGTTGAAGACGCTGAGCTCCTCCAGGAGGACACTGTCATTCAGGAGGCTGGCGCTCATCTTGGCTAGGAACTTCAGGATGATGCCTTTCTCAGAGCCCAGGAACACGACAGTGTGATTCCGGTAGGGGCCTGCAGCGTGGTCCACAGCGATGCGCGTCAGGCGGTACCTGGGAGGAAGCAGAGCAGTTTCAGCCACAGCTGGAGGTAGGACTCTGAGTGAAGCTACTCTCTCGTAAGTGCTTTCTGAGAACAGCGGAGGAAGCTGGGGGTGGAACTCATATCAGGGTCAGGACTGTACTGTTTATTTTTAGTATCAGCCATTTTCCATTTATAAGACATATAAACAGTGTACTCACATTCAGGGTGACTTATACTCACATTCAACTTGAACTGTACTTACTCACAAGTCACCCTGTATTAACATGCAGGGTGACCTCAACTTTCAAGTTTCCTTGTACTCACTGACAAGTTTACCTGCCCTCACATTCAAATTGACTTTGCAAGTTCACCTGCATTCACATTTGGGTTGACCAGTACTCACTTGTTGACCTATACTCACTTACTAGTTGACATATTTTCACACTTGGGTTGACCTGCCCTCATGTTTACCTGTAGTTGCTTACTAGTTGACTTGTATTCCCGTTTGGGTTGACCAGTACTCACATGTTGACCTGTATTCACTTACTAATTGACCTGTATTTCACATTTGGGTTGACCTATATTCACATGTTGACATGTACTAACTCACTAGTTGACTTGTATTCACATTTGGGCTGACCAGTACTCATACAGTGACCTGTACTCACTTTTTAGTTGAACCTTATTCACATTTGGTTTTACCTGTACTCACAAGTTGATCCATATGCACATTTGGCTTGGCCTGTATTTGCATTTTTGTTCACCTATATTCAGAATGGATACTGACAAGGGAATAAACTCCGTTATAGGGATCCTGTCTCCACCCTAATGAAGACTTGGCACAAAAAAAATGTCAGACCATCCATCAAAGGTTTCACTGGGTAAAGGCCATGTGGGGGGAGGGGGGGGGGAAGGACAGCTAGATCTGGCCACATCAAAGGGCCACATGCCTCTGGAAGTCTGTGTACCTCACTCATACAGGAGCCTTTCAGAGGTTTTCTTTGCTGCTATTTGTTCAGAGTTCAGATAATTGCCATCCGTACCATCGAAAGCACACAGCAGAAAATAATCAGCGGTAGTTTGTGTCTCGTTCTTGGGAAGATCCATATCACCCTCGGTTTTGTAATTTGCTTGGGGGGGAGGTCCAGAGCTTCTTGCGCGGGGTGAACCATTAACCCGGAGCTGTACGAACAACTGGACTCCATCTGCCAGATCTTTGCTAGTTCATTACTTTACACGAGTGCGGAGCCCCTCTGGGTCCCCAGCCAGTGGTTGGGTACCACCACGCCCTCCTCTCCTCTCACCGGACCATTGTCTTGAGGAACCACGGCCGGTTGGCGATGGAAGGGACCGCCTCATCCATCAGCGGGTGCATCTTGATGAAGTTCAAAGTGTCGTCAGGGAACTCGTTGGACACCTTGTACTTGTCGGTGGATGGTGTGCCGGCACAGCAGCCAGGCCTGGAACAGGCGAACAGAGAGGGCAAGAAAGAAGCCGATCAGTGTTGGCCAGGACAAAACGAGCCTTCTTGTATTACGCAGGAAGGACTTGCATGATGGAATTAGATAGACGCTTCGGTGGGCTGTGTTCAAAGGCGAATCGGTCAGCTTTTATCATGCCATTCTGCCAGTCACCTTAATGTGTGAAATAAAGAAGGAGGGCTAGAACAGGCCTGTAGGAGACCCTAACACTGGTCATTAGTTTGTCAATGTGAAATGAAACTGAATGAAACTGCTAACCCTGCCTCACACAGATGCATCAGAAGCTATCTGTACCTTGGTCGTGGCACTTTCTCCTCCGGGACTGGTGTCCAAGTCGAGTCGGGGGACTTCTGTTCCTTGAACCGCCCCGTGAAGGTGAGGGCCACCTCAGCCATGTCGTAGGCACAGACTGCTGAGCCTGGGATGCTGGGAGACGACAGAGTCCGGTTAGGGAAGGGGGAGCGCCGAGGGCTAGAACGCATGGCCCCCACCCTGCCCCCCACCCTGAAAGGAGCTTTCAGTCGCTCTGGCTGCGACCCTGCTCCCTGACACCCCGAGACAGGCCGCACAAGGCCGGATTGTCATGGCGACAGAGGCGGCATTCTGCCGGCCTCGACGAACAAGCCATAAATTTCTCAGACTGGAGGGGGGCTGGATATATACAGAACAAGAGGCGTACCATGGCTGAGATTATGACTAATACCCCCCCCCCCATACAGCTGTCTGGATTCAAGGCCAGATTCCTGAATTCCTTTTTCATGAACTATTTTGTGATCCGTGAGCTGATTACATTGTTAATTCTGCAAAATTGCTAAAGGTTCCTGGGTGCACAGCGCAAAAATGTCTCTGTCCCAGTCCAGCATCCCTGTGCAGTCCCAGTGACGTGCCAAGGCAGTTCAGCTCAACTCATACATCTATTATTTAGTTGTATTTTCAAAGCTTCCACAGATGTCATTGTAGAGTCCTGGCCAAGCAACGGTAATACATTAACTGGAGATAAGATGTAGGTCCTCCGGAGTACCTGTTGTAGGGTGTGGAGAAGGTTGCCATGACAATGTCACGGCCACTGATATGGATGACATCGGTGACGGCCTGCAGGATGTTGAAGTAGAAGTGGGAGTCTCCTGGGATGGAGCAGTTCAGACGGCTCTTTAGAAAGGAGGTCCACTGCTTCTCCAGCACCCTCTGGGAACCGCCCCTGTCGTTCTTACACACCCTGGCCACCCGTGGGAAGACCACCTGTGAGACGCAGAGGCACAAAAACAACCTGGTCAGATGGTGTGGCCTCTTTCAGAACCCTGGAGATGCACGGCCCTAGAGGCCAATCAATGCGTATCTCAAAAGGTGACATGTTCTCCCATTATTCCCGGTTCCATTATCACTGACTAGCAGGTGACTTCACTCTTAGCGCATGTGTTTTTAATCCGAGGCTAACAGCACAATAAGAGCCCCATTTGAGTGGAGCATAAACAGGCCATTGATCAGAAAAGCACTTCCGCAGAGCCAGCCCCGAGCATGAGGCTATCGCTCCCCACTGTGGCTCAGATCCTATTACAAGGTGTGAGAACCTGCTGGGGCCTGCAGCTCATTCTGCCCCAGGGTCACGGGCCTATAAAACAGAAGCAGCTTCTACAGAATCCTGATGGGAGCCGAGGATGGACCCAGGCCTGCACATCTCTCACTGCCCAGCTCACTTGCTAACAAGCAAAATCAGACAAACTCGCTCATTGCCTCATTATACAGCTTCCAGCTCGGCACAATTAGCTCAGAGAATAAAGACCTTGAGTTCTAAGGACACCCACATCAAAGGCAAAACTGCGGTCACCCTACAAATACTCCCATAAGCTACGGGTGGCGTGCTACACGACAGAGTGACTCATGAAGTCAGTTCACGTTAAAATGGCTTTGACTCCTGGATTTTCCACAGCGCTTGGTATAGTAATTCAGATTCTCGAACGGGGATTGTGTTGAGTGGGACACTTATCTTCGTCCTACTCACTTCCTCTGCTGCCTATGGAACAGATTAGACCAAGGTGATATGAATGTGACTTAAATAGTTTCCAGTATTCCTGCTGTACATTGCTCAGAGTTGAGCCGCTCTCCTGAGGGCATGTGTAAAGGTAAAGCAGTCCGAAGGAAACACTTAATGAATTGGTGTAGAGAAACATGTTCTTCAAGAACTAAAGGCCTTCAGCAGTTTGGAGACACTGCCAGGCAGTCTGGAGATGCAACTCTAATAATTTTAGCACTAGCATCCTTGAAGGTGTTTTTCTTCACCCACAGAGGCTGATGGTCTTCCCTAGACCCACCCTGCTCCAAAACTCCACCCAGCTTCTTCCTGTTTACTTCCCCAAGCTCCTGTTGATTCCCCAATGGCAAAGGAAGCGACACTTTCCGAGAGGAAGTGCCAGTGGTCCGGCAGCCTATCTCCTTACCTTTCCCATGGTGTTGTACTCCATTGCGATTTCTCGAAAGAAAAAGTAGATAAAGTCCCCGTAGTCAATGGCCTGCACGAAGTAGGGCTCTGGGATGGGGAGACACGCAATTGTGCCACACGGTTAGGGCTGTAGGTGTCAAATGATCAAATTTACATGCATTAAGCATATGTGAGAGCTAATAGATGCAAAGTGGTTTGGTAATATGAACTCACACGTAAACAGATGCTGCTATGACACAAAAACAGTGATAAGTAGCATTTATGAACTGGGACAAGTGCAGTGTGACCCAATATGAGCCATCTGTGCACCTGGACCTCATACACCTCATGGTGTTAAATGTTGACTTGAGAAGAAGGTGAAGATGACCGCAAGGGTGCACCCTGTTATTCACTCGGGGGTGGAGCCGTCACTGGCAGCTCGTGGCTAGTGAGAGACCCCAACAGCTATAGCCTCACCTTTAAGCCACTTGGAATCATGTTTGACCGTTCGCAGAGTCGGACTGTCTCCAAGGCTGCGGTAAATGACTGCGTCGATCGCCAGGAAGTCCGTTACCGTGGCCGAGTAGAGCTTTCCTTCTGGAGGGAGAAGAGGGAAAGCAGGGGTAACGGGCTGCTTCGATCCCGCACGCGATCATCTGATTTCACGGCCCAGTCTCAGTGTCTGCATGTGCCATAAACACACATCAGTCATCACCCAGTAAAACTCACAGACAGCCTGGTGTCAATGTCAAAATGTGCAATAAACACACACACACACATCACCCATCACCTCTGTAGGTGATTTCACTCACAGACAGCCTGGTGTCAATGTCAAAATGTGCAATAAACACACACACACATCACCCATCACCTCTGTAGGTGATTTCACTCACAGACAGCCTGGTGTCAATGTCAAAATGTGCAATAAACATGCACACATCAGTCATCACCTCTGTATGTGGCTCCCCTCACAGACAGCTTGGAGTCAATGTCAAAATGTATTATAAACACACACATATCAGTCATTAGTCCTGTATATGGATCCACTCGTAGACAGCCTGGTATCAATGTCTAAATGTACAGTAAACAGACATCGATCATTAACCTGTACATAATTTCACTCTTAGGGAGCTCGGTGTCAATGTCTAAATGTACAATAAACACGCATAGATTATTCACCATGGGGCGAAGTATGCCTCATTGGGTTTGGATTATCTGCCTAGGATCGGAAGGTCGCCAGCTCAAATCCTGTGGCCGACAGACTGCTGGCAGGCCCTGTTCTGTTTTGAGGTAGAAAGTTCAGGTTCAGAGGGGAAAAATCCAGAGCAAGATTTTGTTTCAACCAACCAGTTGAGCATAAAGAGTCACAGTCAAAGAGTGCTCAATTTGTTTGGTGAAACAAAATCATGGTCTAGATTTATAATTTCTGAACCGGAACTTTCCACTACTGGTTGTCGCCTGTAAACTAGATCTAACCTGTATATATTTCTGTCTGACTCATGGAGAGCAAGATGTGATAGGTGAAAACACAATTTCCCCACAGGGATGAACAAAGTATCACTATTCACTTCCATTGTTCCTATGTGTGATTTTACTCACAGAAAGCTCAGTCCGTGACTATGTGAAGAATAACAACAAACAAATGACAGTCATTATTCCAGTACGTGATTTCACTCACAGAAAGCCCAGTCGCAGTAACCATGTGTACAATAAAAACACACACAAGCAGATCAGAGGCAGAGAGCAGATGCACAGAAGCCAGCCTTAGTGTGTGGGTACATACACAGACACATAAACAGAGCAAGCCTCCTGGTTTGGAATCACTTCAGTGCGCATTGGAGAGCTGGAAATTTAAACTACATAATTAAAAGGGTAGCAAAGGAACGAACATTCACTGATTATACAGAGATTTGTGACTCCAGCACAAATAAACAGGTCATTCACGCGTGTTTATTCTGTCCAGGCATCATGAGGAATCCGGGAGGTAATTAAGTAGATGGGGAATATCGACGGAGGTGGATCAGTTTAACGACTCTGCAACTGGATGGGGCTCTAACCCGGGAATGGAAAGCTGACTCACTTTTTAAATTTTATTATTGATTTATTTTTGGTCTGAGCAATGCTGCAAAAGCCCACTCTCATTTGGCGGAGGGCTGCCATGCTGGTTTCATGCCGTTCCAGCCCACAGCGGTCTCCAGCTCACAGAGGCCGCTGAGAGTCCGCCGCGCTTGCAGGCACTGTGCCCGGACATGCTCTATGAGTACGGTAACGCGGCGATAAAGTGAAGGCTCCACATGGGGTCTGTGAGTTTATGTCCAAGTACACACTGCCTGATGCAGCTGCTGCTCGTATGCAGCTGTTAGGGATCATTGGACATTACATGTGCGTTACATGTACTGCATTACATATGCTTGCATTTGGGGAGATACTGCTGCACTCACTGGGCGGTTTCCAGCAACCAAGTGCTGCAAAAATGAGCCAGTTCGGACCAGTTTGCAGGTTAGGATGAGCATTAATATTTCAAATGACATGATAGTATTCTGTAGATGTTGGGTACTATATTTTATTTAGTTGGCCTGTACGTCCTGTTATATAATGATTGGTACTATTGTTGGTACTATTATTGGTACAAATTCCTTTTTAATGTTGTCTGCTGTTTGGTTTTATATAATGTTTGATACTATCTACAGTTTGGTACTACGTCCTGTTTAATACTGTATGGCATTTGGTACTATTTCCAGCTAAATACTATTTACTGTTGGGTACTATTTCCTGTTTTATATCTACTACTGTTTGGTACTATTTTCTGTATAATATCGTCTGCTATTTCATAGCTATTTCCTGTTTAATACTGCCTGCCATTTGGAACTACAGTAGTTGCTATTTCTTACTAGCTGTTGCTCTTGTTGCCCATTAAAGCGGTTACCAAGGCCCAGCGGTTGGAGAACTCATTACAAAACCACATACACATGCCACACATTTAAACGGCTTGTTCCTGGGGGCAGGTCATACAGGAATGTTAATATTCCAAAGACGCGAGGTGGAGGCTTGCCGTGGGAATGACCCATAAAGCTGACAGTAATATTTAGTTACATTACGGAGTCCAAGAAATCTATGCATTCCAATGAGAAGAGCCACCGTTTTCTTAATTTGAAAAAGACTACTTTCCATTTTTCCCTGTGAAGTGTTAATAACCCCCCCCCCCCCACACCCCTGGTACATGGAGATGGTCTGAATTTTACGCTGATAGACAAGGCAGGATTAATAAATGACAATGACCCAAGCAGTGTTTCAATAAGAAATGTCTTTGCCTGCACTGACACACGCCCACTGACAACATACACACACGCTCATATGCTCACAAAAGCCCATTGAGACTCACTAAGACAGCCCCTCCCCAGCCCTCCATCCTGTCCAGCCCAATTACAAGGGGCTCAGTCCCCAAGGCAAAATGGGGGGGGGGGGGGTACTGTTACTAAATATTCTGATTGCTGGTTTCACTCTCATCTTACTGCGACTGCTTCTGACTGTAAGGCTTACTGCCTCAGTTTAGTATCATCCAGGCTTGCCGAAAGTATCCGAATGCGATCCCGCTAATCCCATTTCCAAAAGCCTCTCCCAAAAATATGGAGAACAGACAGCCAGTCCGTGCCACGCCACGTTTTTCAAAATAAACCGTAATGTCGTTTGTACCCAAGCAGGGAATGTAAGTGACCCTCATGGTCCCCTCAGCTCGTCCTAAGCGCCAATTTGGCCACACGCACTGCTCTCTGTCACCATGGCGATGACCCCTGGCGGACTGGGCCCACTGTCACCTGTCGCCCGTAACTGGCTTCAGAATGACTGGGAGTGACTCCTACACAGTCAGGAGATGCACAGGGCTGACTAGGAATCAGCAGGGAGGTTTTTTTTTTATGAAAAGCAACAGACATTGTTTTGCTCAGGGGCCCAATGATGATCATTCTGTTGACTCTGGGATTTGAACCAACAACCTTCTGATTATAGGCAATATATCCTAACCGGCTGAGCCTCACACCCATCAGCCTGCACATGAGCATAGGTCACTGCAACACGGTCAAAAAAATCAGCTGGAATTATACCCTACAAGAAGGCCGTCCTCTGGAGAGTGGGGCTCCATATAATCCAAAAGCTGCCTGTTTCCCCCTAAAAGAACTTTCAGCTGTAGGATATCCACCTTGCCCCCCCCCGCCCTAACTGCCCGATCATCTTTCCTTTTTCTGCTTCGTGTTATTCTTAATAAACCATCTTATGTATAAAATGAGGTGTTATCTATGTGCAGCGTGGCGTGAAACTCACCGGCGAAGAGCGCCACATTGGCGTGCTTGGCATCGTAAGGGCACCGTGCCATCCCGCTGATCTCTTCTCCGAGGGCTTCCAGGGTGTCCATCTGTGCAAGAATATGAGAATGACTTATCAGGCGGGGCCACGCCCTCGCACAAGCCCCGCCCCCATCACCCATGCTCAGTCACACTGGGTCTGTTTCCTGTGCCCACCCCCGCCTCACTGCCTTACGGATGGGATGCCCAGTGACACCCAGGCAAACCCCGGGCCGGGGCTTCCTGACTTCCCCGTGCTCTTGACGAAGACGATTTTGTGCCAAGAAGATCCAGTGCTTACGCTGGCCCTTTTCAGACTCCAAACGGGTCATTTTGCCGGTTATTCCTGTCTCGGTGGATACAGCTACCATCCGGCCGGCCGGCCAAAAAAGGTCACACGCTGAGGCCCCGCACGCACAGCTGCCAGCGGACGCTCTCCCCTCCAAAGCTCCGTTTCAGCCACGCCGCAATTCACCCCCGGCCTCAAATTAAGGCGGCTGCCGGTGGCCGCTTTGGACCGGGGCGGGATGCAGGCTCCGGAGGAGGCAGGGGAAGCTGCGTCGTGTGCTGTGCTGGGTGCGCTCTAGTCTGGCTCTGATTTTCCATATTTATGGAGAGAAGCGCATGGCTATGTCACTGGGCCGCCACCCCCTCCTTCCTGCCCCTTCCACTGTCCTCCCACGGCCTCCCGCCGTGCCGCACAGCTGAGAACAGCCCGCTGCATCCAGCATATCACCACTGATCAGGTCTGGCCTTCGGCACGGCAGATATTCGGCAGTGATTCAGTCCCGGCGCCATGTTGGTAAACATACTCCCAGTCAGGGCTGCCTGAAATAGTTATAAATAATGAAATGTGGATTTTTAAAAACAAGCGTAGAGAGACGGGCCTCTTGTCGGCATTTTCTGATCGCTGGTCCTGCACTCCAGCTGAGTCTCTGTGTGTAATTATAGGCCTTGCATCATGACAGCTGTGCCAAAGTCCATATTTCAGCCGGTAATTAGGGGGACGAGAAGCCAAATTGTCACCTGGGCTCCCCTGATACTGAGACCCCACTCCGCCTAGCAACAGGTGATGTAATCCACACCAGGCCAGGGGGGGAGGTGGGAGGGGGACAAGTGTCTGTCTCAGTGAGCGGCCAACATGGGCACTGAACCTAGGAGGAGCTGCTCGCAGATGGGTCCTTTGGGGCTGGAGGGGGAAGACACCCTGGATGTGAACATCCAAGCATTTTTAGTTTTTTCACTGCAGTCAGATTTTTAATAAATTGAATTTGAATTATTGAAATTGGAGAAAAACGGGTATTCATCACATCGTGGGGTCCCCATAGGCTAATGTACACCCGCTCCTGCACACACTCACACACACACTCAGACACACACTCGGGGAGTGTGGGTAGGGGGGTAGAAGGGGCAGGACACAGAAGACAGGAGGGGCAGAAGGCGGGTAGTGGGTGGATGAAGGAAGGAGGAGGAGGAAAGGGTGAAGGAAGAGGGAGAAAGGGTGAGGAAGGAGGGGGAAAGGACGAAGGAGGAGGGGGAAAGGGTGAAGGAAGAGGGGGAAAGGACAAAGGAGGAGGGGGAAAGGGTGAAGGAAGAGGGGGAAAGGACAGGTAGTGGGGTAAAGGGGGGGGGGGTGGTGACAGGGTAAGTGGGGAGTGGTTACATTGCCCCTCCCACAGTGAGGCCTTTGAGTGTCAGTAATTACAGCTCACCAAACACAAATGAACCCGACTGAGGTCCAGCGAGGAAACGTCACGGGTATCTGTGTAGGGGTGCAGAGCCATCAGTAACCGACACAGGAACGTGGGTCTGACTGGTCACATGGGTGTTCCTGTGTCTTTGTGTGTGTGTATGTGTGTGTCTGTGTTCCTGTCTGTGTGTGTGTGTGTGTGTGTGTGTGTGTGTGTGTGTGTGTGAACTCCATGATTCCCCCAGTTCTGATGAGATTGTTATCTCCATTTTCTGTTAACACGTCACGGTAACCACCTGTGACACACCCCCCCCCCCCCACCCCCCACCCCCCCCTCTTGTCCCCACCACCCCCTCTGCCCCTTCTTCAAGAGCCCCACCCCCAATGCTACCGCGAGAGGGGACGCACCCCC
>JAABNY020000039.1:6915208-6935688 GCA_015164015.2 Brevimyrus niger
CCCCCAACCCCCCACTGGTGCTCTACACATTCTATGGGCATTTCAGTAATGTGCCGACACACATTTCATGCTGGGACGGGGGGTCACCCTCACACACCTTGACACCTAAAGCCCAGAAAAGCATATCACTGGCACCCGCACCACACCTCCCGCCACAAGTGCAAATCGCCAGCTGCAACAGACTCCGCTGTGGTGTCACTGGTACGTGGTATCAGTAACAAGATGGTGCCTAGGCAGCTACAGCCTATAGGAATTCATCTATAATTGGGCTGCAGTACAGCCGGGATATCGGGATATCACCTATATGGTATTAAGTACCCAGGTTGATGATGTGATGCTTGAATATACAAAATCCATGCTTGCAGCACAGAAGCAGAGAACATGTTCTGGCTGTTGCTGCGGAAGCCCTTTGACAGTAAAACTTCCCAGGGTCAGACTGGACAGCCACTTTAAATAGACTGAACAACAGAAAAATAGACGTATTTCATGTTTTTTTTATGTATTCCGCAGGGCAGGACTGAAAGGTAGCTTCAGCTGTCTGATTAAGGATGCTTTCAAGTCCCTGAATATTTAATTGATTACAGAACTGTGGAGATTTAATTCACCTTCTGCAATTTTATTCGGCTAAACCCTAAGCTAACTGCACAAAGTTCGGAAACTATAGCCGATTTCACAGAGCTTGGCTCCTCCCCCGAATGGTCAGCTGACTCCTCCCTAGAGCATTTTGGGAGCGGGATTTCCTCACTGATGAGTTACTGTCTTGTCTGTGGCCATCCTTAAATGCCAGTGTCTGTGTGAAATGAGGCCATCTTTAAATGTCAGTTCCAACTTGAAAGCTGGCGGAGCATTAATGGACTCATAAGAATTCAGTCCCTGTTATGCGGAAAACTGTGAGGGTGTTTACTTTAATACTGAGTTTGTGCCATAATGACCGAGCGGAGATGAGACTCCGTGAGTTTCTGCGAAAGCTCGCCAGAGTTTGGCGATAAAAGGACTTGCATGTTTTCCATAGGCTACCCGACAGCCCCCACCCCGCCGAAAAGGAGGGAAAGCAATACCTTGTACGTCCGGCAGGCAGGATTGAAAGCGTTGGTCCCACACACAAACAAGGTGTCACTGTTTTGCTGGAGCAGGACCTTGATGAAGTTGTGACATTCATCCTGGGGGAGAGAGAAAGTAAGTCAGTGAACATGAGGGGCGAGGCACTGTTTCAGTGGGGGGGGGTTCGACGTCACGGCGCTCAGTACGGCGCTGACCCCAGCCGATTATTTATGTAAAATGCGGGCCTGATCTGATGGCCATGTAATCACAGCCCGCGCTGATACAAACCAGACCTTTGTTCCTCCGGTACTTACAAGGTAATCTTTGTGATTGCCGCTGTGAAGACTGAATCGGGTAAGAATGGGAAATGCCATTAGATTCGTGGCAACGAATGCCACCCCCCCCAGAAGCTTGGGACAGAGCAGACTGCAGGGGGCGCTGTACCTTATGCTTGCCCTTCATTCTACAGGTGTCCACGTCCGGCTGTCGGGATTTCCACGTCAGCTTCTGCAGGGAAAAGGCCGGATTTGTGATTCTGGACCAGAGCTGGGAGCTTCCCCGTTAAAGAGGGCTTGTGGGTAGCATGCTGTCTGTACGACTAGGGGGGGGCTCCATGACATCGGCCAGTTAATCAGAGTATAGAGAGGATCTCTTGCAGGGGCAAACCGTAGGCACTCCCCCCCAAACCCAGGGGCGTGATGCTCACCTTACTGAAGAAAATCTCCTCCGAGTTCACATTGTCCATGTCCACTGCGTATATGTGATCCCTGAAAAGGCAGCAAACCATTTTCAAAACCCCCCTGTCTTGCAAGTGGCAGTTCATCTTTCTGTAAAATAGGCTGCCCCCCTTCCCGTCCGGTCCTCCGACACAAACAGTCAACAGAGGTTTTAAGCACCGTCACCGTGGGGACAAAGGCCTCTTTGTGCAGTAGTAAGGTTTACGGGGGGTGCAGTGGCAAGTCACTCTGAGCCGTTCAGGTCAATTAGACGCAGCACTCAGCCACGGGAATTTTATACCGCCGTCATTAAGGCGCGGGGGAGATGCCGCGTCTCGGCAGAGGGGCTGGCTAACCGGGCGCCGCTGGCCGGCATCTGGAAGTCATAAAGTCGCGGGTTAGGTAGGGCCGCTTCAAAGTCTGCCGGCAAGCGAGCCGCACGTGTACGGAAGCTGTCGGAAAATGAAAATGGGGTGGGGGGCTGGGGACCAGGCAGTAAAAGGGGCGGGGGAAAAAAATGGCTTAATTTGTTTAAGGCTACTTGCAAATGTGTTTTTAATCACAGGGGACACGTTTGCTAGGAGGGAAATGAGCTTTGTGTATGAAAGGCGTGGGGAGTTTCCAGGTCTTCTGGCACACAACTGCCACTTTCTCCGGCTAATTATGTAAATGGAGTACACCGCGTTTTCAGCCGAACGGACAGGAACATGCTGTGGAAACGGGTCGACAAAGGTCGCCAAAACACACGGAAGGCTCGTATCTCTCTCTCTCTCTCTCTCACTCTCTCTCACTCTCTCTCTCTCTCTCTCTGAGAGGCCTCATTCACCCAGTTGCTGGTCACACGTCTGCATCGCACATCTGCGTGGCTCGCATGCGGGCGGCATTCCGCACAGATACGCGTGATTTGTCCTGAGTTGGTGAGCTCCAGACGTTCCTGCTTTGGCCGGCAAAGGTTCCCCCTGCCCAATAACGCTGCCGCCTGCAATCCATCCACGTCAATAAAGTCTCAGACTGTGTGGGGCCCTTTTGAAGGGTGGGGGTCCTGCAGGGAGGGGTTAATGCTCAGTTAAATGGGTTTTGGGCCACTTGCTGTCACTGAGAGGCCAAGTATCTGGTGCCGATATTCAGGGTCATTCCTACAGCTGCCGATGGTGGCTGTAGGGCCCCCTTTTACCTTAGGGGGGGCTGTCAGGTCAGACCACCATGTGGAGCTCTGTTCCAACCAGTTTTGTGGGGGTTTTTATGCCAAGGGACATAAAAGGGCCATAATTTATACAGAGGGGCCAACCTTATTATTAGCCAATGATATGTTTTGAATCAGTGACACTTCTGGAGCCAATCAGCTTTCAGCTGGGGCCAGCGCCCCTGTGGCCCTGCCCTTGTATATGGGCCTGGCTAGAACACGTTGCCCCTCCCACGTAATGACGTCTTGCTGAAGTATGTGCTCTCGTTAATTGGATTTATTAAAGTGCCGGTGGGCGGCGGCTTAAAGTGATGTCACCAAACAGGCCAAGTGAGCCGCGGTTGATGTAACCCTCCCCATTGACTAGGGTTACTTGACGGTTATTGTGGGCAGAGGCCAATGGGTTCCGCTTCCTGTGCCCCCCCCCTCCACACTTCTCAAAGGGCTGAGCGAGAAGCCATGTCTTTATTTCAGTCTGTGTGTGGAATGTGCTGCTACCGCCCTCTACGTACCCGGAGGTGTTTTACGTTTCCTCTCGCCAAATTCTTCGATGGCCGCTCCAGCGCCCCAAAAGAGCGCTTCTCATACGCTTTCCCCAGTGTTCACACCCACAGACATTAATCCCACACCCCCGCTCCCTGAACTTTGACAGAGTGTATGGTGATACGCCGCCCGGTATCGTGGTGACGTCTCACCGTGTCCACCTGTTCCTGCTCCGGTGTCCTGGCAAGTGAGGAGCCCCGGCCCGGGTTTTAAATTCCGCACGTGCGGGACCTCATCCGCTCGCCCCCCCCACCCCCCTGCTCCCAATATCTTCCGGCAAAGGTCACTGAACAGACCCCACACTACTGAACCATATCCCAGCTGCTCCAACGCCAAAAAAATGGTCCACAGTTGCCATCTGTCTGTCCAAAAGCCCCAAAACTGGTGGCCCGTTACGGTGCCTGGATAAAACGTGAAATGGGAAGCCACGTTTTTATCTTATTCTGTCAATATGTGTCGGAGCGGAGCTAGAGCTCCAGGTTACTGGATTAACTGGAATTCCAGAACGCCGCAGAAATACAATGGGCTGCTAGGAGTCTGAAACAGGGACCCCCGCATCTCCAATCTGAGCGGGTCCTTGGCTGGGAAAGGGGGGAGACTTGGACGTGCGTGGCATGAACAGAACGCCTTTGTGTTAAAGAACGGCGTTTTCATAACACTTCTGGGGTGACTGTGGGCCAGGGCCCATCCATCTGGTGCGAAAGGCGTCGGCTCACCCCACAGAAAGGGGGCCGACATTAGTATGCGGCACACACCTACGACCCGCCCGGGGCCCCTCCCCCACCCGGCGCCATTTCCCACCCCCCTCATAAGTAGTCCATGTACAGGAAGGGCCTTTGTGGCTCTCCTGCGCCCCGATCTCAAACCCCCACGACCAAGCGAGAGTGAAATGGGGAGCAAATGTGGCTCGTCGAAGGCGTTAAATCGCACCGGCGTCCGCGGGCCCATGGCGGCAGTCAGACGGCGCCACTTTCCGCGTCACCGAGGGGCCATGACTGGATCTTCGAGCCGACACAATGAGCGGGGCCGATTCGCCTCCACCGTGGCCCCAGAAGAGCCCTCCTCGCCTATTTTATTTTCGCAGGTTGCCCCAGCGCTGCGGGAACGCTCAGCTAATCCCCCCTGATTCCCACCCTCAATCAAGGCCAGAGACGAAGGGTGGGTGGCGTCGCCGTGGATACGTGCAGCGGGAGCAGGGAATTCCTACAATGCCCTCTATTTGTGTTGTGGAGGGGGGGAGGGCTGTGGGGGGACCTGCCACTTGCAAGCTGGCATTTCTGGGGCCTGGGGGGCGGGTTGAGGGGTTCAGCCAGCAGGCAACAGGCTAGCGGGCCATCATTCATAGCTCTCCGTCCCACGGCCACAAGGGCACGGCCCGGGTTGCGGGGCCGGCTGGCCAAGCAGCGGCTGGGGTGCTGCCGGTCAGCCCCGGCCACCGCCGGGTCGGGGGTTCAATTCCCAGAGGCCCCCGTCGAGGCCTTGCGTCTGCTTGGCACAGACAGGACGGGGGTCAGGACCGGGGTGCGAGGATCTGGACCGAGCAGTGGCATCTGAAGGATTCCTCGGGGCCTCAGCGTGGCTCTTGGTAACACACAGCTTTGAAAGGGCCGTGCGGCCCAGCCACGACTTTTAATGACTTCAAGCACGCCTGCGGACTAATGAATATGTGCATAGCACAGTGCGACTGTCGAAACGATGAAGACGCCAAAGGGAAGCCTGAAGACGCAGGCGGGGCAGGGGGAGGTTGGGGGGCAGAAAGTTCCGGAAGGATGCTGCCTACACAGTGGCCTGCAGACGACCGCGAGATGGAACGTAATAACAATAGTCATCATAATAACAGCAATAAGACACAATAAGAGAATGGGGCAGGTAAGAGTAGAAATAAGCAAATTCAGGAAGCATGCTCACCAATATACAGGATCAAATGCCCCACTGAGAATGGAAAGAACATGTAAGCGGCAGTGAGGCTCAGTAGATCAGGATGTGCGTCTCGAGGCTCTGACACCCCGTGACACGTCACAGACGGTGCCTGATAAAGCGTGTCGTAGTGTTCGCACAGGGATGGATGCCAGGCGGCTTCGCAGGAGCATCGGAAGGCGTTTATGAGGCCTTGGCGTATCGTACAGGCCCTGTTTGTCCAAAAGCACCATGGGAATGAGCTTGTCTTCTATCCAAAACGACCCATACTGCTTAAAATCCATGTTCCCCTTTCAGAGTGTCTGACTCACACAAGGCACTGCACAACACTGAAGTCCTTCTATGGCAGAGACCTCCAACCACCTGGGACAGTTTAACACAGCCAGAAGTAGACAATTCAGGTCTAAAAATTCAGATCAAGATTTTGTTTCAACCAACCAGTTCTTTGGTTGAGTTCTTTGTGACTGTGACCCTTTCCTTTACAGTCAACTGGCTAGCTGAATCAAAATCTTGGTCTGGATTTTTACTTTCTGGACCTGAGATATCCAAATGGTCCTCAACACGTTTATAATTCATTATCAAATCTGGCCTCACAAAGATCTTTCAATTTTGACACAGAACGAAACAACAATGTGACACCATCATCCTTATAATTAGCAAACTATAGACTTTTCTTTCTCTTAAAATGAGAGCCCAAGGGCCCCACTTGAGGTGAGCAGCTCCTAGGCAGTGATTCCAGCCCCATTATTGGAGTTTAAGACCCCTGCTTTCCACCATGCCCCAATTATACAGTTTTGTAACCTCTTTTTGCCTCCATAGACCTACACATGTCAACACACACATCTCAACTTTCTAGGGTATGAACTTTGACTAAACTTCCTCAGTCTTCCTGGATCTCCATCAGATCTACGCGATTGCGCCCGTCTGCTTACAGCGTGCTCTCAGCTGTCACGTCTTTGAAGCTGCAAGGGCTTTTGAGAAGAGCGATACCTTTGCTGTCATAAACCTCGCTGCCGCATCTTTCTGTTTACGCCGCTTCGATCGTTGACCCTGGGCCCCCCCCCCTCTTGAATGATGGAAGCCGCAAAACGAGCCAGACACCGCGCAGCGTAACCTGCTAATGAGCTAGAGCGAGGTGACCCTTCACTCCGCCCGGCGGGCCCCTGGCACCGCGGCCCCCGGTTTGCCCCTCTATTTGTCAGGAGGCTGTGAAAACGGCTCCCTTGTCTGAATTGGTCAGCGGGGGTCCATGTTCTCCTCATCAGAGGAGGTGGTAAAACATAGATAGATGTGTGTTGCCACTCCTGGGTGAGCTGTAAGCCCGCAGAGTGCGTGACCCCCCCCAACCCCATCACTGCCCGCTCAGTGATAAGGGGAGGGGCCTGCTTGCAAAGCAGACAAGCCTGGAACACACAGAACCTCTACTGGACCGCCACGACCAGTCAGGGGTATGATAAATAAGGGAAGATTTCACCCCAGTCTTCGGGGGCACGTTGCTTCTGCGCGGCTTCACAGGAGATCCACAAAAAAAAAAGTGCAAGCTCACGGCAACGTGACAGGAAGAATTCATGTTGTCGGCGGACTCACCTGGCCGCGATGTAGAGGGTCCGGTTCATTACCACGATCAGCTGGATGTCCAGTTTGTGCCGCTGCGTGCTGTTTCTGCCGGGCTTGTGGCCAATGAAAGCCGGGTACTGCTTGGTGTCTGAGGGCGAGAATCGGGCTCTCAGAGGGGGAATTCCGGCCCCCGCCCCCCCGGCAAGGTCAGCACCAGATGCTGTTAATCGCCCTCGCATTGCATACGCCTTGAAGGTCTCTCATGTTTTCCAGGATTTGTAAACTCACATCTGATGAGTCATGGGCGCCGATGGCGGCTGGACCCCGGATTAATTAGCATGAGGTGAAGAACCGGCGTCTACAGAGTTCTGAGACAGTTCTAGAACCCCACAAAAAAAGTCTCCCTGCCAGCAACAGGGAGATATTTGTGATGGACAAACATGCTACAGTCTGAAGCCTGTTCAGAATTCCCCAGTGGTTTCCCCGGGTGCTGGGTCACATTTTGGATTCTGACCGCATTGTCAAGGGAGATTATGGGATGCACCCTTGGGTACTCACAGTTGCCATGGGATACAGTGATGGGCTCGGAGTCCTCTGGGAAGCCGGCGCCGGCAGCATGCAGCAGGCTGAAGTAGAGCAGGAGGGTGCCGGTCTTCATGGTGGCACACAGGTCTTCCTCAGGGGGGCGCTGTATCTGTCGGCCCTGTAAGGGGGAGGGGCCAGGCTTTCGTTAGCACTGCTGGAACCGCCGTGGGGAAACAGGCCGGGCCCGTGGCGGGACATGCGCGACTACATCGGATTAGCGTGCTGAAATGCGTCAGAGATCAGCGGCGGAGCGCGTGGGCTACGGCAGCACCTGTTGGGGGCGAGTGTGTTATTACGCTGGGATGCCTACGCTCGTTTTTTTAACAGAAGCTTCTGTCCAAAGCGCCACACAATTGTAAGAAAACAGGGTCAGCCAGTGCCGGGAGCAGTGGGCGCTAAGGGCCTTGCTCAGCGGCCCATGGGCTTTAAACCAGCGACCTTCCGGTCACGGGCAACGAGCCACACACCACCCTTGAGGGCCTGTGTTCTCTTTACTTCAGAGCTGAATTCCTGCCAAGGGTCTGAACGTATTAATATGGTCGTGTGATAGGCAGGCAGAGGCAGGATTAAAAGACGAGCGCTTTTTTATTTAATTAGGCATCGGCCATCTTGCTGGCCAGATTTACAGCCTCCCTGCCCCCCCTCACCCCATGTGCTCTCATTCCTGGGAACCCTTCTTACATGTAGAGACAGCGAATTGCATCCATAAATCACAGCAGACAATAGCTGATCCTTTAATCTAATCAAGTTAATAATTTAATACAACTTTTCTTGTTCCTCCAATCCAGGCCGTGGACATTTGGGATATTAAATATAAATCTCCTACATTTATAAATAAAGATGGAAATTCTCTATAGCTCAGAGACACGTTTTCAAAGGGGAGATGTTTTTTTAAGGGGGAGGGCTTGCTCTCTACCCATGAATCTCATTCAGAAGATGAGTGACATCAGTATTCTCGTCCAAATGCAGGGAAGAATGTGGGACGAGTGAATAAAAATGCCAGGATTCGTCCTTCGCTGCCGTTCCCCCACCCCCCACGTCATTCATGGCACCCCCCGCTCCCGAACGCTTTAATGAGCGGTGTGAAAAGGGGGGCCGCTCTCTGAGAGACCCGCGCTGTTCCTCCTCCCGCGACATTCGCACTGCCCGGCCCACCGCCGGGCAGGAACCTTCCGGCTCTCCGTTTTGTTCCTGAAGTTGTCGGAAATTTGTGGCCACGTGTAAAAACAGAGAGTGGCAATAACCGCGCCAGGATGACACAGAGAGTACAGGGACGCCTTCGCTCTCCGCTTCTTACTGTAGATGTACACTGTACAGACTGGAAATGGCCCAGAAGCCCTGGTAAAATATGACTGGGCGTGGTGGGGCAAACGGCATGCGCTCCTCTCCAGTCCATTGAAAGACCTGGGTGAGCCAGTTCTGGGAGCAAGGGGAGATTAAGGGTTTTGTTCAAGGGCCCAACAGGGAAATCACTCTGCCAATTAGGGGATTTGACCTGGCAACCTTCTGATTACACACACTGAGCCCAAACTAGAGTTGCACACAGCCCTCAATCCAAAGATCAGAAATGGACAGAAATGTGACTGGGCGTGGCCGAGGTCATGGTCACTGGGCATCAGGCTTGGACGGGCCACCAAAACTGGGAGGTGACTTAAAATCTGACGCTTCAGAATAATGACATTTTGGAATGGAATGCCTTTGTAGTCATGGTGAAACCAATCTTCCTCTTCCATGGGACACATACATGTACAACTGAGAGTGAAGGTTGGGATCAGAGCGCAGGATCCGGCCGTTTATGCTGCACCGTCAGAGCAGCAGGGACAAAGGGCCTACATGCAGTATGATGATTCTCGTAGCCACAGCGTTAAAGCTTAGGACACAAGCGCACGCTCCCAGATGGTGAAATCTGATTGAAAAACAGGGGGAATTTCAAAATACCCAGAGGCTGCGGTCTTAGCCACTCAGAATGCACAATCTGGCCAATCAGGAATCACGTGATGAGGTTTGGAGGTGCAGCTCGCTGCCTAACTGGGTGAGATAGATACCCGCCGGAGAAGCATAACGATGAAGGATGCATCAGAGGGAGATGCGAGTGTTTAATCTCCACCCGCCATTAAATACTAATCAAATTATGCAAATGGGGGCCGGGTGCACTTAGGGGGACACAGAGACAGCCTGCTTATGGCCTTTGCAGGTAATGATTCTTCTTGCGTTCAGAGCGGCGGCCGGGGGGGGGGGTATCTTAAGGCTGCACGGCTCTCCTGTGGGTCCAGCTAGCGTCACATGTCAACAGCAGCACCGTTATGGTACTGACGTGCTACACGCCCCCACCAAAGGGACCATCTCCTCGTCTCACACTCATTTAAATGTTTTTCGCAGCCGTTCTCCCAGAGACACACTAAAGACTCGCACAGCTTCCTTAAACGGGAAACTTTCCCCACACGCTGTCCTAAAGCTTAAATGAACTCGGTTTACACCCCACCTACGGCACACGGCACCCATGAGAGAACCTGGGGACTCATGTTCCAGTAGTTGGGTCCTCAAACCGGGCTGTTCCTGCGCCGTGCCCGTCTCATGTTACTAACAGACAACGCTGCAGCCTGTTTGTTGTTGGAAAAAAAGATAAATAGTTTAACCATACGAACAGTCAATGCTAATTAAGAGTAACATAACTCCAAAAGTGACGGGTTCCTTTGGTAACTCGCCGAAATATGACCGGCGGCAGAGTACGGACGCGCCGCGATAGGGACCGCAGAGTCGGAGCTTAATGAGCTTAAATGGAAGCGTAACAGGCATGTTTATAAAAGAATGAAAGGTGAATTAGTCACCCTTCATTTTGGCTCATGTCCCAGGCCAAACGTGGAAGGAGAGGTTCTTAGCGACAGGCCCGTGGATACCGCTTATTATTGGGCCAGACCGGAGAGCCATTACCGGCTAGTATGTGGGGGGGGGGGGGGGGGTAAAAGCTGCTCGGCACTGTCCACACTGTCCACACTGTCATCTGTGGTACTGTGTCAACACCATTATAAAACTGGTTAAAATAAAACCAGAATGATACAAGGGAAAGGACCAACGTGAAAGTGGAGGGCGTCAAAGTGCAGCTGGCTGGGTATTGGGGCGCATAAAGAGCCAGCTCCTCCCCCCACCATGGGGTCCCTGGGGCACTGCCGCTGGCTTTAGGGTCAGCCAGGGGGACTCGGGGGCAGTAGCTACAGTGGTGGAAGGCGGTGATGGAGTAAGGTGATGCAGATGCCTGGTCGACTAAATTCAAGGACACCCACGCAACAAGAAACAGACCCACAAAAAGTCCCCCCCCCCCCCCCCAAAACCCCTGTAAATCACTGCTCACTACATGGACTGCGTCACATTGTGAGTCTGTGCCTTCCAGCCGGGGTCAAGCAGAAAAATGGGCCCTATAAAGGGTTTCCTATCTGAATAAATCTTGATAATGTTAATCCCTCCTTTACAAATGTGACCACATTTAGCTCAAACTCACAATAAAATCTGGTTTAACTGCTCTGGCTGTTACTGGCTAGATTTTAACTAACATAAAAGAGTCTTCTTTTCGAGGGCTGTTTCTTTGTGTGTGACCACCCTCCCCATCTGATCTCAGCAGCCACGATGCGAATGGGTTTTTTCCTTTTTTTATTTGTCTACCAACTGGAATCCAACCTGTCCTTTGTGACAGACTTCCTATGCAAGGAGCCAGAAATACAAACGGAAAACAGAGAGGGTGTACCCGATAAGATCGCCGCCAAAGTAAACAAGAGCAAGACAAACACGGAACAATGGGAGATAGCTGTGAGCTCCTCTCACCCCGTCCTGCAGGCCTCTGGAACGCCGGCAATCGGCTTCGCGATTTGGTGGGGAGACGAGTTAGCCGAGGCCGGCCAGATGGTGTTTATGTAAATAGCCACAACCCCTTAAAGAATGGGGTCACAGACTTGGGCTGTGTGAATCGTCTGCTCTCCTGTCAATCAACCAAGAGAACCTGAGAGTCAGACGAGGCCCTCCCACACGGTCGGGGCAGAAGACGGGGGGCTAAATGCTAAAAGTCTAATCGGATCGCTGTTCCCTCGTACCCTCGGCATCATCCATTATAGCGAGCGTATCGATTGGGCGCGGCTCCTGACGTGTCGACGTTCCGTGATTCACTCGGGCTACTAGAGAAAAGGAGGCATTTAATTAATTTAGATGGAACCATTCCAATTACATACCGCATAACCGCGTGCGCCATTAGCATTTCCCAGTTCATAAGCTGTCCGTGGAGATCTCTCTGGCACGTCGTGTGGTCAGAGAATGGGGAGGAGTGAGAGGCTAAAGTACTATTACCTCACTACCCTGGGTTGAGTTCACCAGGGGCTTTGAGGGGACCCCTGACCATGAACACAGTGACGCCTCATTTCCGAAACCCAGCTGGGTCTCCGCAGCCAACAAGACCAAACAAAGGGAGAAAAAAACAGACAATGTCAGCCAGAGAGTCAGCGTGAAACAGGCCTCTACCTTGTCAGCCTCAGATGGGAAAGGTAAATCAACATGAAAACAAAGAAGCTAAATGCGTGCCCTGCATAGTTTTCACATCAAATTCTAAGCACGGTGTTGGAGTCGCGCAGTGGAAGAGTAAATTATGCGTCTGCAATTTGAAAAGCGGTAGTAGCTTGAGTCTTATGACAAATCTGCCCGTGTTGGTGGATTAGCGGGAGACAAAGGTAGCGCTGCCCCCTACGGGCAGGCCACATTTTCATCAGTCAAAAGGGCCTTGAGGAGCCTGGGGGCCTCCTGAGAAGAGAGGGTCGTCCAAAATCTGACCTCACCCCTGTTTGTGAGGCGGCCAGAATCAGCAGCACCTTCAGGAGAGACGGGAGCCTCGTCGCACAGCGACAGGCTAGGAAAAGCATCTTCCAGCTACTACTATTGGATTAGCCAATGATATGTTTTGAATCACTGAGTGACAGGGGAGGCTGCACTCCGGGGGCCAATCAGCTCTCATCTGGGGCCAGTGCCCCTATGGCCCCACCCCTGTATGCACTGACAAAGACACACATTCCTTACCAGTGGAAGAGTTTAATTATGCAGCTTTTCGTCACCAAAGTGGGGTGTGAGAATTAGATTCTTGGTAACACAGAGCTTTTGCAGATATCCATCTTCACCACACAAGTAAAAAAAAAAAAACACAAAGACTTCCTTAAATCAGTCACTTGCCTCTTTTAACAGAAGCCGCATAGAGTCTATTAATTTCATTGATAACATAGAAATTTTAAAAACGGGAAGGAGAGATGCAACATCTTGTCATGTAACATTTTGACATTTGGATCTGAAAAAAGAAAAAAAAAGAGCAGGACCACAGAGGCTACATTGCTGGCTGATGATCTGGACTTTGGACATTATTGGACTCCAGAGAGATCCATTCTACACATAGAACTTGCTATCTTGCATTAGCTTATCACACCCAAGAGGAGATGTCTGTTTACAGAAACGCTGACTGACTCGGGTGGTGGTGCGTTTTACAGCCGTATGCCGCATTAACACCGATTAAATAATTGCTGCTGCGGTGTAAATTCGGGTGTGATGATAGACTTGAACCTTTCGCAATAATCTGGGAAGGCAGCAATGGCGAGACTCCTCAACATCACTCGGAGAAGTCACTTTGGAGAAAAGCTATTAGGAAAGTAACATACGGTTACGGTATGAGATCAAAACAACAGGAGCAAAGTCGCTCGGAGCCATTTTTCTGGGAAGTCGCCAGGACTGTTGGCTGATTTTCCACCCCACTGATCAGCAGGCTACACCTACAGCTGATGCTTGATGTGCCAGGCGGGTCAGGGACAATCCGGCCTCGGTGAGCAGGATGCTAATCTGCTAAAGAGCCGAGCACGGGAAACAGGAAGTGACACCCTTAATACCGCCTTAAGGGGCGCCTTGTGATTGGCTGTGCTCGGGATGTAGCGTTTAGACAGGATGTCACGGAGACAGACCTTAAACAGGTCGTTAAACTCCAGCATTAAGGGGCCACAGCCTTTGACTGAGTCCGCGGCGGTCACTGTGGACGCGTCTGCGTAAAACGACAGAAACTGTTAGGTGGCGAACGGAAAGGTAACTGAGGTCCGTAAATCCTGTACCAGCTCCTTTAAGGTCACACTAAGCCGCACACAGCGGGGTGAGGGCGTGACGCAGGATTGGCAGTGTAAATCCTCCATCACCTGCGTGGTGCCCGTGATGTTGACAGGAAGCTGTCTTGCAGTGGCCCTGAGTCACGTCTGTCAGCCAATCAGCATGCGTCCCCAGTTGCCTTGCTAGCACCCGTGGTATCATGCAGGTTACAAAGGGCACATCTCAGCTGTCTTCTTTTGTCTGTCTCTCCTCCATTGTTACTTATCAATTTTTCTATCTCGTCCACTCTCTGTCTCTCTCCTTCCTTCTGTCTCTCTTCTACTTTCTCTCTTGGTGTCTCTCCCTGTATTTCCATCACTTTTCCAACTTTTCTACCACTAGCATTTGTCCAGTTTCCCTTCTGTGTCTATCCTCGACTCTTTCAGGCTCTAAATCTTTCTGTGTGACATGTATACTTTTCCTGGCTGCCTCTGTCTTACTCCCCCCCCCTCTCTCTCTCACCCCCTCTTCCCATCCCCCTCTCTTCCTCTCTCTCTCTCTCTCCCATTTTCCCTATCTCCCTCCATTGCTCGACCGCTCCCCCTCACCATAAGGGCACTACACTTTCCAGGCTGCGATAAGGATACACAGCACAAGGCAGGTTCTAAAAACAGACGGAAAGTGCTGATTGGGACAAATGGTGCTCACTGAGACCCAATAAGAGTCCAGGACCAGAGGCACCTGATCCACGAAATGTGAATCATGGCTGTCTAACTTTAACGCAGGGACAGCCAAGGGTGCGTTTGTGTGCATGGACTCGGACAGATTCCACCCCAAGGAGACCTCGCCTTTCATTTTTCTTCACTACTTTTTTTTTCCCCCTGACATTGTCCTGCCAAACAAAGGGCAGATAAGATAGGGCTTTCAGCGTTTCTCATGCAGTAGGGATCAAAGTAACCGTTTTAGATGAGTGGTTCTTCATAATTTAAACTAGGACATCCAATAACGTGCTTTGGGCCTTTGCAGAGTTGTGTACATACTTTAGATACACAACCAGATTAGCACTTAGTCTCATTTGCAAATTTACATAGTAATTAAGCTATAATCACTCTCACCCCACCAACAGAATACCTAATTATCATGTCAAAATTATTTTACCTATAATACTCATGAGTGGTCAGAGAGGCAGAGCCCTCTGCGCTGATAGTGTTGAGGTATTAAGTAAATAATACTGACTGGGAGGTGAACTATTTTAGACCCTTTGCATCATCTCCAGGCTGCATACGGCACGTCTCAATTAAAGAGACGGCAATCCCAGGGGTCTGTGCTAATTTCTTGCACTGCTGGGGGGAGGGGGACGCATACTCATCGAGGGGAGGACAGATGCTCAATAACTAATTTTCCACGTTGTATCAGCGGAGATCTTTGATTACCAGCTCCACATATTAGCTGTGTCATGCGATCCTTCTAATGGAAAAGTTTCATTAGCTCAGCCGCCCAGGCTATAGATCACAAGGCAGTATGCGTGGAAACACGGGCTCAGCATGACGAAGACATGTGCTGACATCAGGGAACCGTCTGAAAGCCATCGTGAGGAAAGTCTGAATTCACGACATGTGGCAAAGCGACCTAAAGTTGTGCAGGAAGACTCCAGATGCAGGCCTGAACGGCGAGAATGACTGACATGAGGCTGTTTACCTCTGGATGCCTCTGGATTAAAGCCGCTTTGAGCTCGTGGTTATCTCCCTGTAGTGTACCAGCATCGAGACATTTTCCCTTTCCTGGCATTAAGTCCATCCTGCCCCTCAGGTGGAAGAAATAAAGACATTGCTTTATTCTTCAAAATGTCAGTCATCCCGACTAATACGACTGTTTTGACTCTTTTGAGGTTTGATGTTTGAAAGACTGGGATAACTTACAAAAAAAAATGTGAACTGCTTGGGAAAAGTACGCTAAACTAATTATAGAGGGCCTGTCAGGTTTCCTCCACTTGCTGAGACCTATATAACTGTTCTTCCTGTGGCCTTTGTGGTGTCCATCCCACCTCCTCTACTTCCTCTTCTCAACAACCCCCCCCCCCAAAGACATATCGGTAATATTTAATTCTGAACTATAAAGAGGAAGACGGGATATTGAGATGATTCTGTGGGAATTCAGCTTGGGCGGGGTGAGTGTATTGGTTGAAAATCTACAGAAAGAAGGTCACCATAAAGATGTGATGATCTTTAGGGGACAAACATATGGGACATAGGCATGGTAATCTCCAGCAGCAAGAGGGACAGATGTGATGATCTCCAGCAGCAAGAGGGACAGGCGTAATGACCTCCAGCAGAAAGAAGGATGGGCAGGAACATCCAGCAGGATATAGGTGAGAAGTGATATTCTCCAGGAAATATCGATAAATGTCATAATCCCCAGCAGAAAGATGTACAGATGTGATGATCTCCAGCAGAAAGAGGGACAGGTGTGAGGATCTCCAGCAGAAAGAGGGACAGGTGTGAGGATCTCCAGCAGAAAGAGGGACAGGTGTGATGATCTCCAGCAGAAAGATGTACAGATGTGAGGATCCCCAGCAGAAAAGTGCCCCGCACACCTCACCTGTAGCTCCTTGCTGCCTGTCACACTCAGCTCTCCGCTGTTTGTCTAATGCTTGGATTATGATTTCTTTCAGCAAATCCTTGCCAGAAAGTAAATATCAGGCAGAAGTGGAGCATAAGCCTTTAATACAGTGCACCTATGTGTAGTGAAGCCTTGATGTTTCCATGCACAGTGCAAGACACTTGAAAAGTAGCCTTGATGGAAACCGTAAACGTTTCAGAATTGTTTACTCCAAGGCTTAAGCTCTTTCAGCGGATAGAGAAAAGAAACCTTCTATTCTTGCTCCCCTCCATCGGAGCGCTCTTCTCGAGAAGTCGCTGAATTATTCATTCAGTAATTTTCGGCTAATTCGTGGCAACAAAGCGAATGCCTCACAGATGTGGAGAGGTCGATGGCAGTCACAAATTGGAATTAATATAAAATGCCATTTAGACATCTACACACTCCCCACCAAGGACACGCCGCGCTGTAATATTTTTATAGCATTGTAATGACACAAACAAATACACAGATGTGCTTCTCAGGACAGTGATGACAAATTTAGCAGGTTTATATGTTAATTTGATACCTCTCTACTGCACGGCAACACCAAGGTGCCTTTTTATCAGACCAGCGGCATGAGCAGATAAGTAGCAGAAAGCCAGTAGGTATCTCCAGCCCATGAGAGAAACTAACTCCAATATGAATCCTATCTGCTGAATAAATTGCTTTCCTAACCACAAAAAAAAAACTAACTCACCATTTCATCCCCAAAGGAACCATGTCCACTTGTAGACTTTCATTAAAAATTCATCTAAATTCCATTTGTCTTCGTAATCTATAATTGGCGACTGAATTCGGGACCGTGCCGAACCGAGCCCGTCCGCAGAAACCCAGAGACCCCACGGAGAGATCCTCGCCTGGCCGTTTTATCCAGGGAGCGCCTTCCGTCTCCCCGCACTGAGTTTAGGACGCGTCACACAGTTTAAACCCACACAGGGAGCTAAATAATGTAAATTAACCCAATGGAACGGCAGACTGTAGCACTATCTTTTCAGGACTGATTAGGCTCAAATATCCACTCAGCTAATGACTGGAGCGCAGGAGCATTAACTGCTGTCCACAAGTGGGCCAGCCTTAGCTAGCCAACAGAACGTTTTTTTAGAATAGATTTTTTTGTAGTTATCAGGATAACCCCCCCCAACAGAAGCAGCATGGCCTCGCTGTCATGCCCAATCGAAGGGTGATGCCAGCATCCAGCAAGCAGGCTTGAGACAGTCACGCCAAAATCAACAGTGAAGGTGCCCGTATTGCTTTTAGAGAGCCGACGGCCCCTTCGCCCTTGAACTAAACACTTCTTCATCCAAAACTGGAGATTCCTGCCCAGACAGGCAGCGTACTGGGACACGGCTAACAGGCAGAGGGGCGGGGGGGTGAGCAGGGCGTTCAGACTTGTACGGCTACGTGCTGGATCTTTCACCAGATGAAACGGGACACGGGGCGATCACGCAGATGTGTGATTAGCGCTGCTGGCTGACGGGCAGGAACGCGTTCGCCGTGTTCTGGCACACACCTGAGAAGCTTCCATCGCACCCCGATGCCTTTTGCATCCGCCCCAGCGTCTTTCAGCACACGTATCCGAGCTTGAAATCTCGCAGCCGGAGGCGGCCTGTTTTTGCAGCGCGGAGGCCAGCCCGCTGCACAAATCCTTCCCCCAACCCCGGTTTAATTAAGCGATGGGGGGTTAGCGGTGGACAGGCCTGACAGACGACCGCGAGGGTCGCTCATTCTGGGCAGCTCCTTGAGTGTGGAGCGGAGCTGCATTAGCATGCAAGGTAGCGTGCTCCTAGCCACCAGCGTTACCGGTAAATCCTCCGCAGGGGTGAGTTTGCAGCCATGTAACTCCATGAGCGCCGACATAGCATCGTAACACTGGATGGGGACATGGTCCCCACCAGCAGGTGCTGAGAATCAAAGCGACACTGTATTTGACGCCCAGCGATCAGGCCGCCCCCACAACGGGTTGAATTCATTAACATTTTCCAAGTGGTCCCTCTCGGCCCGGGAATGGCGACGGAACGAAAGGACTCACTCTCGCTTTTTTCCGAGTAGACCGGGCAGAAAACCCAAAGAGGGATGCGCCACCTGTGGTGACATGAAAAACTGCACATATCCTACAGTTAGAAATGAAAGCTCACAGCTGCGAGGCAGGGAAAAAAAAAAAACACAGACTCTATAATTTAAGCAAAAAGCAGGGAAGCGAAGCACCTTTAATGGAAGACTCCATGAAATGCATCATTAACCGTTACCCTGCGCAGTGGGCAATCAAAAAAAAAAAAAAAAACTGCCACTGGGAGTGCTGGGAATGATGGGAAGCTTGGTGGGGGGCCATCTGACGAAAGGGGCCTCTTGGCAAAAGAAGGCTTTGTCCTCAGAAGCAGATTAACTATTTAAAAAAAAATCAGAAGGTGATGTGGGTTAGAGTTTGTATAATGAAGTGAATGAAAAGTCTGGCTCAAGCTCACTGAAATCTACAGAAACGGGTCCAGACTGTAAGGAAACACCAGCAGCGGACCTGCCTTTCATTAAAACTCATTACCAAGCCCACAGTAATGAAGGACTGGCCCGAGGGAGTGCCTCCCACCATTGGGGTCCCTCCTACCAATGGGGCCCAGGGGAATCTGCTCTTTCTGCTGCGAGGCCCGAGTCAGCCGGACATAAATACCCACAGACACCCACCGCTTCTCCATGGTTTCTCCGCGGCAGAGAGCGACGCCTATGATGCGTCATGGTCCAGCCGGCCGTGTGTGAGTGTTTGTGTACTCCCACGTCCGCACGTCGCTGTGACTTTGGGATAATATCTCACTACCACCCCCTGGACACTGACTTTTCATTTCCTGTCTTCCCATTGATCTATCACACCTCTTTTTCTGCTCCTGCTTAATGGTGGCCCCTTTGAGGTATACAGCACAGCTTGTGTGATTATCATTCTCGTGCTTCTTATGCTTATTGTCTGTGTTACATGTTTATTGATCTCTTATCTTCTTTGTACTTTCCTGTTAAAACACAACCTAGGAGTTGGGCTACCAAGCATTTCAGTGCATGCTGTACTGAGTATGACTGTATGACAAATAGAACATGATCCAACTTGATTTGTTTTGGTTCCTCGATACGATCGACTGCTTTACTGCATGAACCTTACTTGGGTACAACAGCAGTGTCTCTGCTGTGATTTAAGCCTTTTGGTCAAGGGGTCTAAGTGCTCAGCCCTCTGACCAGCTGCTGGCCCTTTTTGTTCCTTGGATCTGGAGGCTCCCCGGGGCCAATTTGGCAGCCCCCTCAAAGTGGATCTGCCAGTAAATTTGGGGGCTGGAGGAGGGGGGTGTTCGGGGATTGGCCTCACCAAGGAGCCCCCTGGGGTAATGTCTCACTTAGCACTTTCACTCGAGCTTAATACATGCTGCACAAAATTCCACATAATCCCACTCTGAGTTTTCCGAATAGGCTGGCTGAACGAATTCAGTGGGCCTTTCCGGAAGGTGCCACACGTCTCCATGGCAAAGCCAAATCCTGCCCACATTAAACACCAATCCCACACCGAACCCATGGTTAACAGCCACTACCCACTGCTCCCACACTCTTCCAAGTAAGTCACATGGGGAGGAGGCTAGCGAATTCCCTCCATAGATGTCCTGCATCACAAAAAATCTATAAACTGTTTCCGTTGAGTTATTTAACGGCCTATGAACAGCACAGACACAGGAGAAAAAAAAACTGCTGTACCTTACAGCTTGGAACAGTTTGAAGCAAGACTCCTCCAGGAGAAACCCAGCATTATTTTCTTCTTTTCTGTGACAAAAAAGACAAAAACAGACACAGTCAATCTGATACGTTGCGCCGCATGACGAGTCGGCGATGCCTGTTCTCGTTTCCGACAGCGTCTCCCTCTTAACGAACAGGTTCCATTTCATCGTGAGGCCGAAAGTCTTCGTTCACATTAGAGAAAGACTCCAGAATACAAGCAACTGCGGATGCGCAGCAACTCGAGGCAGTAAATTTCTTGTGATGATAGTTTAATGGGGCGGGAGTCCCAGCGCAGGCGAAGCAGCCGAGAAGCCGACGAAGCCAAGCAGGATCCCCGCGCTCACACAGGTGCACTCTGTACGCCGCCGGCGCGGGCCGACTCGGAGGAAGCCCCCCCCCCCCCCCCCCCCCCCCCCCCCCCCCCCCCCCCCCCCCCCCCCCCCCCCCCCCCCCCCCCCTCCCCCACC